>JAHRHZ010000061.1:15805916-15825992 GCA_024137785.1 Ginglymostoma cirratum | reverse complement strand
AACACAGCAGGCCAAGCAGCATCAGAGGAGCAGGAAAGTTGACGTTTTGGGTCTAGACCCTTCTTCAGAAAAATGGGTCGAGACCCGAAACATCAGCTTTCCTGCTCCTCTGATGCTGCTTGGCCTGCTATGTTCATCCAGCTCTACACCTTGTTATCTCAAGATAATCTAGACCGTTATCTAAATGTGCAGTTGGCAGTATTGACTCAAAGCGCATGATAAAACACCTCCTCCATCTGTTCTGGTTTTCAGTAAACTTCAGCCCATTGAGTTCACTGATGTGTGTGGGGCTGGGATCTGCTCTCATTCCAAGAGCAAAGCTTAGATTCTTTCTGTAATCTGTCACTCAGGGTTACAATTTACAATGACTGTATTATGCAAGTTTCTTTTTTACGATGCTGCAGTGATCACCATTGACCAATGCAGATGATGTCAACAAAAATTGCCATATAGTCTTACTAACTTTTTGAGCAATCACCACTTCAAACAAGGATCACATTATTTGGAATAACAAGGTGTAGAGGAAACCTTCTGAAGAAGGGTCCAGGCCCAAAACGTCAGCTTTCCTGCTGCTCTGATGCTGCTTGGCCTGCTGTGTTCATCCAGCTCTACACCTTGTTATCTCAGATTCTCCAGCATCGGCAGTTCCTACTATCTCTCTCACATTATTTGGAGATGCAGACAGTTTGTAACAGTGATAGAAACATTGATAATGGTGAGTAGAAAGGAAAATCAGCTGATGAAGGAGTTCTAAGACCATTTTGGTGTCCTTCGGTAGAATTATTGATGTGGCTTTCTGAAAACTGAAATAAAGCGCTAGTTGCCCATTCACTGCACAATCTTGGCCCTTCAGCTGCAAAGTTGACAACATTATTAATGTCACCGATAAAGAAAGCAGGTCTTTACTGACCCTCACAAGATCATTAGTGATGATAAGAAGCAATTGGATCACATATGTTTCTTTGAACACTCCATTGTAAGTGCTGTGATAAAATATCAAGGTGCATTGACCTCACCATTAGCAGGCTGAGGAAAAATACTTTTTCTGGTCAGAAGAAGCAGCAAGAAATTTTCCAAAGACCCTCATCAAAGACATGGGAAAGCCTGGAGCTGAATATGGAGATGATTGTACATATTTTTGAATAATTAAGACAAGTTTGAAGGGATATGGGCCAGGAGCAGACAGGTGGGACTAGGTTAGTTTGGGATTATGTTCTGCATGGACTGGTTGGACCGAAGGATCTGTTTCTGTGCTGTATGGCTCTATGACTAAAAGAATCTCAGTCTGGTTAATTTGCAGTGAAGCAGTGTTAAATGAACAATTGAATATTGCTTATAAGAGTAGCTTGTATTTGTTTGCAGCCACAACATCTAGTTTCACATAATGGACATGCTTATGAAGGCTGAAATCCAGAGGTACCTGAGAGGGTTCTTTTAGTGTAAACTTTATGGGATGGAAATGCCTGCTGTCAACTGAGCTCTCAAATTGCATTCCCATCGTTTGCTCCCAACAAAGTTTCACCCTGGCCTTACCGAATAAACCCAACAGAGCCAAGATTATATCATTTTCTGTATAATAGATGAGTTTATATTCATTCAGGAACGTACTGAACTGTAATATGGCCAATCCTGTTCCAATACTCATAGAATCTGTACGGCAGAGAAACGGCCATTCAGCCAATCTAATATATGCTGATGCTTGACTCCACTTGAGGCTCTACCCATCTTTTCACATCTATATCTACCATTACAACTCCCTGTTCCTTCTCCCCAAAATGCTCGAGTCATTTCCCTTTAAATGCATCTATACTATTGCAGGACAATCAGTCTAACCTTAGTATTGGATAAGTTATTAGAAAGGATTCCAAACAACAGAATACATCTGCACTTGGACAGATGCACTCTAATTAGGGATAGTTAGCATAGACTCGTTAAGTTAATGTTATATTTGACAAGTTTGATTGAATTTTTTTGTGGAGGTAACCAGGAATTTTATTGTGGGCAATGCATTTGGTATGGTCAGCCTGGGGTTTAGCAAGACTTTTGATAACATCCCTAATGGCACACCGACTAAAAAAAGTAAGAGCCTATGGGATCCAATGCAAAGTTGTACATTGGATTCAAAACTGGCTGAGAGGCAGGAAACAGAGGGTGATGGTAGTGGCTTCTGTGACTGGAAGTCTGTTTCCCATGTTGTTCCGGGAGGCTCAGTACTGATGCCTCTGTTGTTTGTGGTATACAATAGTGATTTGGACTTAAATATACAGGAATATGATCAAGATGTTTGTAAATTACACAAGAATTAGTTGGTTAGTAAGTAGTGTGGAAGATAGCCAGAAACTGCAGGAGGACTGTTCAGGTGGGCAGAGCAGTGGCAAATGGAATTCAACCCAGAAAAGCGTGAGGGAATAACTTGAAGTGGACTAACAAAAGCAAGGATTACACTATGAGTGGTGGGACTCCAGTAATTACTGAAGATCAGAGGGACATTGGTGTGCATATTCACAGATCCCTCAAGGTTGCAGGGCAAGCAGGTGAGATGATTAAGAAGGCATACGGGATACGTGCCTTTATTAGCCAAGGCAAAGAATACAAGAGCTAGGAGGTTAAGCTATTACAGTATAAAACACCGGTTATAAGGGTCTAGGCCTGAAACATCAGTCTTCCTGCTCCTCTGATGCTGCTTTGCCTGCTGTGTTCATCCAGCTCTACACCTTGTTATCTCAGATCCTCCAGCATCTGCAGTTCCTACTATCTTTTAACAGGATGTTACCCGGTCTGTAGGGTCTGAGCCATAAGGAAAGATTGAAGGGGCTGCGTGAGTTTTCCTTAGAGCTGGGAAGATTGAGAGAGAGAGAGCCTGAAAGAGGTGTATAAGACTATGCAGGGTATAGAGAGGGTGGATAGGAAAACGCATTTTCCATGAGTAAAGGCGTCAATGCTGGGGGCATAAATTTAAGACAAAGAGGCAGAAGGCTAACAGGAGAGTTGAGGAGAAGTGTTTTCTCACAGATTGCAGTGGAGTCTGGTACTCACTGCCTGAAAGGTGGTTAAATCAGAAACTCTTGTAACATTTAATCAATAGGCATCACCACAGCCTCCAGGGCTATGGGCCAAAAAGATGGAAAATGGGATTAAATATAGTCAGGTATTTGTTGGACATGTTGGGCTGACTGGCCTTCTTCTGAACTATAAACATTTATGTGTCTATTCACTTCATTCACTCCCTGTAGTAGTGAGTTCCACATTCTTACCAATTTTTGGGGAAAGAACCTTTTTCCGAACTCCCTTTGAGATGTCTGGGTGACTATCTTATATTGATGGCTCTGGTTATGTTTACCCCACACAAAGAAACATTTTCAATCCACCCTATAAAATTGCTTCATATTTTTAATAAACACCATTAGGCCATGCCTCAGCCTTCTATTTGCTAGAGAAAAGAAATCCAACCTGTCCAGCCTTTCCTGAAATATACTCACCCATTTTTGATATTATCCCTGTAGATAATCTCGGCATCCTCTCCAAATCCACTAGATGTTTTTATAACATGGCAACCACCTTATGTAGATTACTGTCGTAGTGAAACCGACAGGGTGTTAGTTATTCCCTTGGCAGTGACAGATCCAGCTAATGCTAAACACATAACTGAAAATTGAGAAAAATCTCAGTGTCTGAGGTGTCCAATTTTCCTTGTTAGTTCATGCAAAGGTGGAACCCACATTGAAATTGACAAGGCAAGTGGAGTGCTAATTAGATTTCCATATTTAAAATGACCTTGCAAATATTGTTGAGAGGTCAACAAATGTGAAATATTGATATAAATATACACAATCATAAATAATGTTGAGCTCCCAGCTTGGTGAATGCAGATCAAAATCAAAGTGTGAAATAAATGTTATAAAATTACACCAGAACCTAATTTTCTAAAAAGAGAAATGACAGATTGATAATCTGATTGATAGAAATCTCCATGATTAAAACAATTTATGAGTTCTGAGTAGATGACTGAGTCCAAATATCCTAGACTCTCTCCGAGATACCACTGTTGATGTATCTATACCCGGTGACCTGCAAAAGTTCAAGAAGGCAGCTCACCACTATTTTCTTAAAGGCAGTGAAGGATGGGCAACAAATATTGCAGTGATGTTCATATCCCTCAAAGGGATAATATTATGAATGCACATGGTATGTCTATTATTTGAGAACCTGGTTTCTAAAGCGGAAGAAAACTAAATATTAGTCTTTAAGTTCTGTGAAGATCTGACCTTGAATTTAATATTTGACCTTGTAGTCTTTCAGTTGTATCAATCGTGATGAATTCTCAACAAAGAAATGAAACCAGGTGGACCACCTGGCAATGACCTAAGCACTGAAAATCACAATGGCAAAATCAGGATTGTTGACCCTCTGAGGTTGTCCTAGGGGTTAGTGCCAAAATTGGGAGGGTCGTCTCACAAACTAATCAGACAACAGTCTGATCTGGTCAAACTCACAGTAGCATACAGACAACGTCTTAGACACCACCACCACCATCACCATCCCTGGATATGTCCTATCCCACAGACAGGATAGACTCAGCACTGGCTGGGTCCCAGGCTCGGTGGTATATAAGTGGGATGGAGTTGCCCTGGCAGTCTTCAACATTGACTCCAACTCCATGAGGTATCATGGCATCAGTTTAATAATGGGCAAGGAAACATCCAGCTGATTACCACGTACTATCCTCTTTTGGTCGATGACCCTGTGCTCCTCCATATTGAACAACACTTGGAGGAGGCACTGAGGTGGTAAGGGCACAAAATTTATGATTCTTGAATCCATCACTGTCAACATCCTGGGGGTAGCCATTGACCAAAAACTGCCCTGGACTCGTAACTCTTCTCCTGACTCTCCAAAGCCTGTCCATCATCTACAAGTCACAAGTCAGGTTTGTGAGTGAATAATCCCCACTTTCCTGGATGAGTGCAGCTTCAAGAACATTCAAAAAGCTTGACATTATCCAGGACAAAGCAACCCACTTGATCAACAGCACAACCACAAGCATCCACTTCCTCTACCACTGACACTCAGTAGCAGCTGAGCGTGTGATCGAGAAGATGCACTGCCAAAATTCACCAAAAAATTTTTAGGCAACACCTTCCAAACCCATGACCATCTCTGTCTAGAAGGACATAGAGTTATAGAGCTGTACATCTCATCCTTGCTGACCAGATATCCTAAATAAAACTAGTCCCATTTGCCAGCGTTTGGACCATATCCCTCTAAACCCTTCCCATTCATATACCCATCCAGATGCCTTTTATGTTTTGTAATTGGATCAGCCCCCACCACTTCCTCAGGCAGCTCATTCCACACACGCACCACCCTCTGCGTGAAAAAGTTGCCCCTTGGGTTCTTTTTATATCTTTCCCCTCTCAACTAGTTTTGGACTTACCCACCCTGGGGAAAAGACCTTGTCTATTCACTCTATCCATGCTCCTCATGATTTTATAAACCTTTATAAGGTCACCCCTCAGCCTCCGATGTTCCAGGCAAAATAGCCCCAGCCTGTTCAGCCTCTCCCTACAGCTCAAATCCTCCAATGCCACAACATCCTTATAAATATTTTCTGAACGCTTTCAAGTTTGACAACATCCTTCCTATCACAGGAAGACCAGAATTGCACGCAGTATTCCAAAAGTGGCCTAAACAATGTCCTGTACATGGGCAACTGATACATGGGAATACAACAAGAGTTACCTTTGTAGTCACAAGAGACCATGGTTCAGTCTGTTTGAAGTTTCCCTAACAGTTTACATGTGTGAAATTATATTGGGTTCATGCAAGACTTTACCAGGCTGTTACTGAATTTAAGCATGAAGCTTTTCCGCAGCAGTCATCCGTTCAAAACAATGCATTTTTAATTAAAAGCAAAAAATGTAAATATTTTTGCTTCTGATCCATTGCCATAACACTCCACCTGCTGTTTAAATAAAATAAGATCCATGCTAATTTCATTACAAAAGAGATGAATAAAAAGAAATTTAACATAAAAGCACGGATACACTTGAATTACATGTATTCTTCTAGTCTTGGTCAATTGGCCTTTCAGTTCTAACTGCATGTCTAAGTTCAAGACTGGGCACCTATAATCATAGATAATAAGAACTGCAGATGCTGGAAAATCCGAGATAACAAGGTGTAGAGCTGGATGAACACAGCAGGCCAAGCAGCATCATAGGAGCAGGAAGGCTGACGTTTCGGGCCTAGACACTTCATCAGAAATGGGGGAGGGGAAGGGGGTTCTGAAATAAATAGGGAGAAAGGGGGAGACAGATAGAAGATGGATAGAGGAGAAGATAAGTGGAGAGGAGACAGACAAGTCAAAGAGGTGAGGATGGAGCCAGTAAAGGTGAGTGTAGGTGGGGAGTTAGGGAGGAGATAGGTCAGTCCAGGGAGGATGGACAGGTCAAGGGGGCGGGATGAGATTAGTGGGTAGGAAATGGGGGTGCAGCTTGAGGTGGGAGGAGGGGATAGGTGAGAGGAAGAACAGGTTAGGGAGGCGGGGATGAGCTGGGCTGGTTTTCGGATGCGGTAGGGGGAGGGGAAATTTTGAAGCTTGTGAAATCCACATTGATACCATTGGGCTGCAGTGTTCCAAAGCGGAATACGAGTTGCTGTTCCTGCAACCTTCGGGTGGCATCGTTGTGGCACTGCAGGAGGTCCAGGATGGACGTGTTGTCTGAGGAATGGGAGGGGGAGTTGAAATGGTTCACGACTGGGAGGTGCAGTTGTTTACTGCAAACCGAGTATAGGTGTTCTGCAAAGCGGTCCCCAAGTCTCCACCTGGTTTCCCCGATGTAGAGGATGCCACAACAGGTACAGCGGATGCGGTATACCACATTAGCAGATGTGCAGGTGAACACCTGCTTGATGTGGAAAGTCTTCTTGAGACCTGGGATGGGAGTGAGGGGTATGATGCTGCTTGGCCTGCTGTGTTCATCCAGCTCTACACCTTGTTACCTATAATCACATTTGATGTCTTGGTAATATGGGTGATTTTGAAGTGGTATGGTTAAAGGAACAATATTTAATGGAATAATTTGGCATTCTGGGTCTTAACATTTTGCATAAAAGTTACCAAGTCATTGTCAATATAGACTGTGATCTCTGTGCACCTATTTTGGACACGCCTCAGAGGGTTCGAGAGCCAGTAATAAGTCAAGGATTTCCTTCTTTATTGATTTACTTTATTGGAGAAGTACCTGCTTATTCTTTCCATTCCAGAGGTGCCCTTTTGAAGGAGGAGAGCCACAACCCTGAAGTCACTTACGTTAATGGCTACTTTAAAATGTCTAAAGATTATAGCTGGAACATTTGGCACATTTGTTCACATAGCTTTCAGCTTTTGAAAAGCACTTTGTCATGTCTTAGTTTATACAATCTTTGTTTATTTTCTATAGAATATCTGTTTGGGATAGGTCTTAATATTTCCAATAGGGCAGACTACATGCTGCAGGTAAATATGGTATAAGCTTGTGCCCTGCGGTACAGTAGACTCAACAAAGGGAAAACTGATTGGAAATGACCTGCACCTTCCTTCAACATGTCGGCAGATGGTGAGGCATATGTAGGAACTGGCAGGGATTCATTCAACAAATGCACTACTGAGTGCTATTTAATTAACTCCATCAGAGTTGGTAACAGCTTTACCATTGTCACTAATGAAACTTATGTCAAAGTAAGTTCGCATTATGAATTTGACTTGGGTGTGCTACATTTGAAACTGTAGTAAATGAACTTGTGGTTACAGTTACCAACATGAACACACAAGGTGACAATAGGAAACATCCAACATTTGCAGTCACATTGAAACAGCTGAGATTCCATCAGTATATCTGTGGCGCAGTAATCTTATCAGCATTACAAGCAGATGGCACCATTTGACTCACTTACAGTTAAAGGGACTATGGGGATCAAATTGGTCTGGAAGAAATGGGCTCATAACAAACCATTTTACACTGTACCAAATTGAAGTCGGTGGAAAGGGAATGTAACATGATGTAAAATGTCCTCTTAGTTTGGTAGGACCTAGTGCAGACCAATTTTACATCATTTTTTGTGGCCTGGCATTTCAAAACAGTCACCACACAGAGTTGCAGGCATAATAGGCAGAATGGCTTCCTTCTGCACTGTTACAATTCTGTGGTGTTATGATCAAAGTTAAATACAGAAGTGACTGGCCTAACAGTAATAATATATTTATTTACATAGCGTTGTTTATAAAATAAAAAGTCCCAAGACGCTTCCAGAGGAGCATTATAACTTGCAATTTGACAGTGAACAATATTAGGAAATAATAGGGCAGATGGTCAAAAGTTCAGTCAAAGAAACATATTTAAAGTGAAACCTATTGTAACTTCCACGGCTGTAATTTTGGGTGATAGCAGATGTGTCCCTGAAATGTCATTGTTATAAAAATGTGGAAGTTCTGGAATAATATTAGCTTCACAGTTATCATATATCCAAACCCCAACAATAGAACACAATAAGTGGAAAACTTAAAACTGTACCTTACAGATGGTGGATAGGCATGAGGATTTAGGAGGTGAGTTACTTGCTAAAGAATTTTCAGGCTCTTACATTATTTTTTATTCATTAGTGGGATATGGGCATCACTGGCTGGCCAGTGTTTCTTGCCCATCGTTAGTTTCCTTTGAGAAGGTAGTGATGAGCTGTCTTCTTGAACTGCTGCAGTCCACCGGTTGTAGGTTGACCTACAATGCCGTTAGGGAGAGAATTCTAGGATTCTGACAGCGACAGCGAAGGAAGGGCGATATATTTCCAAGTCAGGATGGTGAGTAGTTTGGAGGGGAACTTGGAGGTGGTGGTGTTCCCATATATCTGCTGCACTTGTCCTTCTAGATGGAAGTGGTGGTGCTGTCTAAGGATCTTTGGTGAATTTCTTCAGTACATCTTGTAGATAGTACACACTGCTGCTACTGAGCGACGGTGGTGGAGGGAGTGGATACTTGTGGATGTAATGCAAATCAAGCGGGCAGCTTTATCCTGGATGGTGTCAAGCTTCTGGAGTGTTGTTGGGGCTGCACCCATCCAGGCAAGTAGGGAGTATTCCACCACACTACTGACTTATGCCTTGTAGATGGCGGACAGGCTTTGAGGAGTCAGGAGGTGAGTTACTCACCACAGTATTCCGAGCTCCTGACCTGCTGTTGTAGCCAATATGTTTATGTGGTGAGTCCAGTTGAGTTTCTGGTCAATGATTATTCCCAGGATGTTGATGGTGAGGGATTCAGTGATGGTAACACCATTGAATGTCAAGGGGTGATGGTTAAATTGTCTCTTATTGGTGATGGCCCTAGCCTGGCATTTGTGTGGTGCGAATGTCACTTGCCACTTGTCAGCCCAAGCCTGGGTATTGTCCAGATTTTTTTTCATGTGAACACGGACTGCTTCAGTATCTGAGGAGTCACAAGTGGTGCTGAACCTTGTGCAATCATTGGTGAACTTCCCCATTTCTGACCTTATGTTGCATTATCAACATTATGGGAAGGTCATTGATGAAACAGCTGAAGATGGTTGGGCCTAGAACTCTATCCTGAGGAACTCCTGCAGAGATATCCTGGAGCTGAGATGATTGACCTCCCACAATCATGACCATCTTCCTATGTATCAAGTATGACTCTGGCACCTGATATCCATTGATTCCAGTTTTGCTAGGGCTCCTTGAGGCCACACTCGCTGGAATGCTGTTGTTTAACTAGTCTATAGACAGCTATCCCGGTTTTGGCACTAACCCCCAGACGCTAGTGAGGAGGACTTTGCAGGGTTGACAGGGCTGTTTCTGCCATTTGTCTTTTCCGGTGCTTAGGTCGATACCAGGTGATCCATCTGGTTTCTTTTCTATGAGACTTCATACTGATTGGTACAACTGAATGGTTTGCTATGTTTTTCCTACAATCAGTAATGATTTCATGGCAATTGATAGATTCTTAATTCCAGATGTTTTTAAAAATATTGAATGTAAATTCCACCATCTGCCATGGTGGAATTTGAACCTAGGTCCCCAGGACATTAGCTAGGTTTCTGGACAAAATAGCCCAGTGATAATACCACTAGACCATCACCTACCCATGTTGTTTTAGCCACAGAAGGCTATCTAAGATTACAAAGGGATTTTGATCAATTGGGCCAAAGGGCTGGGGGAGTGGCAGATGGTGTTTAATTTGGATAAATGTGAGGTATTGCATATTGGTAAAATAAACAAGGGCAGGACTTATACAGTTAATGGTAGAGCCCTGGGTAGAGTTGTCAAACAGAGAGACCTAAGGGGTTCAGGTACACAGTTCTTTGAAAGTTATACCACAGGTAGACAGGGTGGTTAGGAAGATGCTTTACATGCTTTCCCTCATTGCTCAGAGTATAGGAGTTGGGACATCATGTTGAGGTTGTACAGGATGTTGGTAAGGGCACTTTTGGAATACTGCATGCAGTTCTGATTGCATATGATTGGAAGGATACTATTATAGTAGAGAGGGTTCAGAAAGGATTTACCAGAATGTTGCCAAGTTTGGAGGCTTTGAGTTATAGGGATAGGCTGGATAAGCTGGGACTTTTTTCACTGGAGTGTATTATGTTAAAGGGTGACATTACACAGGTTTATAAAATCACAGGGGTTATAGATAAGGTGAGCAGCAAAGGTCCTTTCCTGAGGTGGGTGAGTTCAAAACTAGGGGAAATATTTTTTAAGGCGAGAGGACAAAGATTTAAAAGGGACACAAGGGGCAACTTTTTCACACAGAGAGTGTTTCGTGTGTGGTCGAGGAAGTAATAGATACAGGTACAATTACAATGTTTAAAAGACATTTGGATAGGTACATGAGTGGGAATGGTTTAGGGGGGATATGGGCTAAAAACAGGCAATTGGGACTAATTTAGTTTGGGAAACTTGGTCAGCATGAACAAGTTGGACTGAAGGGTCTGCTTCCATGCTATATGACTCTATGACTCTATCTAGATAGTCCGGTTCAGTTTCTATTCAATGGTAACCACCAGGATATTGATAAAAACCGAAAGAACCGCAGATGCTGTAAATCAGGAACAGAAACAGAAGTTGCTGGTAAAGCTCAACAGGCCTGGCAGCATCTGTGAAGAAAAAAAATCAGGGTTAACATTTCGGGTCCGGTGACTCGTTCGTCAGAACAGCTTTGATGAAGGGTCACTAGATCCGAAACATTAACCAGGATGTTGATAGTCTTGGATTCAGTGATGGGGATGCTGCTGTTGGTTTCTGTCATTGCAATCACCATGGAAGGTTCAGTACCTGACCATCACATGGCTTGAGTGAATGTCATGATTGTGAAAATGATCATAAACAGATGAAATAGTCACCTGTGAATTCCACAAAATTCAACCGTTGGAACTGTTCGGATACAAAGACTGTGCACACACAGGTTCTCACTGTTGAAAATGATTTCCATGTGGTTAGATGTATCTCAGTATCACTGTCTTCTCTAAATTTATATCAGTAAGAATGGAACTAGCAATTGAGTGAAGTGGAGCTCCTGCTGTATGCCTCTCTTTCTATCTCCATCCAACCGACAAGATAGGTTTGCCAACAAGCTAGGTCTGCCACTACTTTGATTTTGTTTCCTTTCTGCAATAGATGGTATTCAATTCCACAACAGCATCTTCAGAAGGGCAGAAATCCCACCCAATGAGTTTGACTTGCCTCAGTACTGAAGCAAGACCACCACATTTAGTCTGTATCTAGCACAGACTCCAAACTACAAACTGTGTGCTTGTTTTATTTCTTGTAGACCAGATTAGCTTAAATGTCAGTTAAGTAACCTCTTTATTCACTCAAGAAAGTTATAGTGGGGAATTATAATGGGGAACAAAGAAATGGCAAAAGAATTTAACATATACTTTGGTTTTATCTTCATAAAAGACGGCACAATAACCCAACGGAAATGTTTGTGGATCAAGGGTCAAGTCAGAGAGCAGAATTGAAGGAAATCAGTATCAGTAAGAAAGTGGCCCTGAAAATATTGGATGCATTGTTTGTCACCTTCCAAAATTTTATAGACTCTGGAGCAATTCTTAACAGATTGGAGAGTGGCAAGTATCATCCCGCTATTTAAAAAAGGGAGGGAGAGAAAACACAGAAAATTACAGACCAGTTAGCCTGATATTGGAAGAGGAGAAATTGCTAGTCTATTTGAAAAGATGTGATAACATTTGGCGTGCATTAACGTTGAACAAAGCCTGCATGGGTTGATAAGTCATGATTAACAAAAGTCCTGGAGACTTGTGGTAGAATAGACAGGGGACAACCAGTGGATTTAGATTTTCAGGATTTCTTTAAGGTCAGCCAGGAAGCAGAGAATGGGAATAAAAGGGTCTTTTTCCAAGTAACTTGTGGGGTACCACAAGGGTCACTGCTTGGCCTCCAGCTATTTATGATTCCAAGTTTGCTGATGGCACAAAACTAGGTGGGATTGTGAGTTGTGAGGAAGATGCAAAGAATACTCCAAGGTGATTTATCAAGTTGAGTGTGTGAGCAGACACATGGCAGATGCAGTACAATTCAGCTAAAAGCGAAGTTATATATTTAGTGTGAAAACCAGTTGAGCAAAAGTAATATTTATTTGGTGATATATTGGTAAGTGTGGAAAGACATCTGGGTGTCCTTGTACACCATCCAATGAAAGCAGACAGGCAGGTGCAGCAAGCAATTAGAAAGGCAAATGGGCTTTCATTGCAAGATGATTCGAGTTCAGAAGTAGGGATGCTTTTCTGCAGTCATACAGGGTCTTGGTGAGACCACACCTAGAGTTTTGCATCTAAGAAAGGACATACTTGAATTAGAGGCAGGGGTTCACTAGTCTAATACTGGAGATGGCAGGACTGTCATATGAAAGACAGATTGGTTTGACTTAACTCATATTCATTGGAGTTTAGAAGGATAAGTGGGGATCTGATTGAAATGTATACTTTTTTAACAGGGCTGGACAGACTAGATGAAAGGATGGTGTTTTCCCTGTTTAGGAAGGCTAGAACAAGGAAACACATTTTCATATGGGGTAAACTATTTAGAACTGAGATGAGGAAAAATACCTTCCCTCACAGGGTAGTGAACTGATGGAAATCTCTACATGTGGAGATCAAGCCGCTGAATTTATTGAAGAGGTGGATAGATTTTTTTAGATTTTAAAGGATCAAGGGGTATGAAGAGAAAGTGGAATATGGCATTGAGGAAGAGGATCAATTCCGTCATATTTAATGGTGGAGCAGGTTGGAAAAGCCGAATGGCTTATACCTGTTCCTAGTTTCTACGTTTGTATAATCTGTCTGATTAGTTCCTTAATGATCACAGCAGGTGAACAGCTAAATACTTGAATTGTTGAGCATTACCTTAAAAATACAAAAAAATCTCTATTATGGACAAGGCAGGAGCTGGAAAAGAAGAAGCCATTTGACCTCCCCATTCCCAACCTAGTTGTTCCAGAATGCAAAATGTTGAGGGGTTGGACAGAGTGCTTATGGAGAGACTCTTTCCCTGGCGTGAACAGGCTGGAGAGCTAGAGGACTCCAATATAAGGTCATTGACAAAAGATGCATTGTTGACCTGAGGAATATCTCATTTACACAGCGAGTGGTTTGGGTCTGGAATGCACTGACTTAAAGTGTGGGGATGAGGCAGCTTCAATCCTTACACTCACAAGAGAGATAGGAAATTAGCTGTAATGAAAGCAAACTGGGAGTGACACTAGATGAGTTGCGCTTACAGAGGGCTGACCATGACTCATGCATTTTGACCGTTTGATGGTTTTATGAGCAGCTTGTCTCTCTTTGTCGTCTTGGTTGACAAATAAATGAGTGTTAGCTTGGAAGCCAGAAAAAAAATTCCCTTGCTCTTTCCCAAAAGTATGAATTGGGGTGTTTCATTTTGAGAGAAAGAAAGGAGTTTGCTTAATGTCTCTGTCAAAAAAATCACACTTCCGACAATACAATACCCCCTCAGCACTAAACTAAAGTCTAGATATTGTGTTCAGGCATCTAGAGTGGGATATGAACCTATAACCTTCTAGGTTGAAAATGGAGTGTGCTGCCACTTCACTGCAGCTTGCTGAGGCTGTTGGGTAATCAACTCAACATCCCACTCTTCCCTTGTCAAACATGCTGTGATGTTCTTCTATGTAAGGTACATATTACTATTAACATTGTCTTATCTTCTTCTTAGAAACATAGAAAATAGGAGCAGGCCATCGATCCTTCAAGCCTGCTCCAACCACTCAATATAATCTGGCTGATCGTCCAACTCAGTAATCTGTTCCTGCTTTCAGCCCATACACTTTGATCCCGTTAGCCCGAAGAACCATATTTATCACCTCCTTGAAAACACTCAATGTTTTGGCCTCAACTACTCTCTGTAGCAGATAATTTCATAGGTTTACCAGTCTCTGGGTGAAGAAATTCCTCATCTCAGTCTTAAACAGCCCTACCCTGTATCTTAGACTGTGACTTCTGCTTCTGTATCCTCCGGTCATCCTTACTGCATCTATCCTATCTAGTCTATTTGGATTATATAAGTGTCTATGAGACCCCCCTCATTGTTCGAAACTCCAGAGAATATTGTCCTAACTGATCCAATTTCTCTTCATACATCAGTGCTGCCATCCCAGGAATCACAGTGTTGCACTCTCTCCATAGACAGAAGACTCTCCTCCAGATAAGGAGACCAAAATTACACACAGTATTCCAGGTATGGTCTCACTAAGGCCCCATGGAATAGCAGCAAGAAATCCCTGCCCTGTTACTTGAATCCTCTCGCTATGAAGGCCAACATACTATTTGCCTTCTTCATTCTTGGGATCCTTGCAGGAGAAGATAAGAAGATAGTAGTGTCAAAAAAATACCATTCAGTTGCAGGTCTGATTCGGGTCTGTATCTTCCATCCCCTTTGCTTAGTCATATTCAATGATACCGAAATGAAACTTCAATGTGTCCATTTTATTTATGTTTGAATGCGTAACCATGTTCCCCTAGATGGCAGGCTATACCATCATTTTGATGAATAAAGTGGAACACCAACAAAGACTGCATTGCCATGTAAATGAAGTCGAGTAAAAACTGCAAGAGACAATGAGCACTATCTTACAGACAGCTCTAGACTGCAGAAGGAAAGAGTGGGTATTTGCAATGCCATGTCATTGCTCCTGGTAACTTTAGCATTTGCAACTATCATTCCTTTCTTTATAGCTAGGAGTCTGACCTTTCAAACTAATAACCCAGGTATGCTGGAAACCAGAACCAAAAACAGAACCTTTGTACACTGCCCTGTCAAGTTGTGAAAGTCATAACCGTTCATGCATGAGTTTTCAGCCTGTGTAATTGTCAGATCTTCTTCCAACATAAATGTGACGTTTTAAGGAAATGGGTGTTGATCCAGAGCTTCTGGGTTCCACCAACATTCTTGAAGCCTTTAGAGAGTGGTGGGCACTGCAGGGCTGGAGTGCATTATCCATTTTTATTTTGTTCCCTACTTTCGTTACTGTTGTACTGCCCCTGGTGAGCAGCCCTTATAGCTTGTTATTTTAATTGATGCCATGAGTAAACAAAATAAGACTAAAAGCGGCTTCTGAGTTTCATGCCCATGTGTCCATAGAGAAGCATTTAGAGACCAGGTGGGTATTGCGGGGTTGGGTTACATTATTTCCTCATTCAGTGCTATTTTGGTTTAGTCTGTCTGTCTTTCCCTACCCTTCCCTTTTGTTACTGTTGCACTGGGCCTGGTGGATGGTGTTTGTAACTTGTCACTTTAATTCATGAAATGTGCGATTTGTCGATGGTTTAAAATAGACAACTTCTGCGTTTTGAGCCTGGGTGTCCTTGAAGATGGAGCATGCTGTGTCCACCTCCACCCTTGAAGCCTTTCGAGAGATATGGGCATCGCAGGAGCTGGGGTGCATGATTCCCCCTCCAATGTCATTTTAATTTAAACCTTTCTCCTGCTAACCCCACCTCGCTGTGTCTTTTTTTTAGGCTTTGAGGCACTGCCTTTGGTGAGCTGTGCTTGTTAATTGTTACGTGTTTAGTGGTTTAACTGGTTGATTTGGTGTTGAGTTTAAAAGAAACAAGAGGGGACCCTCCTGGGGTGCAGTGGTGGGGTCCCCACACCTAACACAAGAAACTCAGGCTCAAGTCCCACTTGCTCCAGGAATGTGTAATAACAGGTCAGTTAGGAAATTAGGTTATTCAAGACGTTTTGTTTTAAAGATGAGATTCTGGACCCTTTCCCACAGGAGGGCAATACAGTAGCTCAGTGGTTAGCATTGCTGCTTCACAGTGCCAGGGAGCCTGGTTCAATTTCACCCTTAGGTGACTACCTGTGTGGGGTTTGCATGTTCTCCCTCTGTCTGTGTGGGTTTTCACTGGGTGCTCTGGTTTCCTCCCACACTCCAAAGATGTGTGGGTTAGGTGGTTTGGTCATGCTAAATTGTCCAGAGGTGTGTAAGCTAGGTGGATTAACATAGGAAATGTAGAGTTACAGGGAAAGGGTAGGGAGATGGATCAGCTTCAGAGGAGCAATGTGGACTCGTTGGGCTTGTAGGGATTCTATGAGGAGAGTTGGCCCATGAGAGGAAAATGGTATTTGCACTAAACTATAGATTTACAATAAAACACTGGTACATTTCTGAAAGTCTTTTGCTGACTATTTCAAGATATGGATATCTCTCTGTTAAGTATGATAAGTCAATACCCATGAGTTCTTTGATTGGTAATCCTGTCTCTTAGTTCCCTTGTCCTGCAGAACGCAAATAGTTATTTTGTGGTTGTCTCTCCCTGATTCTTTCCATTACTTTTATGACTGTTTTTCTCTCAGCATCTTTCCATCAGTCACTGACTTGAGAACCAATGATACCCTTGCAAGTGTTTGAATCCAATCCACTCCTCCTTCTTTGTTATGTCACTATCATACCAAAAGTGGATCCTATAATCTCTAGGTTTATGCTGCATGGATCTCCCAAACCACTCTAATGAACCATTTATCTTATTCACTGTCATTAAGCAATAACTTTAACATTTTTTGAGAGACATGCTTTGTTTTTAACATTTCAGTGAATCACAATCCTATTCCAATCTGATAGAAAAGTTGAATTGTCAGTACAATATTTAAAAATGTTGAAATAAGTGTAGTATAATATATTGAAATAAGTCAGAAATTCACCAAAGATCCTTAGTCAGCACCTTCCAAACCCACGACCACTTCCATCTAGAAGGACAAGGGCAGCAGATACATGAGGACACCACACTTTGCAAGTTCCCCTCCAAGCCGCTTACTATCCTGACATGGAAGTATATCACCATTCCTTCACCGTCACTGGGTCAAAATCCTGGAATTCCCTCCCTAAGGTCATTGTGGGTCAATCTACAGCATGCGGACAACCTTCTCGGGGCAACTAGGCATGGGCAATAAAAACGCCAGCCAACCAGTAACGCTGACAACATTATAATCAATTAAAGGCTGAGTTAGACAGATTGTTGACCCAAAAGGCGGTCCAAGGTTATGGAGGTACAGGGAGGTATGTGGAGTAAAGGCCACAGAGCAGATCAACCATGACCTAATTAAATGATGGAGCAGGCTTGAGGGTGAATGGTCCACCCCTGCTCCTATTATGATTTTAGCCATTGGATATGGAATCTGAACCACCCTGTGTGGTTCTTTTGAAAAAACAGTAGCTATAGAGGATAGTCAGGAGGGGAGCTGGGAGAGGTGGTTCTATTGGGAACCCTGAAGACCTTTGTCTTACTGGGGGCTGCTGGTTAGACAAGCAGTGGGCAGCTTTTAAGTACACTGAAGTGAAATTGTCCACAGTTTCAGTTAATAAAATTCCAGCCCTACCTGACACACTCACAGGGCCCTTAACCTATTCTTTACCAACCTGCACCAAAAGCCTCTCAACTTAGTAAACTGAGGAAAGACCTACTAAAGGAAGTGGTGGAGGCTGGTACAATTACAGTATTTAAAACACTTCTGGACAGGTATACGAATAGGAAGGGTTTAACTGGATCTGGGCCAAATGCTGGCAAACAGAACTAGATTAATTTAGAATATCTGGTCAGCATGGACGAGTTGGGCCAAAGGGTCTGTTTCCACGCTGTACAGCTCTATGACTCTATGACTCTATTAGAGAGCCCAATGTTGAAACTACTACTCCGTACTTCACGGTATGTTAGGGTTTGGAGAATCTTGCATCCAGCAAAGGTCAAAGTGCCTGACACTTCCCTGAGTAAACGAAAAGAAAGTGAATCATGGACTGAAATGGATATGATTTTTTGTTTAAATACACTGTACCTAAAGGTTGTTGCATTAGAAACAATGGGAATACACCGTGTTTGTTGCTAAGAAAATCAAATAATCCTAATTCAAGTCACCTCCAATGTGACATCCCCTGGTTATAGTCCATCGTTTTTACTTATTGTTGCTCTTCACTGCCCTGATAGAATGTTGATGGCTATTAATCAACCCACAGCACCACAAAAAATAATTGTGTGAGGGGTGTAAAGTGATGGATTAAATTCATGCATTTGAAGTTGACTCAAAGCAGTACTAGCTGGGAGACAGCTAGGGATTATCCATTTCCTGCTTTGACAAGGCAGGTGGAAGGATAGGGGGTGGGTGGAGTGGGAGGAAGGGTTACAGAACATTGTCACAATATGGAGATAGAAGATTCAACTCAGAGCAGTGCCCTGCTGAAATGCATCAAGAAAATACCACAGTGCAGTAAAAATGCTGTTGTGAACAAGTATTGCAAATTGAAGTTTGTCCATGACGTTTCCTCACAATCTCATCTCCGGTGCCCTTTTGAAGAAATAAACAGAAATCATTTGTGCATTTCTACAGTCATGCAGACAACGTCAGAAGCATAGTAACCTTCAGTAAAACAGAAAATCTTCAGATTTTGATGTTGTCAAAAGTTTGTAAGGAGGTCAACCACATGCCAATGACCTGGATTATGTATAGCTCAAGAGACTATTAGATACGGAAAGAATGTTAAATATGGCACAATGGGAAGAGGAAGCAGGCCACTCTGAGTGGATTAGTGACGTGGGAAAGCAAGCCTTGAACATTCATGTCATGAACATGGGTTAAAAAAATAGTTTTTACTGGTAGTCCACCAGCAGCTAATGTGGGAGATGAACAGTCTCTGTTTTTTTTCTCCTTTATTCATTCACGGGATGAGGGTGTTGCTGGCTAGACAGCATTTATTGCCCCTCCCACAGTTCAGAGTCAACCACATTGCTGTGGGTCTGGAGTCACATGTAGGCCAGACCAGGTAAAGGTGGTAGTTTCCTTCCCTAAAAGACATTAGTGAACCAGATGTGTTCCCAACAATCAATTCACAGTCTTCATTAGACTCTTAATTCCTGATGTTTATTGAATTCAAATTCCACCATCTACCATGGCAGGATTCCCAGAACATTACCTGGGTGTCTGGATTAACAGTCTAGCGATAATATCATCACCTCCTCTATGCAGATGGAAGAGCAGTGAACAGTGTGAAGGTGAATGGCTTCTCTTATGTTTTCATAGCCCAGGGGCATTCCATCTCTGGGCTTGTCTGCACTGTTTCTCTGCCATTCCAGTCCTCCTTGCTATCCTTGACTCCACTCTCAGCCTCCTGCTCAGGTACCAGCCCCATAAAGAAGCTCACGCCAAGCAGTCCACCGTGGCCACAGGGAATGAGGGTTGCAGCAACAGTGTGGCTGGAGCTCTGAGTGGAACAGCTGGACTCTCAGACAGGGTGGCGTAAGGAAGTATGCCCCGCTACCTATACAGCAAATCCAAATTCCTCCTTTGTGGTAAAATGACCAAACCTTGCAGGTGGTGTGTGAATGGGAGTGAGTGAGAATGAGTGGTAGAGAATCTATACGTAGGTCTTTGGGAGGGAGTGAGTATGTCTGTGAGTGACTTATTGGGAATCAGTCTGTGAGTGAGTGTGTCAGTGAGTGAATTATTGGGAGTCAGTCTGTGAGTGAATGTGTCAGTGAGTGAATTATTGGGAATCA
>JAHRHZ010000061.1:15737550-15792695 GCA_024137785.1 Ginglymostoma cirratum | reverse complement strand
CATGAAGCGGGGATTTTTTAAATCCACTGGTATTAGGTCATTACAAGCAGGATGGGCCATTAAAGTTAAACAGGTTAAGGAAGCATTTACAATATTGAATTGAAATGAAGCCTGTAGTTTACCTTAGGGTGAGGAATTCTTTGTCTGTTCCTTCTTCCCAAGAGACACCTTTCCTTCAAAATCATCCTTTTTCTAGAGAAGATCAATTTGACTGTTCCAGCCGCCCTTCTTCACCATTGTCACCTGCAGATGGAGGTCCTGGCACAACTACCCATGCTCCTCTGTTCAGTGACCTTCCTCACCAATGCCGCCTACTGCTAGAGGTTCCATTACACTAAACTAAAATATGAATATGTAACTTCACGAGTAGCACACCCCACCACCACCACTTTTCGCCAACCCCAGTCTCCTGACCTAATTTCAATTTTTTAGGGAGTTTGTTCTGATTCAAGGAAGATGAGATTGGAGTCTCTCTTCAGAGGTAGAGTTTTTATTGTGACATTTCTGTCATTGCCAACAATTTTCATTGCAATTTATCTTCACCACTTTGGGATATTTTATTTGATAACTGGTTTCAATGTGACTATTGAGTGTATTGCATAAGCTAGAGGAGCAAATGCCTCATTGATAGGTTGCATTTGAAATGTTCCTTGTCCGGCTCAGTTATAGACCGTTTTACTTCCATTTGTTACATTAGTGTCTCAAAGTTTCCAATCCTTACTTTTTTTTACTAAAGGTCACAGTACATGATGCAAACCCTGATATTATTTTCTTTACATCCATTTGTATGCCTTCTCTCTTCATTACAGATCAGAGGAACCAACCACCTTGCAGATCTCTGCTAGTCCACCCTTGCAACCATCCGATGGTAGCAATTTGGCCGTGATCCTGGGTGGTTTATCCGCTGCTTTCCACCTCTTGACCTATGGCGCCTTGCACCTTATCCAACAATCTGGTTTACAATGCCTTACTTAACAAGACAGACTTCATTAGCATGCGCTTGGTTCCCACTGCTCTGCAGTGCTCAGTCTGATTACACCCACCCACTGTGTAACTTGAAAGCTGAAACTGTTTGATTGCAAAGCAGTTGGTATCCTGGAATTATTTTTAGAAACATCTTTGCCTTAGTTCTATTTACTGTTGTGTTGGTGTCACTTGGCTCAATGGATCAGCATCTGTCATCTGGACCAGAAAATGGAATCAAGCCAACCTGTGGGAATTTGGGACATTGCCTACTCTATGGCAGTATTCAGTCTCACAGATTGGTCCTGTTTTCTACCCACACTTCCACTTAATTCCTTTCCATATTATGTTTAACATGGTATTAACCATTCAGGTTAAGTAACAGCTACATTTAAATAACACAAAGAGGAAGCTAGAAAGTACAGGCAGACTCCCATTCGGAATTTCTATCCTTGCAGTTCTCAAATGAAATGTGAAAACAATGACACTGTGAATATTCCCAATTACAGTTCTGTCAATTGTATAAGTCATTAAAAACAAAAGCAGCAGGTTCCTAATTCAGGACGTCTACCACCCAGAAGAACAAGGAGAGCAGAAAGTTGTCCTCAATTCTATGTATCACTGTTTCTTCATCATTTTAGGGTCAAAATCCTGGAACAAATATCACTGTTTCTTCATCATTATAGGGTCAAAATCCTGGAATTCCCTGCCAACAAGCATTGTGTGAGAACCTTCACTACGCAGGCTGCAGTGGTTTAAGAAGGCCAGCTAACCGCCACCATTTCTGGGGCATTAGGAATGGGCAATAAATATCGGACATACCCGTGATATCCATATCCCAAGAATAAACTTACCATAAAGTAACACGTACGGTCATCTAACATCAGGGCTATACAGGACAGTTCCTACAAACTTCAAGTATGTTTGTGAAGATTTTACACATATTCATGCCTACTTTTAACAATCCCAAAGGACACCTAACCTCTTCCACAGCTGTTCTGGGACCATATACAAGCAGGTGTCATGACTCCCCTATCCAAACAAATTCACAAAGTACAGAGCAGTTTTTAACTGGTTTAATCTGTTCATCTCAGGTTTCAGATACACAGGTCTCCAAAATCATGCATCAGTGAAGGCAGCCACTGTTTTATCAGGGCAGCCACTTATTTGTGTGAAACACGATTTACTCCTATTCTCACCTCCATCAAAATGGTAGGTGTCATGTTCAGAGAGTGGAACTCTCAGTTTCAGGGATCATCTGCCATTTTCACTACAACAGAAAGGCTCTTTATTACAATGAAAATCCAGGCCTTAGTGACGTGCAATTGCATCCAGCCCTGTTGGGTTCAGTCTCACAGTTAATGTGCACGATATAAGGAGAATCTGCTGATCTTTGCTGATTTAGGGTTAGCACAAAGCCCTGTTCTTAGGTGCAAATAGGGACTCACTTCCAACCTATTCACATGACACTTTCCTAGTGCTGGCAACAGGATGACTGTAAATTGGTTCACTGGCCTCATTCGGACAGTTCTGGCAAGTTACAGGCATCAGTTGCAGTCTTAAAGACAGCTTACTAGTCACTGGGAAAGAAAGGACATTAGGAGTGAGAGAACAGTGGCCAGAGCAGCTATACTGTAAATTTGTATGGAAACCATTCCCTCCATAGTATTGACCTCCTATCAGCCAAAATCCTGCTCTCATTATTGGTCTTTTTGTGACTTTCACAAGGCTCTGGTGTGAGACATGGAATGGAAACTAAGGGGCTAAAATCTCTCCGTTCCTCTCTGCTGTAGTACAATGTAAGCTTGCTGCTTGACCTAGCCCCCACAGATCACATGGCTGGCCCCAAGCAAGGCTTATTCACTTAACAGAAACTGACTTTTACTTTGTGTAGCTAATTAAAGGGAGCATAATTCACAAGAGAGAATTGACATTTAAATAAGCAGAAAGAGCACATGCTTTCTCTCAACACAGCAAATTATTTCCTTTAATCTAAGGAGCAGTGAAAGCTGGATATTTGTACGTTAGTCAGTTTATATTAAACACTGTATAATCTGCAGCTTTATCTGCTAAATTCAGTTTACAGTGTTAGTTTTAACTTGATAACCAAAACAATAACAGTCCTCAAAACATTCTGAACCACTGATGAAATGACTGAAGCTGTGAGCATGAAACTTGCAGGTTTAATGGAAAGATCTAACACTCGGAAATCAAGAATGCAGATATTTACCATTAAGGTCCCTGAAAACCAATTAGCAACAGCCACGACTGACTCTGTAAAGTGCTGAGTCAGTACAAGTTAAAAGCCATTTTTGGAATCTCAGCATATTGACACAGAGAGAGTTTTCAGTTAAAATCACCTTTTTATGCATGGTAGGTCACACAATGTGCATCAAAAAGACTGTCGATGTTCACACAGACAGGATTCCCAAATCCAGCAGCAACTCTAAAGCTACTGTACACTTGCAAAGTCATTGAAGGGCCATAAACATGACTTCAAAACAACTGCACCACGAACTTGCATATAAATAATTTCTTAGCAGTCATGTTCACACTTGAAGAATCTAGCTGAGAATACTCCCTGAAACCATTGATTATAGGGGTCGGTAACTTGTAAAGCGTATTATTGCCACGTGCAGATAGGCTGAAAGTAACAATGCGTTCAAATTCAATGAAAATAAAAATAGATTGATACAAAATTTACACAGGCTGGAGTAAGTCATAGCATTGTGGATAACACAGTGGGGAACTGGAGGAACACAGCAGGCCAGGCAACACCAAAGGAGCAGGAAAGTTGATGTTTTGCATCAGGACCATTCTTCAGAAAATTCCTATTTCAGAAACACGAACATAAAATCAAGGCTGACATTTCAGGGGAGTGCTGCACTGTCAGAGATTCAACCTTTTAGACAGTCAAATGACTGAAATCCCACCCGCCTTAGCAGTGGACGTAAATGATTCTGTGCCACTATTTTCAAAAAAGAAGGGAGGCTAGCCTCAATGTTTTAGTCAATACTGAGCCCAGCATTCTGGTCAGCAGTCATCCCTTAAATCAACATTATAAAACCATTGTCTGGTCATTGTCACATTGTTTCCGGGAGCTTACTGTGTGCAATTCCTAAATTACAACACTAGCGGCACTACAACAATAGTTTATTGGCTGTAAAGCACTTTTGGTTATCCTGAGATTACACAAGGTTCTATATAAATTCTGAAGAAGGGTCCCAACCCGCAACATAGACTTTCCTACTCCTCTGATGCTGCCTGACCTGCTGTGTTTCTCCAGCTCCACACTTGTTGTCTCTTGTTCTGTATAAATGCAAGTGTTTCTTATAAAAGTTCTCATTCATGTGTTCTAGAAATTGTAAAGATTGATCCTATTTGTTAACTGCTTCTATTGCATTTCATCACCTGTGCCTTTCTAACAAATGCTGATTCTATTTACTGTTGTGGTACTCCATTCATTTTTATTGAGCTCAATGGTTTTTGTAATAATGGTTCATTTCATCTATTGTTCTCCTGGTAAATGTTGAAAAGAAGACACCTTTTTACTTTAAGAATTCTTTAAATGAAACACTTCAAGTTTGGGGACCTCAGGCATTTTTATCTTGATTTGAACTTCTCCACCTATAAGATACAGTGATGCAGTCATTAGCATTTGTACATGTCTGCTCCAAATGCATAGAAGACGGAAGTGATAGCCTAGAGGTATTATTGCTGGACTGTTAATCCAGAGGCCCAGGTAATGTACTAGGGATGACAATTCTAGGCCCAAAACGTCAAGCTTTCCTGCTCCTATGATGCTGCTTGGCCTGCTGTGTTCATCCAGCTCCACACCTTGTTATCTCAGATTCTCCAGCATCTGCAGTACCTATTATATCTAATGTACTAGGGACTTTGGCTCAAATCCTGCTATGGCTGATGTGGAGTGTGAATTAAGTTATTAAAAAAATCCACAATTACAAGTCTAATAATGGCCATGAATCTATTGCTGCTTGTTGGGGAAAAACCCATCTGGTTCCCTCCTGCCCTTTAGGGAAGGAAACTGCCGCGCTTACCTACCTTGGACTACATGTAATTCCAGTCCCACAGCAATGTGGTTGATTCTTAGCTGCTTTCTAGGCAATTAGGAATGGGCAATAAATGCTGACCCAGGCAGTGAAGCCCTCATCTGGTGAATGGGAGAAAACGTCTTCTAATTGGGAATTGTGCCTTTTCAGAAGTTGAATAGATCATGCCTGGCATTGATGGAATGCCTTTTATAAAGAAGGAATTTGCCAACAGAATAGTTTCCAGAGTCTTAAAATCCACTTGTCAGAATGATCCCTGATATATTACTACCTTGGCAAGCAGAGAAGGGGGTTCCCACCCACACATATCTAATATTGCTACTAATTTGTTCACAGATCCAAACAGTGAAATCTGCATTTCCACTTGTTTCCATAAGACCATCAATGTCTCACTCTGCCTTTGTTTACTAATTGTTCTCAAGGGACAATTATTTGAAACTTCCAATTCCTATGTACATCTTGCAGTGAGCATTGCGACACTTCCATGGAGCAAAACTGCAATTCCTTGGTGAGCTAAACCTACCATTTGCAAGTTCTGACTGTCACGGTTGTTGCTGTAGATTTGGTTCATGAAGAGCAAACTGAGGTTGACAATTGGGAAGTATGCCAGCCAGGAACAGCTTGCCTCAAATAAAGAACAGCTTGAACGCTGTCCAACCACAAATATGCATCTCCAATGTGGCCAGCCTCTGGCTTGAGATGATAGCTTGTTCATGCTTTATTGCAAATCCCTGTGAAACATTCATTAGAGGATATGGGAGTAAAACTCTGAAATGCGGTTCTCACGTGAAGTTGATGTATACAATTAAAGGAAGGTGTCAGGCTGCATATATTGGAGCATCATTGCACTGCACTAATCAACTAGGCCAAATCAGGCTTGATTCTTGTGCATTGCTGAATGACTGATCTACTCCTGCTGCTGTGGGGAGTATTGTGATATGCACAATTTACCATTAACTCCGTGACACAACATGATGATGTGTGACATTCCTGTATAGAGGCAGCCACCTCACTTTCAGTCACTGTCTCTGTGAATGGAATCAGTGTAGCTACTCAATTATGTGTTTTGTTTGTTCAAGACAACATGGGTGACCTTGACTAGGCCAGTATTTGTTGCTTGTCCCATGTGTGTGTAACGTACAATAACATCAATAATTGTAGTACCCAAATTATTTGTGTAAGTCCATAATGCTATAATCCTGTAAATAGTTAGTGTTGTAAAATAGACTTTAAGACACCTGTCTCACAAGAACTCAGTTCTCAGTGGTATATGCTTTGTGGGAAAGCGTACAGTATACCACAAACGACATCAGGGCGCTGCTGAATGGAAGTCGAGTGTCTCTTTAAGGAGGAAGGGGAATTCAGTGGGTGACTCGTCTCTGGGCTAGCCCAACTCTCAGCTCAGCTCCATTATGTCCAAGTGACATGACTTGAACAGATACACTGAACAACTAGTTCAGTCATTCATTGTCAGATTGGGCTGGGTCACACAAAGCATTAAACAACAAAAAACAGAAATTGCTGGAAAAACTCAGCAGGTCTGGTAGCATTCGTGGAGAGAAATCAGCGTTAACTTTTCAGGTCCTTCAGAAGAGTTCGTTCTGAAGAAAGGTCATTGGACCGAAAACATTAACTCTGCTTTCTCACCAAAGATGGTGCCAGACCCGATGAGTTTCTTCCAGCAATTTCTCCATTTATTTCTGATTTCCAGCATCAGTAGATCTTTAGTAATTTGTTTTGATTCACGTAAAAGCATTATTGGGTTCTAGTCTACTACTAAAACTGCTCATTATTTCTGCAATATAAAGATAACTCATAGTTTCTCTTATTGGCCATAAAATATCTTCTTAATTCATATTTCCCTGTCTTCTTCACTCTCAATTTCCATAACAAGTGCAAAGAACTGGGTTTTTTTAATCACTAAGTTTAAGACCATTGATCTGCTGCTTCCCGTTCCAAACTTTCTCTCAGGTACCCTTGTGTTTGAGATAACTACATCCTTCTCTAATTTATTTCTTATCTATGGTGTTAGGGGCAAAGCATTGGCATGGATAGAGGATGGGCTGAATAGCACAGAGTGGAGATGAAGGAGTCTTTTTCAGAATGGCATCCTGTGACTAGTTCCAAAGGGGTCCATGTTAGGACCACAGCCATTCACGTTATATATTAACAATCTGAATGAAGGCACTGAGGACATTGTTGCTAAGTTTGCAGATGATACAAAGATTGGTGGAGGGGCAGGTAGTGTTGAGGAAGCAGGGAGGCTGCAAAAGGAGATAACAACGTGTGGGGCTCGATGAACACAGCAGGCCAAGCAGCATCATAGGAGCAGGAAAGCTTGATGTTGTGGGCCTAGACCAAGGGTGTTCATCCAGCCCCACACCTTGTTATCTCGGATTCTCCAGCATCTGCAGTACCTTTTATCTCAGGCTGCAAAACGAGTTGGACAGGTTAGACAAGTGTGAAAAGAAGTGGCAGATGGAATACAATGTGGAAAAGTATGAGGTTTTGCACGGTGTAGGAAGAATAGAGCCATGGACTATTTTCTAAATGGGGAAAGGCTTCAGATATCTGAAACACTAAAGGACTTGGGAGTCCTAGTGCTTAATTCTCTTAAGGTTAACATGCAGGTTCAGTTGGTAGTTAGGAAGGTAAATGTAATGTAAACATTCATTTCAAGGGGGCTAGAACACAACAGCAGAGATGTATACCTGATGCTGTATAAGGCTCTGGTCAGACTGCATTTGGAATATTGTGAGCAGTTTTGTGCCCTGTATCTAAGCAAAGAGGTGCTGGCCTTGGAGGGGGTTCAGAGGATGTTTATAAGAATGGTCCTGGGATGAAGGGTTTGTCATCTGAGGACTCTGAGTCTATACTTGATGGAGTTTAGAAGGAGTGGAGATCTGATTGAAACTTACAAGAATACAGGGAGATATGGATAGATGGAGAAGATGTTTCCACGCATATGAGAGATTAGGAGTTGGGGAACGGCCTCAGAGTGAAGGGATGACGCTTTTTGTAAATGATTTGGATGAAGAAGTGGAAGGGTGGATTAGTAAGTTCGTGGACAATACGAAGCTTAGTTGAGTTGTGGATAGTGCGGAGGGCTGTTCTAGCTTACAAAGGGACATTGATAGGATGCAGAGCTGGGCTGAGAAGTTGCAGATGGAGTTTAACCCTGAAAATTATGAGGTGATTCATTTTGGAAGGACAAACTTGAATGCAGAATACAGGGTTAATGGAAAGATTCTTGGCAGTGTGGAGGAGCGGAGGGATCTTGGGGTTCATGTTCACAGTTCCCTGAAAGCTACCACCCAGGTGCATAGAGTTGTTAAGAAGGCGTATGGTGTGCTAGCTTTCAATAATAGAGGGATTGAGTTCAAGAGCTGTCAAGTTATGCTCCAGCTACACAAAAGCCTGATTCGGCCATATCTGGAGTATTGTGTCAAGTTCTGGTCGCCTCATTACAGGAAAGATATGCAAGTGTTGGAAAAGGTGCAGAGGAGATTTACCAGGACATTACCTGGAATGGAGGGAAGGTCTTATGAGGAAAGGTTGAGAGAGCTAGGGCTTTTCTCTTTAGAACGACGAAGGATGAGAGGTGACTTGATAGAGGTGTACAAAATGATCAGAGGTACAGATAGAGTGGACAGCCAGAGACTTTTTCCTAGGATGGAGGTAACTATTATGAGGGGGCATAGTTTTTAAGTGAGTGGAGGTAGATATAGGGGAGACATCAGAGGTAGGTTCTTTACTCAGAGAGTGGTCAGGACGTGGAACGCATTGCTGGAGAGGGTAATGGAGTCGGCCCCATTCGGGGCATTTAAGCGGCTATTAGACAGGCATATGGGTGATAGTATAAGGTAGGGTTGGAGGTTAGATAGACCTTAGGATTGGGTAAAAGTTCGGCACAACATCATGGGCTGTGCTGTACTGTTCTATTATCTATGTTCTATGCTCTATCTTCTATGATCTGTGTTCTATAATTGAGATGAGGAGGAATTTCTTCAGCCAGATCATGGTGAATCTGTGGAACTCATTGTCACAGAAAGCAGGAAAGTGGAATTGAGGGTTATCAAATCAGCCATGATCTCATTGAATAGCTGAATAGTCTATTCCTGCTTCTGTGCCTTCTGATCCTGTCTCCAGGCTGCTCTGATGTCATCTGAATACACAATGTGAAGAAGGCAACCATGAGATTGGTGGCAGAATTGCATGAGAGTTTTAGTGAGGTCTCTCTCACAACATTCAGAGGAACTCTCTTCATCTTTGATGCATCTGCTGGGCAGCAAGGCAAGTTTCTTGATGGGCATAGGCAAGTTGCCTATTGGGGCAATCCCTATTGGGGATTATTATGACTTAAATACCACATTTATGGTACAACAAGCCTCATTAATATTCAGCCTGCTGTCTCACTTAATGCAGCAAACAAACTAGTCATCGAGAATCCTCAACATGGAATTCAGAGCAGGTGCCTAGCGACTCCTGCTCACCTCTGGCTGCAAAGAGTCCCCATGTTTTTCAGCACCAAACAGGGTTTCAAGGTACAAACCGTAGTCAACTGGCTCATGCCCCCATCACCCAGGGACAATGGCTTCTGGCATTTGCCAACTCCTCATGATCTTCACAGCACTCTCTGGTCTGCTTGTTTAGGAAGAACAGATTTGCATTTACATTGAAAATCTGCTGCCAGGACACTTGCCCAGAAGGCCAGGCACCTGGCTCACAGATTTGTCTAGGCTGCACCTCAGAGCTGCTCCCTTGCTCTCTCAGCGCAAGCTCACCTAGCACCCAGTTGCATGCCCACAGCAAACTTGGCTTGCCTTGTCTTGCTGCGCCCATTGGAGTAGTCACACAATCAGGCCACTTGCCTCTCTGGACCAGTCCTTAATCTTGCTGTATGATGTGAATCCCACACCCGCACCATGTTCCAGGACAATATGCGACAAATACACTCCATATGAAGCAAGACAGCAGCCATGACTCAAAGTCTAAGGGGGCTGGTCCTCATTGAAGTCCAGGGAGACACCCACCAGTCAGGTGATCCTATATGTCAAGGGCAGGGCCCGATACCAATCAAGGGATTGGCCATGGTCAGAAGCCCGGTCAGGGTGACTTCAGTTATGAGGTCCACTTTGGGAGGGGCAAAGGGAAGGGTGGAAGGAGCAAAAGGAGCAAGATTGTCTCCTCATAGATGGTGAGGAACATGATGCCAGGCACTCTTTCACCCATCATTCCCTTTCTGTACTTTTGTGGACTCTTGTCTCATGGAATAAGGAAAGGAAAGGGATTGAGTGAGATGATAGTGGGTGGCATACCTGTTAATGTTGGTGCAGGCAGTCAAAGTGGAGTCCAGCGTAAGTGAATAGGCAGCACCGAGGCCTGGCAAGGTTAGTGGTGTGGCAGGTTGGCTGAGATGTGAGAATGAGGGACTATGATGTAGACGATAGTGAGGGTGGCAGAGCATGAGTTTTGGAGCAGCAGGCAGAGATAGAGTGAGTGTGTGGTAACAGAGAGAAGAGCATGGCTCTTAGCTCAACGCAGTGGAGAAGGTAATTGACCTTGTGTTACTGCTGCGTATTTCTAAGCATCATGGAGACTGCACTGACCCTGGTGGTGATCTCAGACCAAGCTGCTAGGGCTTAGTGTCATAGTCTCCTCTGCTCATCATGCATCCCTCTTCCTCACCACCCTGTCTGACAGGACCTCCAGGCCCCTGTGCAATAATCATGGCGCCATTGTCCCCTTCTCTGATATCTTCAGGGTGACTGTCTGCACCCCTCAGTGCGGTTTTGGAATGCCAGTGCTTGTCCAGATGCACAACAGCCTTTTAAACAGACTTTTTTTCTGAAGAAGGGTCCCGACCCGAAACATCAACTTGCCTGCTCCTCTGATGCTGCCTGGCCTGCTGTGTTCCTCCAGCTGCACATTATGCTATCTCTGACTCCAGCATCTGCAGTTCTTACTATCTCTGGCCTTATCAAGATGGCGTGGGTGCTAGGAATTGGTGTGGGTGCTAGGAATGCTTTCCTTTGTGAAGATATCTGGGGAATGGTGAGTTGTTCCAAGAATGGCTGATGATTTGATGAGGGTAGATTCAGATGAGAGGGACACCATAGGGGCAGGGTAGGTAGCCAATGAGGCACGTTTGAAAGATACAGTGCAAAATCTTGCTGGGCCTTGCCATGAAAATCCCTCTGAAAAACATGACTCAGCTGCCTCTTAGTCAAAAACGCATAAGATGCAGCCCTATGTGCTTGCTGGCAACACCCAGTTAAACTGAACATCACCTTTCTTGATTCCTGCACTGCATCAAAATCATCAAGTTCCCTGGCTAACATCCATTGCTTGATCAATAAAAATTTCCTCCAAATAACGATTGAGTGGTCCCCCAGCCACTAACTCCAACCCTGGCAGCTTTTTGAGATCAAGCCAGTTTGTTTGCGGCCTTGGTGTCATCCTTGATGCTACATCAAGCTTCTGTGGCATCACTAAGGCTATTTTATTCCTTCAGTGTAACATGTCCAACTCTGCCCTTGCTTCAGCTCATCTGCCGCTGAAACGCTCATCAGTGACTTTGTTACTTCCAGGCTTGACCCCTGGCCACACTCCCACATTCTGTGCTGGCAAGCTGTAGGTCCTACTGAACTCATAAAACCTCCAGTACACCATCACCTTGATGTTCCCAAAAACTGGTTAAATACCATCTCTGTTTTAAAATCTTCATCTTTGTTTTACCTCCAACCCATTGTCTCATGCCTCCACATTGCTGCGATCTCCTCCCAGCCCCAACAGCCTGCACGATATCTGACCTTTTGAGTTCATGAACGGCCCTGATTTTAATCTCTCCACTGTTAGTTTCCAGTTTATTTGATGTGACGTTTTAAATGATGCTCCTGATATTACACACTCATGGCTAAGATGTGTGGATAGAGTGACAACTCCTGGGCAATCACATTTAAATTGCTACCAGCTCTTAATCTCTCTGCTCCTCAACTGGATCTCCATCATGTGAACTCAATAAAACTTTAACATACACACACCAGGAAATCTTATGTATACAGGGACAAAATGAAAAATGTGCAGAAGTGATTTTCAAGGCTGCAAACATCATCGGTTCAGATGACGTTCAAGGACCCCCTTGAGGTTTACTCTCTACGGGCAGTATAATTCTGACTATCTTATCTTGTATGCAGAAGGTTGCAGAGCTTCCAGTACAGGCTCAAGTGATATAGTCGACACTGGTCGGCTCAGCATTTACTTCTGACCCTTCATTGCCCTGAGATAGGGAAGTGAGTCCATTGCTAAAAAACAGCTGGTACCGACATCAGAGGGCAGTGGGTCTGGAGTCACACATAATCAGACGAGATAAAGGTGACAGATTTCCTTCAAAAAGTCATTTATTAGCATTAGTAAACTTGCCATGTTTTTATATAGATCACAAATGAGTCGCCATTACTGCAATTGACATATTAATCCAAATTTATCATTAACTGGATTTAAAATCCTCCTGCCATGGTGGGATTAAACTCATGTCTCTGCCATATTAGTCCAGTGATGTAACCAGCTAAACAAAATAAAAAATGAAAGGACTGCAGATGCTGGAAATCAGAGACAAAAATAGAATTTGCTGGAAAGCTCAACAGGTCCAACAGCCTCTGTGGAGAGAAATCAGAGTTACGGTTTCAGATCCAGTGACCCTTCCTCAGAATATAACCATCTGTTAGTTTACCCTTTAGTTAATGTCACCAAGGTATTTGATTTATCATTTGAAGCACTGACAAAGAGGGGGTCTAGATTTATTCCTGGTGGATATAGTGAACAATAAAGAAGTGGTCACCATAAATCATTTCCTACAATAAACTTATAAATTGCCGGAAATTCTCTGCAAGTCAGACAGTATGAATGGAGAGAGAAAATGAACTGAGTTAGTTAAATAATTCAAAATTGGAGAAATGCCAGAGAGCCAACTGGTTTTATACATGTTCAAAAACAGAGAAAGTGGGGTGGGGGGTGATAAAGAACACAATTGAAAGTAGTTGATAGAAATTGAAAATAAAAGAGATTTGATGATGAGAAAGATCATGGTGCAAGGCAGAAGGGAGTGGTAACAGGACACGTAAAGAAGGATGCATCAAAAGGCGTCATAAATGACAATAATAACATCAGCAAAATATAATTGCTGTAGGTAGACCTACAATGCTTTTAGGGCTGCAATTCCAGAATTTTGATCCAATGACACTGAGGAAATGGCAAGATGTCTCCAAGTCATGATGATGAGTGGCTTGGAGGGGAAATTGAAGGTGGTGGTTTTCCCATGTACTTCCTGCCCATCTCCTTGATAGTAGTGGTCATGGGATTGGAAGGTGGTGTTTAAGAAGCATTGGTGAAGTTTTGCAATGCATCTTGTAGATGGTACACACTGCTGCTCCTAAACGTCAGTGGTGGATGGAGTAGATGCTTGTGGATGGAGTGTCAATGAAGCAGGATGCTTTGTCCTGGATGATATCAAGCTTCTTGAGGGTTGTTGGAGCTGCTGTCATCCAGAGGGTGCCCAGATATTTTAATTGTGCCTTGTGGATGTTGATGAGCTTTGGGGAGGAGAGTTAGTTGCTGCAGTATTTCTAGAGTCTAACCTGGACTTATAGCCACAATATTTACATGGTTAGTCCAGCTCAGTTTTAATACTATTTCCTAGGATGCTGATTGTGGGGTGTTTAGAAACAGTAATACCATGGAATGTCAAGGGACAATGGTTAGATTTTCTCTTGTTGGAGATGGTCAATGCCTGACATTTATGTGGAATGAATGCTATTTGCCACTCACCAAAACCTAGATATTGTTCAGGTCTTTCTGCATTGGGCATGCACTGCTTCAGCATCTGAGGAGTCACAAATGGTGCTGAACATTGTGTAATAATTGGTGAACAGCCCCACCTCTGATCTTACGATGGAGACAAGGTTACTGATGAAACAGTGGATGGTTGGACCTAAGACACTACCTTGAGGAACTCTTGCAGAGATGTCCTGGAGCTGAGATGACTTGCCTCCAACAATAGCAAGGACCATTTTCCTATATGCCAAGTAAGTTTCCAGCCAGTGGAGAGTTTGCACTTGATTCCCATTACTTCCAATTTTGCTTTTTCTTTGAAGCTATACTTGGTTAAATCCAGCCATGATGTCAAGGGCTATCACTTTCACCTCACCTTTGGAATTCAGCTTTATTCATGTTCGAATCAAGGCTGGAATGAGGTCAGGAGCTGAGTGGTGCTGGTGGAACCCAGACTGGGTGTCACTGAGCAGATTATTGCTGAGCAGGTGCTACTTGATAACACTGTTGATGATATCTTCCATAATTTTATGGGTGATTGAGAGTAGACTAATGGGATTGTAACTGGCCAGGTTGGATTTGTACTGTTTTTTGTGTGTAAGACATACCTGGGCAATATCCCACATTATCAGGTAGATGCCAGTGTTTTAGCCGCACTGGAACAGCTTGGCTAAGGGAACAGCAAGTCTTCAGTACTATTGCTGGAATACTGTAAGGGCTTACGGCCTTTGCAGTGTCCAGTCCTTCAAGTTGTTTCCTCATATCATCTGGAGTGAATTGAATTGTTGTTGATAGGAAACTGCCGAACTGGGGACCTCTGCAGGAGGCCGAGATGGCTCTCTCACTCAGCACTTCTGGCTGAAGTGTGCGGTGAATGCTTCAGACTTATTTTTTGCACTGATCTGCTGGTCTCCCCATCATTGAGGATGGGAACATCTGTGGAGCCTCCTCCTCCAGTGAAATGTTTAATTATCCACCACCATTCACAACTGGATGTGACAGGACTGCAGAGTTTATATCTGATATTTTGGTGTAGAATTGCTTTGCCCTGTCAATCACTTGCTGCTTATGCTGTTTGGCATGCAAGTAGTCTTATTTGAGAGCTTCACCAGATTGGCACCTCATTAGGTTTGCCTGGAACTGCTCCTAACTCTCCACTGAAACAGGGTTTATCTCTTGACTTGATGGTTGTGGCTGAGTGGGGGATATGCCAGGCTGTGAGATTGTGTTAGACTGCAATTCTACTGTTGCTGATGGGCCATTGCATCCATGAATGCCCAGTCTTGCATTGTTAGATCAGTTCAAAGGCTATCCCATTGACCATGTTGAAAGTGGTTTACAGAACTGGATGGAATGTATCCTCAATTTGAAAAAGGGACTCGGCCTCCACAGGGACTATGTGGTCATTACTGTTACTGATGCTGTGATACTGCCATGGATTTGGTGTTGGAATGGTAATGTAAATGGACAAACAAAATAGTTCTGGAAACATGAGTTCAAATCCCACCATGGTAGATAGTTAAGTTTGAATTCAATAACATCTGTAATAAAGGAAAACAGCCTAATGCAACTGTGTAGCTGCTGTCAATTGTTAAAAACCTATCAGGCTTTCTATTGTCCAATAGGAATTGAATTGAGCCATCTTTACCTGGTTACCTACAACAAAAAAAAGTTTGAATCCTAACGTCCCATTTGGCAGTTAGAGATGGGCAATAAATGCTGACCAAGCCAGTGAAACACAGATTCTCATTAGCAAATCAAAGAAAACACAATGCACCAGTGGCAGGTAAATTGGTGAGGATGAGATCGAGTATGTTGAGGAAGAGAAGGAAAAAGTTAGAGATGGGCATTAAAAAGCAGGTGAGGATCAAAACTGGAAGCAAAATTGGTGGAATTTTCCATTTTTGGACAGGAGCAGAGACTGTTACTGATATAATCATTGGGATACCAGAAAAAGAGGACAGGGATCAAATTGCTTCCTGCACAAGTGTGTCCTGTATTTGGATAGATAACTGTGGTCCCTTTGTCACTGAAGTGGTTTCAATGTGTTTTGAGTCAGACACCTGTTTTATCCCTGTACATCCCTGTATCACAGGGGAGGCAATGGCCTAGTGGTGTTATCACTGGACTGTTAATCCAGAGACCCAGATAACATTCTGGGGACCTGGGTTCCAATCCCACCACTGCAGATGGTGGAATTTGAAATCAATAAATATCTGGAATTAAGAATCTAATGATGACCATGAGTCGATTGTCGATTGTCGTTTGTTGGGGAAAAACATATCTGGTTCACTAATGTCCTTTAGGGAAGGAAACTGTCATCCTTACCTGGTCTGGCCTACATGTGACTCCAGACCCACAGCAATGTGGTTGACTCTGAACTGCCCTCTGGGCAATTAGGGATGGGCAATAAATGCTGCCTGGATGGTGATGCCCTCATCCTGTGAATGAACAAAAAAAAAATTCCAGTTTCTAGAACTAAGGGGCTAAGGGAGCAGATATAGGACTGCATTGAGGAGGAACTTCTTCACCCAAAGAGTTGTTAATCTGTGGAATTCCCTGCCCAGTGAAGCAATGGAGGCTATTTTGTTGACTGCTTTTAAGGCAAAGATAGATTTTTGAACATTCAAGGAATTAAGGGTTATGGTAAGCAGGCGGGTAAGTGGAGCTGAGTCCATGAAAAGATCAATGGGCCAGATGGCCTACTCCTGCTCCCACTTCTTATGTTCTTATATTCTCAGGCCACAGTTAGATTATCAATGTAAACAGGCCCAAGTATAATAATGTCATTTTCAGCATTGGAAACTCAGCAAGAGGGAGAGCTGGAAAATGTTATGAGTAATCATCCTTTAAAGAGCTACTGGGAAATGTTAACAAGTTGTGGCACTTGCCTGGCTGACTGGAAAATTTGCACATGCATTTCCTGTTCTCTTGCTAACTTCCTGGATTTTAAAGCCAGGAAGGTGACTGATAGCGCCAACAATTGATGGCCAGTTTCAAGATGCCCCTGCAATAATATTTTCAACAATCATCTGCGTTGTGTTACCTCACTACAATAGAACACTATCTATTTATGACGATCATTGCAGGCACTTTTCTTTTCAGAGAAAAGTCCCCTTCATATTAATCCCCAGAAAAGCAGGACAATTCTGTAGAATAATAAGCGGGTCAGTAGTGAGGCCACAGCTGGAGTTTCATGTGCAATTCTAGTCACTGCACAAGAGGAAGGATGTGATTGCATTGGAGAGGGTGCAGAGAAGATTCACCAGGATGTTGCCTGGGACGGAACATTTTAGCTGTATAAAGACAGGCTGAATAATCTTGGGTGTTTTCTTTGGAGCAGAGAAGGCTGAGGGGGGACCTGACAGAGGGTTAGGGCTAAGACTGTACAAGATTATGAGGGGCATGCTATAGGGTGGGGAGAAAGCAACTGTGTCGAGTTTAGTCGATGGGTCAAGAACAAAGGGATACACTTTTCAAAATGAAAGGCAGGAAGTTTAGAGGAGATTTGAGGAACAATTTTTTTTCACTCAAGGTGAGGTTCTGGAATATACAGTCTGCAAGGGTTGTTGAGCTGGGAAACATCACAACCTTTAAAAAGCACTTGGATGAACACTTGAAGTGTCATAATATTTAAGGCTATGGGACTAATATAGGAAAGTGGGACTAGTGTGGGTAGAAATATATATTTTGCAGTACAGATTCAATGGGATGAAAGGCCTCATCTTTACACATGACTCTTTGATTCTAAAATCCTGTGCCTAAGTTATATACTGGAAAAGGGAAGAACAAGAGGTGACTAATAAAGATAGAACAAAATAACAAAGAACAAAGAAAATTACAGCACAGGAATAGGCCCTTCGGCCCTCCAAGCCTACGCTGATCCAGATCCTCTATCTAAACCTGTCACCTATTTTCCAAGGATCTGTATCCCTCTGATCCCTGCCCATTCATGTGTCTTTCTAGATACATCTTAAGTGACGCTATCTCGATCCTGCCTCTACCACCTCCGCTGGCAATGCGTTCCAGGCACCCACCACCCTCTGCGTAAAGAACTTGTCATGCATATCTCCCTTAAACTTTTCCCCTCTCACCTTAAAATCATGACCCCTAGTAATTGAGTCCCCCACTCTGGGAAAAAGCTTCTTGCTATCCACCCTGTCTATACCTCTCATGATTTTGTAGACCTCAATCAGGACCCCCCTCAACCTTTGTCTTTCTAAAGTAAATAATCCTAATCTACTCAACATCTCTTCATAGCTAGCGCCCTCCATACCAGGCAACATCCTGGTGAACCTCCTCTGCACCCTCTCCAAAGCATCCACATCCTTTTGGTAATGTGGCGACCAGAACTGTGCGCTGTATTCCAAATGTGGTCGAACCAAAGTCCTATACAATTGTAACATGACCTGCCAACCCTTGTACTCAGTACCCAGTCCGATGAATGAAAGCATGCCATATGCCTTCTTGATCACTCTATCGACCTGTGTTGCCACCTTCAGGGTACAATGGACCTGAACACCCAGATCTCTCTGTGTATCAATTTTTTCCAGGGCTTTTCCATTTACCGTATAGTTCGCTCTTGAATTGGATCTTCCAAAATTCATCACCTCGCATTTGCCCAGATTGAACTCCATCTGCCATTTCTCCGCCCAACTCTCCAATCTATCTATATTCTGCTGCATTCTCCAACAGTCCCCTTCACTATCTGCTACTCCACCAATCTTAGTGTCATCTGCAAACTTGCTAATCAGGCCATCTATACCTTCCTCCAGATCATTTATGTATATCACAAACAACAGTGGTGCCAACATGGATCCCTGTGGAACACCACTGGTCACAGTTCTCCATTTTGAGAAACTCCCTTCCACTACAACTCTCTGTCTCCTGTTGCCCAGCCAGTTCTCTATCCATCTAGCTAGTACACCCTGGACCCCATGTGACTTCACTTTCTCCATCAGCCTACGATAGGGAACCTTATCAAACGCCTTACTGAAGTCCATGTATATGACATCTATAGCCCTTCCCTCATCTATCAACTTTGTCACTTCCTCAAAGAATTCTATCAAGTTGGTAAGACATGACCTTCCCTGCACAAAACCATGCTGCCTATCACTAATAAGCCCATTTTCCTCCAAATGTAAATAGATCCTATCCCTCAGTATATTCTCTAGCAGCTTCCCCACCACTGATGTCAGGCTCACCGGTCTATAATTACCTGGATTATCCTTGCTACCCTTCTTAAACAAGGGGACAACATTAGCAATTCTCCAGTCCTCCGGGATCTCACCCGTGCTCAAGGATGCTGCAAATATATCTGTTAAGTCCCCAGCTATTTCCTCTCTCGCTTCCCTCAGTAACCTGGGATAGATCCCATCCGGACCTGGGGACTTGTCCACCCTAATGCCTTTTAGGATACCCAACACTTACCTCCTCCTTGTGCTGACTCGACCTAGAGTAATCAAACATCTATCACTAACCTCAACATCCATCGTGTCCCTCTCCTCAGTGAATACTGATGCAAAGTACTCATTAAGAATCTCACTCATTTTCTCTGACTCCTTGCATAACTTCCTTCCTTTGACCTTGAGTGGGCCAACCCTTTCTCTGGTTACGCTCCTGCTCCTTATATATGAATAAAAGGCTTTGGGATTTTCCTTAACCCTGCTTGTTAAAGATATTTCATGACACCTTTTAGCCCTCTTAATTCCTCATTTCAGATTGGTCTACTTTCCTGATATTCTTCCAAAGCTTCATCTGTTTTCAGTTGCCTAGACCTTATGTATGCTTCCTTTTTCTTCTTTGCTAGTCTCACAATTTCACCTGTCATCCATGGTTCCCTAATCTTGCCCTTTCTATCCCTCATTTTCACTGGGACATGTCTGTCCTGCACTCTAATCAACCTCTCTTTAACAGCCTCCCACATATCAAATGTGGGTTTACCCTCAAACAGCTGCTCCCAATTCACATTCCCCAGCTTGTGCCGAATTTTGCTATAGTTGGCCTTCCCCCAATTCAGCACTCTTCCTTTAGGACCACTCTCGCCTTTGTCCATCAGTATTCTAAAACTTACAGAATTGTGATCACTATTCCCAAAGTAATCCCCTACTGAAACTTCAAATACCTGGCTGGGCTCATTCCCCAACACCAGGTCCAGTATAGCCCCTTCCCGATCTTTAAATTTGTGAAAGAGCTTGAAAGCGCACATAATGAAAATCAATGGAAGTCCTTTTTTTGTATTTGGGGTTTGGCCAGCATTTATTGCCCATCCCTAATTGCCCAGAGGTGGTGGTGATAAGCCACTTCTTGAACTGCTGCAGTCCGTGGTGCACAGGTACACTCCTGGTGCTGTGAGAAAGGAAGTTCCAGGATTTTGACCTAGTTCCCTTCTCCTTCACAACAGAAGAATTTGAAGCTGCTGTAATCTGAAAGCGAAAGGGGCAAACCTCACCAGAAGGTCCAGCCTGGTGGAGGTAGCTTGTGGAGGTCAGATTCTCTGCAGAGCCAGCAATCAGTGCTACAAGAGGGTCGATGGCCAGCTCCACTCGGCCAGGGTGAGGGATAAACCTCAGTCATCTTGAGATCATCTCTAAATATGTGCGTACGTGGATACAGAGCTTGGGATGTGTGCAACCACCAGATAGAGAGCAAGGCTGCAGTTCAGTTTGAAGATCAAATGCCTAGCGCAGGGCCTGGACAGTCCCACATACTAGACTTCCACGTGCCTGACATTGGCCTCAGAGGCTGCAACAAGCATATTGAACGGGTGGTTTCTAGCTTCAGAGCATTGTAACAACTTCCATTTGTCTCCATGGGAGAAGAGAGTAGCGAACCTCAGAGAAAGGATATTGTCTGCAGGCTGTATCTTCCTCCTTGCCGTCCTGAGGACCTAGAGAGGAAAGTCACTGAAATTAGCTTGCTGCTAGGGAGTCATTCCATAGCTGACAGTGAGGTTGGAACTACTCTAGTAGAGAGTGGGGCCTTTAAGTAACTAGTCTTGGGAGATGGTTGTCACAAGTTCAAAGTTGTAGGCATGTGTAAGACACTGTGAGCTCTCTGACCTTCTGTCAGGGGTGTTGCAAGTCCTAACCTTACTCCCACAGGTGAGACTATGGAACAGCCAGTAAACATGACTAGAAAACATTTCTGAGAAGGAAGCCTCAGAGAGTGGAGCATCACATTCATGTTCCACATCCTCCAACAGCTCAGATATTGTCACCACTGTGGGTCTGCTCGTAGAGATTCTGGATCACAACTTTGTTTGAGATTTCAGAGGTTTTGTGCAGCTGGCTTGGACAGAATGGAATCCTTCCAGGTCTTGCTTGCTGAGACATGCCTCTCATCTTCATGCTGCTGTCTGATGGGCTTCTGGATTAAAAAAAACAGTCAAAACAGTAATGTCTGACTGTTTCTTATATTTTAGCCATTGTAATATGTAGAATGAAGACCGTAAGACATAGGAACAGAAGTGGGCCACTCAGCCCATTGGGTCTGTTGCGCCATTCAATGAAATCAGGGCTCATCTGATCATCCTCATCTCCACTTTCCTGCTTTTCCCCTGTGACCCGCGATTCCTTTATTATTAAAAATCTGTCTATCTCAAGCTTGAATATATTTAAACAGCCAATATCCTCAGACTTCTGTCATAATGACTTCCACAGATTCACTACCCTCTGAGAAAATAAATTTCTCTTCATTTCTCTTCTAACTGGGTAACCCCCTACACCGAGACTATGCCCTTTGTTCCTAGACAGTCTCACGGATAAACCTCTCAGCAGCTAGCTTGTCAAGTCCCCTTAGAATCTTGTAAGTTACAATAAGGTCACGGCTCATTCTTCTAAATTTCATTGACAATAAGCCCAATTTACTTAACATTTCCTCAGAATAAAATCCCTCCGCACCAGCCATCAACCAAGTGAACATTCTTGGAACTGCTTTTAATGGCAGTACCTCTTTCCTTAGGTAAGGGGCCCAAACTGTTCACAGTACTGCGTGTGTTGTCAATATACTGACTTGCATAGATTTAGCAAAACTTCCCTATTTTCATATGTCATGCCCATTGAAAATAAGGACAGCTTTCTACTTTCCTTCTCTATTACCTGCTAAATTTCCATTCTAGCTTTCTCTGATTTATGCATGAGGACTTCCAAATCCCTCTGTGCTGTTGCTTTTTGCTGTCTTTCCCCACTTATATAATATTCAGCTTCTCAACTGTTCCTGCCAAAGTGCATGATCTCACATTTTCCGCATTATATTCTATCTGCCAAGTTTTTGTTCACTCACTTAACCTGTCTATATCCCTCTGCAGAATCTTCGAGCCACCATCAGAACTTGCCTTCTCCTCTCAGGTTAGAGACAAAGAAAAACTGCACATGCTGGAATCCAAGGTAGACAACCAGGAGGCTGGAAGAACACAGCAGACCAGGCAGCATCCGGAGGAAAGGAGCAGTCAATGCATCGGGTCCAGTCCTTAAGAAGGGTGACACCCGAAACGTTGACTGCTCCCTTCCTCCAGATGCTGCCTGGCCTGCTCTATTCTTCCAGCCTCCTCTTTGTCCACGTTCCCCTCTAAGGGTCCTGGTATCTTTGACTACATGACCATCAGTTCCTCCTTATCCAGTTCTCACTGAAGGAATCTCCAGCCACATCACCAATGCACTTACAATGTAATTAGTCAGTTCTAAAAGTTCTAAAAGTCATTCACTCTCAATCCTCAACCTAGCTTACTAGGATGTCCCTGCCAGAAAGATTTCTTTCCCCTAATTGAGCCAACATTTTTGGCCCTTTCACTTCTGATCTCAATCCTTTCTATGCTCTCAGATCAATTCCTTTAGGCCCTTTTAAACCTAACAGGTCTTTTACTCTATCCGGCCATGTGCTCTGTAAAATTCTTTGGGGCTTAAATATTTTTCATCAACCTGCTTCAGACATATTTGCAGTTAGTTACAAAATCTTTGTATCCTCTTTAATCAAAGGAGAAGTTCCTGAGGACTGGAGAATAGCCAATGTTGTTCCTTTGTTTAAGAATCACAACAGGGGCTATCCGGGAAATTGCTGGCCAGTGAACTTTAGGTCAGTGGTAGGGAAATTATTGGAGAAGATTCTTGTGGACAGAATTTATTCACATTTGGAAAAACATGCATTTGTTAGCCATAGGCAGCATGGCTTTGTGTAAAGGTGGTCATGTCTCACAAACTTGATTGAGTTTTTGAGGAAGTGACAAAGATGATTCTAAAATGGTGGATGGAGTTTAGCCATGAATCTTGCAGCTGCTCTTGAGATTCAGGCTTATTTCTAGATTTACTTCTCGATGTCTTACAGTTATTACATTTCAGTAGTATAAGATTTTAATTTTGATTCATTTTTTGTCCTTTTATACTCAAAATTGCAAAAGTCCTCCCAAAAAGTCAAAACAAAACACGAGCATTTTTTTCAAATGGAGTTCTGTTAATGGACCGTTTAGAAAGGCCTGCAAGTGGATTGCTCAGTTTCTTTTTCTCTATAAACTCGTAAAAGAGAGATTTTTAACATAGAGTCATAGAGAGTCATAGAGCTGTACAGCACAGAAACAGACCCTTCAGTCCAACTCGTCCATGCCAGCCTGATATCCTAGATAAGTCTAGTTCCATTTGCCAGCATTTGGCTTACGTTCCTCGAAACCCTTCCTATTCATATACCCATCCAGATGCCTTTTAAATGTTGTCATTGTACCAGCCTCCACCACTTCTTCTGGCAGCTCAATCCACACATGTGCCAGCCTCTGCATGAAAAAGTTGCCCCTTAGGTCCCTTTTAAATCTTGCCCCTCTCACCTTAAACTATGGCATCTAGTTTTGGACTTCTCCATCCCAGGGAAATGACCTTCTTTATTTACCCTTTCCATGCCCCTCATGATTTTATAAACCTCTATAAGGCCACCCCTCAGACTTCGATGCTCCAGGGAAAATAGCTCCAGCCTATTCAGCCTCTCCCTTTAGCTCAAACTCTCCAACCTTGGCAACATCCTTGTAAATCTTTTCTGAACTCTTTGAAGTCTCACAACATCCTTCATATAGCAGGGTGACCAGAAGCGCACACAGTATTCCAAAAGTGGCCTAACCATTGTCCTGTACAGCTGCAACTTGACCCCCCAACTCCTGTACTCAATGCACTGTCCAATAAAGGCAAGCATACGAAATATCTTCTTCACTATCCTATGTACATGCGACTTCACTTTCAAGGAACTATGAACTTGCACTTCAAGGTCTCTTTGTTCAGCAACACTCCCCAGGACCTTACCATTAAGTGAATAAGTCCTGCCCTGATTTACCTTTCCAAAATGCAACACCCCACATTTATCTAAATTAAACTCCATCTGCCACTCCTCGGTCCATTGGCCCATCTGATCAAGATCCCATTGTACTCTGAGGTAACTTTCTTTACTGTCCACTGCACCTCCAATTTTGGTGTCATCTGCGAACTTACTCACCATCCCTCCTACGTTCATATTCCAAATCATTTATGTAAATGACGAAAAGCAGTGGACCCAGCACAAACATCATTAAAGAGATCTTTTTAAAATTGTGGAGGTGTGTGATTTTTTTTAAAAAACAGAATTGTGTTTATGGGCCTTTTGGAGATGCCTGCATGTGAACCGCTCTGGTCTGAGATTATTTTTAAACAGAAGATTGAAAGCTGTCCACTGGATCACTTGAGCAGGAGTGTTTTTTTTAAAAATTTGATTGTTCAGCTAAGTGATTGATTTTATTTAAGATTTATACATTTGAGTTTTTAGCAATTTCTTATTTTTAGCATGATTAATATAAACTCTTTGATAAAGAAAGGTAGTTTATTTTATATATAAGGTGATATTGTAAGCTGCTTCTGAGATGTTATTGGGATAACATCCCATTGATTTCAATATTCTCTATAATTTAATGCTCATTATCTGCTTACACAGAGGTGTGCAGACACTGCCTTAAAACTTCCTGCCCGACTAGAATTAGGTATAAACTTTGTAAATCTTTATCTTCCTCCACAGGGGTATGTGGAAACTGCCTCAAATAAGATTAGGTGGGAAGCATTTGTAAAGGTGTGAGACTTCTGAACTCCTGTAAAGTACGTAACTTCTGTTTCTGCTAGAGGGGCCAGGGCACTGACTTTTGTTCAAGCCAGACACTTTGGCGGCTTGAAATTACATTCTGTCGCTTCGGCAACTTGAAATCGCCTCCTGTCGTTAGCAGTCACTTCGCAAACGATCAATACTGTATCCTGCTCTCTTTATGTTTTCAATATAGTAATTGTTTTTGTATCATGTCATTGTCTGATGTAGTGATTGTTTTATGTATCATACCAGTGTGAGATGTAAAATTGCTTTATGTATTATGCACTCGATAAGGTATAAAAAGCGGGGACTGTCCGCTGCTCAGAGAGAATTGCTTATGAAACTCTGCATTCTGTGCTGGGTTGAGTACAGTGATCCTCCACGGCTTGTACTTGCTTTGTAATAAAGGATTTGTGTTTTTCTAAACAGGTCAGCGTCTTGTTATTGCATCAAGTCCATGAGGGTCTCCGAAAACAAACATAACACTTCTTTTTAAGGTTAATGACATTGAGGACATACAAGAGACACAAAGTTGGATAGTACATTTAGAGAAGTAATTACGCACCAAAGAAAGGACAGAAAAAGAGGCAAAAGGGGAGGGGCAAAAGAGTAGCGTCTTTGACTAAGGAAAGCATTACTGCTGTAACTTGAGCAGATATTTCTGAAACATTGTCCAGTGAATATATATGGGTTGAAGTTAGAAATGAGAAAGGAATGATCACCTGATGGGACTGTGTTATAGAACTCCCAATAGTGAGAGGGAAATTGAAGAAAAAATATGGAGAGAGATCTCAGGTATTTGTAAGAATAATAAAGTAGTAATAATGGGTGATTTTAATTTTCCGGACATTGACTGGGACTACATGGTGTTAAAGATTGGGATGGTGAAGAATTTTTAAATGTGTTCAAACAAATTTTCTTTATCAATATGTAAATGTTCCCACTGGAGAAGGAGCAAAGCCTGACCCTCTCTTGGGCAGGGCAAGTGACTGAAGTGATAGTAGGACACTTTGAGTCCAGTGATAAAAATTCTATTAGTTTGAAATAGTTAAGGCAAAGGATAAGTCTTTCACAAAAAAATCAAGTTTTTAATTGGCGTAAGGCAAATTTTAACGGTATGAGATAAGAACTTTCAAAAATTAATTGGAGTAAACAGTTCTCAGATAAAGGGATGTCTGACAAGTGGAAGGCTTTCATAAATGTGAAAATGTGATAAAGAGAGTTCAGAGTCATTATATTCCTGTTAGAGTGAAAGGTAAGGCTGGTAGGATTAGAGAACAATGGATCAATAAAGATATTGAGGTTCTAGGCAAGAATAAAAAAGAATCATATATTAGATATAGACAACTGGGTTCAAGTGAATCTCTTTAAGAGTATAAAGAGTGTATAGGCATTCTTAACAGGGAGATCAGGAAGGCAAAGGGACAATATGAGATAGCCTTGGCTAAAAAGAGTTAAGGATATTCCGAAGAGTACATTAAGAGCAAGAAAGCAAGTCCCTTAAAGATCAAAGAGGCCATCTTTGCATTGAATGTCACAAGATGGGAGAGATATTAAATGAATATTTTGCCTCAGTTTTTACTGCAGAGAAAGAAGAGGTTAGAGAACTCAGGGAAATAAATATTGATGTTTTGAAAATGGTTCACATTACAGAAGAGGAAGTGCTGGAGGTCTTAGGAAAGACAGAGGTGGAAAAATCCTCAGGACCTGACTGAGTATATTCCAGGACTTTGTGGGAAGTTATGGAGGAAATTGCAAGCCCCTTACAGAAATATTTGTATTATCTATAAATCAAGTGAAGTACTGAATGACTGGAGAGTGTCTAATGTTGCGCTCTTGTTTAGATGGCATGTAAGGAGAAGCCTGGGAACTATACACTTGTGAGTTTGACTTTGATGGTGGGTACCTTGTTTGGAGTGATTATGAAAGATAGGATTTATATGCATTTGGAGAGGCAAGGAATGATTAGGGATAGTCAGCGTGGCTTTGAACAAGGAAAATCATGTCTCAGAAACTTGACTGAGTTTTTTGAGGAAGTAACCAAAAAGATTGATGAGGGCACACGTTATTTCATGGATTTTAGTAAAGCCTGTGACAAGGTTCCACCTGGTAGACTAATAAGTATAGCGAGATCATATGGGATTCAGGGTGAGCTTGCCAATTGGATACAAAATTAGCTTAATGGCAGGAGACAGAGAGTCATGGTAGAGGGTTGTTTTTCAGACTGGAGGCCGGTGACCAGCAGTGTTCCAGAGGGATCAGTGCTGGGTCCACTTTTGTTTGTCATTTATATAAATGACTTAGATGGGAATATAGAAGGCTCAGTTAGTAAGTTTGTGGATGATACCAAGATTGGTGGTATAGTGCACAGTGAAGAAGATTATCTAAGATTACAAAGAGATTTTGATCAATTGTGTCAATGGGCTGAAGAGTGTCAAATAGAGTTTAATTTGGATAAATGCAAAGTATTGTATTTTTGTGAAACGAACCAGGACAAGACTTATACAATTAAAAGTAGGACCTTGGACAGTTATGTAGAACAGAGAGACCTAAGATTTCAGGCACATAATTCTTTGAAGTTTGCATCACATATAGACAGGGTGGTTAAGAAGGTGTTTAGCATGGCTTTCTTCATTGCTCAGACCTTTGAGTATAGGGGTTGGGACAATATGTTGCGATTGTACAGGATGTTGATGAGGCCTCTTCTGGAGTATTGTGTCTAGTTCTGGTCACCCTGTTGTTGCAAGGATATTATTAAGCTGGAGAGGGTTCTCCAGAAGAGACCTACCAGGATGTTGCTGGGAATGGAAGGTTTGAGTTAAAAGGAGTGGATGGATAAGCTGGAACTTTTTTCACTGGAGCGTAGGAGGTTGTGAGGTGAACTTATAGCGGCTTATAAAATAATGAGGGACATAGAAAAGGTGAATGGCAGGAGTCTTTTCCCTTGGGTGGGCGGTTTAAAGACTAGGGAGCATATTTTTAAGGTGAGAGGAGAAAGATTTAAAAAAGACATGAGCAGCATTTTTTTTTACACAGAGAGTGGTTCGTGTGTGGAATGAACTTCCAGAGGAAGTAGAGGATGTAGGTACAGTTACAATGTTTAAAAGACATTTAGATAAGTATATAAGATATGTTTGGAGAGATAGGGGCCAAGTGTAGGCAGGTGGGATTAATTTAGTTTGGGATTATGGTCGGCATGGACTGGTTGGACTGAAGGGTCTGTTTCCATGCTGTATGATTCTGTGACTCTATGATTGATGAGGGCAGGGTGGTAGGTGTTGTCTACATGGACTTTAGCAAGGCCTTTGACAAGGGTTCCCTTATGGCAAGCTCATACAAAAGGTGAAGTCAGATGAGATCTGCAGTGAGCTGGTAAGATGCATACACTGCTGGCTTGGTCATAGTAAACAGAAGTAATGGTGGAAGGATATTTTTCTGACTGGAAGTCTGTGACCAGTTAGGTTCCGCAGGGATCAATGTTGGGACCCCTGTTCATTGTAATATATATATAAATTATTTTGAAGAAGATGTAGGTAGTCTGATTAATACATTTGTGGATGACACAGAGATTGGGGGAGCTGTGGATGGTGAGGAGAACTGCTGGAGGATAGAGCAGGATATAGATAGGCTAGAAACTTGGGCAGAGAAATGGCAGATGGAAATTAATCCAAATAAATGTGAGAAGATGCATTTTGGAAGATCCCATTCAGAAGAGAAGTATACAGTCAACAGCAGGACCTTAGAAACATCAACATACTGAGGGATCAAGGCGTAAAGTTCCACAGTTCCCTGAAAATGGCAACTCAAGTGGATAAGGTAGTTAAGAAGCCATATACCATGCTTGTATTCATTGGTCTGGGCATACAGAATAAACATTGGGGAGTCACGCTGCAGCTGTATAGAACTTTAGTTAGGTCACATTTGGAGTACTGTGTATAGTTCCGGTCACCACACTGCCAGAAAGATGTGGAGGCTTTGGAGAGCGTATAGAAAAGATTTACCAGGACGTTGCCTGGTCTGAGGGCTATTAGCTATGAAGAGAGATTGGACAAACTTGGTTTGTTTTCACTTGAATTTCAGAGGCTGAGGGGTGACCTGATAGAAGTTTACAAAACTTTGAGAGGCATGGATAGTATGGATCATCTGAGTCTTCTTCCCAAGGTAGAAATGTCAATTATGAGGGGATATAGTTAAAGGTAAAAGGAGGAAAGTTTAAAGGACATCTGAGAGGCAAGTTTTTTTTTACACAGAGGATGGCAAGTGCCTGGAATATGCTCCCTGAGGTGGTAGAATCAGATACAAGAGCAACATTTAAGAGGCATCTTGTCAGATATATGAAAAGGCAGGCCATATAGGGGTAGGGATTGCGTAGAGGTAAAAGATTTTTAGTTTAAAAAGGTAGCATGTGTCAATGCAGGTTTGGTGGGCCAAAGGGCCAGTTCCTGAGAACTTTGTTCATGTTCTTTGTTCAATTTGTCCCCATTCACATCAACTGTAGGTCAGTTGACCAATGATCTGTTGAGATCCTATAGGCCATCTCCCCTCACCAAGATCAAAGCAATGTAATGCCGATGCTAGATCGGAAATAAAAACAGAAAGTCCTGGAGACAAGCAATAGGTCTGACAGCATCAATGGATAGAGAAACAGAGTTAATGTTTTGACTCTGATGTGACTCTTTTTCAGAACTGACCCATTGCTGACTCTCACCCAACACTTTTTAAGTGCAGGTTTGTTGCCAAAGTGATTGCTGTACTGTATGGCACTGATCAATAACTAGAGAAACCAGCCAGCATTCCTTACTTGTAATAACAAAGACAATCATCTGGGATTTCTTCTCCCGATTGCTTTCCTATAGCCAGAATAAACATGCAGGGTCTTGCTCCTGATCACAACAATTGCTCAGTCTTTGCATTCCCCAACAACGTTCAATCTTCTTGGATTTCTGCTTCTAATCACTGTTCTATAAGCAAGAAAATAGCCATCAAAGCTTTCCTTGGGAGTGTCACTTCCCTTAGAGGCTGAAATCCCTTGAGACTGATAACATAACATTCCACGTATTATTATAGAAACAGTGATCTCACTGGGTCAAATGGCCACTGATATCTCATCTCGTTATCTTTTTACATTGTTCTGTTGAAAAATTCTTCGTGTTTGCTGGTTCATTGCTTATGAATGAGCCTCACTGGCACCATTCCAGCCAGCGACACAACCTATTGGTGTAAACATAACAATGTGTTACAACAGGAAATGTCTCTGAACTCGTGCGTGTTACTTAAAGAGAGACATTTTATTTACATATGCCTTTCATGTCTTCAGGACGTCCCAAAACAGAACTACTTTTAGAGTATATTTCGTAGCTCACTCGTATCTCCCGTCCCATGACCTACATCACTGACACAGACAAATGAAACATTGTCATGGGAACATCCAAACTCCTTTCAAATTCCCACACTTTTCTGATCTTGACCTACATCTCTGTTATTCATCATCATTGGCTCAGAGTTCAGGAATTCTGAACCTAAATGAGTTCCAGGAGCATCAGATGCAACAGGAATTCTGAAGTTTCAGGAGAAAGCTCACTCATATGACAACTGGTATCACCCAGACAGATGGAGAAAAGACAATTGTAAAAAAGTGCTCATTGTAGAAAAGCACAGAATCTTCATTTTCCGCACACCAGGGGCTTATAAATCACAAATGATGCATTGCATCATGCAATTTGGGGTGTTGTAATGACAATGTCTCAGTAGGTCCAACTTTTGAATCTAAGTGGGGGCAACATGGATTGTCTAGATAACAGTGCGGAGCTGGTGGAAAACAGCAGGCCAGGCAGCATCAGAGGTAAGCAGGAACGTTGATGTTTTGGGACAGGACCCTTCTTCAGAAATGGGGGAGGAGGAAGGGAGCTCAGAAATAAATAGAGAGAGGAGGGGTGGGGCTGGGGAAGGTAGGTGAGTTGGTGATAGGTGAGTGCGGGTAGGGAGTGGTGGTGATTGGGAGGGTCGATAGGTGGGGGAGAAGATGGACAGGTTGTTTCAGGTCAAGGAGGTGAGGATGAGAGGGAGGCTTGGACATGGGATGAGGATGGGAGTGGGAAGATTTTAAAACTGGTGAAATTCATGTTTAGGCCATTGGGCTGTCGTTCCTGAGGTGAAATATGAAACCTTCAGTTCTTAACCATAAGTTATGTTTATCAGACGCTGTGCTATGATGTTAATGCACTTGTAACTGGCTTCAGAGCCCCTAGTAGCAGTAGAAGCACCCTGACTAAATCTTAATGTAAAGGAAAGTCGGATTTGGTGTCTATATGTCCATTGGCTCAATATCAGTGGAAATGACGCAGAATGAGTCAGATGTGAATAAAATCGTAGGACCTGCTCTCACTGCAGCAGCTTCACATGTTCTGAATTATCACAGGTATCTTGACACTTCACATCAATGCTTGGGCATCTCCTTGAAAAGGAAGAACTTACAGGGCTACCTTGATAAGGGGGCAATGTAGCACAAAATGAGTTGTGCCCAGAGAGTCAGCACAGTCATGATGGATAAATAGCTTCCTTCTTTGCCGTAACTACTTCATGATTGCATGATTCTGTAGTTTATTGAGATGTTCCAAGAGCCCAGACCATCATCAGGAAGGAAAGCCCAGGGTAGCACAGCAGCCAGTTTCCACTTTGATTAGCTTTGGCCCAAAGCATTGTTCATAGAGCAGGATCTTAGAAATTCTTTTCTTGCAACTTCCAATTGATGCATGTGTTTTTGTGGAGATGAAGAATTCGATATTCCCTGAGCAGCTTGTACCTGAGCACAAGTCAGACGTAACACATGCAAAGATATGGCATGTAAACCAACTGTGTGAACCAACAAAGCCACGTGGCTTGGCTTGTTGAAGTTCAGATCATGAGCATGAACAGATCCAGTTTCCAAGGTAGAGTGGCTTCCCCTGGTGACGGGTCAATGGACTACACCTTGATGGGGAGATAGGGACATGGTAAATGGCATGGGGGTGATTGATGTAGGTGAGTGGGGGAATTTGAGGTGGAAAGCCAATTAGTCTTGTAGGCCTCAGAGATGCATAGGAGGAAAAATTTAAAAACATTAATGTTAGCAGAACGATGATGCATTTCTGTTGATGCTAATCTTTGGCCAACATTCAGCAATGCTCTCTTCTGCCCCCAGCTGGAGGACACTGTTGATTTGGCAGTATAACTTGATGTGTATTCAATATGAGTATCCCTCTAAACTTGTACTGGTCTCAAACTTGTTGTGGAACAATCATCGCAATTCTGTAATTTCAATTGGCTAAAATTTATTCTTTCATTCTCAAAAGAAGATATGTCAAGATTGCAGAGGGCAGGGGTCCTATGGCAGCAGCAATCCTGGACTACTCATTTGGGCACCAGAATGTATTCCTGCTCTGAACTATTCCTAGGTTCAGATTCGGTAGGTTTATTCTCCTCCATCACCCTTGTGACTGTTCAAGCCTGACGAAAAAGTCAACCAGAGAGTATTCATGTCATAGGACACTACTTTCTTATCAGACCCATCACCTGAAACAAGCAAGTGCCTTGGGGATCCAGAGGAAGGCCCCATTAATACATGGCCTTAAAATGGAGGCAGTAGCCTACCATTATCCTAAATTGAATGGGTGTCAGCCAACATCAATTCGCACTGACTAATTTAGAAATAAGAATTTAGAGTAAATAGTCTGACTACCTATATTTAAAGAGATGTGCAAAAGAAGTAAGGGTATTATGAGGCTTTTTTTTCACACAGCGAGTAGTTGGGGTCTGGAATGCATTGCCTGGAAATGTGGCGTGGAGAGGTTCAACTGAGGCATTCAAGAGGAGCATTGGATGTTTATTTGGATAGAAATGGTGTGCGGGGCTATGGGGGAAAGGCAAGCGATTGGCACTAGGTATTAGGACCAGCGCAGGCGCGTTGGGTCACTATTCTGTGATTTTTATGATGTCAAACTACTTCACCAAATTCCAATGCAGATATTCCTCAGAGCTTAGTCCAGAATCAGGAAAACCAATATTATGACTGCATGGTACTGCAACTCAGCTCATTGCTGGAGTGATGTTGGTATGATCCTTTAGCTGTTCACACTCACTAAGGTGGCTCCACCACCGGTGAGAAACATGGGGTGGCAGATGGCAGGGACAGGCAGAAACAGCTGGCATCTCACCTTTTCTGGATCTTATTCAGTACATCAACTGTTTTGTGAGAAAAAGAGACAAAAAAAATACACCTCTCTACTTCCAAGGATATCACTCCTAATTGTAACACATGCTGGAGTGGTTGGAATGTGAATTTCACTCCTATTCAGAGTGGTTGAAGTGAATGAGGCAGATGCCATTAAAGGGAAGTTAATTACATGGATGAGAGAGGGAAGGGCAGAAGGTGTTGATGAGGTGAGATGACATAGGTTGAGAGGATAATCATGTGAAGCATGATGCCATATTTCTAGCTGTAAGTTTCCTGCCGTGATGCATGGTGACTTACTGACATTCATGTAGGTAGAAAATCGAGCAATCAATCCAGCTGTACAAGATATCAGAGAGGCCACATCTGGAGTACTGTGTACAATTCTGGTTGCCTGCTATAGGAAGGATGTTATTTAACTGGAAAGGTGCAAAAAAGATTTACAAGAATGTTACCGAGACTGAAATGTTTGAATTATAAGGTGATGCTGGATAGGCTGGGGTCTTCTTTCCTGGAGCATCAGAGGCTGAGGGGTGACCAGATACAGGTTCATAAAACCATGACGGGCATAGATAAGGTGAATAGCCAATGTCTTTTTCCCAGGGGAGGGGAGTCCAAAACCAGAGGATATAGGTTTAACGTGAGAGGGAAAAGATTTAAAAGGGATATGGGCCAAACGCAGGCAAATTGGACTAGTTCAGTTTAGGAAACCTGGTCTGCATGGGCAAGTGGGGCCGAAGGGCCTGTTTCTGTGCTGTATGCCTCTGTGACTCCGTGACTGTGTGTGATCTCCTTTTCTAAGATTCCATCCTCCCACCACTTCTTCTGCTTCACACTACTGAGGGCTTCCAGCAATCATAGACATCCCAGCTGGAGAAGAAGAGCTGGCTGCACTGCACCAACACAATGCAGATCCCCCTTCTCCCATATAGCCTGTGACAACATTTGCCCTAACAGCTTTACAATGAATCAGTGATGAGTAAATCTTTACCCTCCTTTGCTAACTTTGTTACAAATCACCCTTCAGGTGAAATAACCATTTTAGTTATTCCAGTAGAGGTGCTATTTAAGTTAAAATCCTTCTGCCATTTCTCAGCCCATCTGCCAAATTAAATGACATCATGGGCGGAAGGGCCTGTTTCCATGCTGCACGACTCTATGAACTGAATGATATAAATTTTATAGTAGAGATGGGGTAGGGCATTAAGCCCAACATGTCAAACTGGAATACTATTTATACAAACGGAACCAGCAGTTTTATAACATGTCAAGGAAGAATTCTGTATGCCAAACAAATTATTGAGCAAAAATCTTTTGCTGTGCTTTTGTTTTAAGCAGCAAAATATCTTAATCATTTTCTATTTGCCAGTTTAATAAGTAATGAGTCATGTAATGAGTTATCTTCATCCCATAGTTGACCTTGTTTATCTGAGTTATCATTATTTCCCGTATTTTGAACTGAACTCAAGAACAAATATTTCATGGCTGAATACTTTACGAATAATATTGTGTCAGCAGCTGAGTGCAATCTTGCTCCTGGCATAACTGCAGTTCATATGCTGTCACTCAATTTCTGGATGTACATACATATCAACAATCAATTTGGCATCTTATGAAAGGTAATTAATTCAAGAAATTGGCCTTTGCCGGTCTGAAACATAACAGTTTTTAAAAAATTTCAGTTGTAGACAGCAAAATTGTCAATTCCCCCTCTCTAGCTAATGAACAATAAAATGAACAGAATTTAATGAAGAGAATGCCACCTCCTCCACCACCCCATATCAAAGAGATATCTTGAAAATATTGTGCGCACATTGTGCTAAAGAAAGAAAGAACTTGCTCTTACACAACATCTTTCCCAACCTCATGACATCCCAGAATGTTTTCCAGACAATTAAATACCTTTCGTAGGTCAGTCACTTTTGAACTGTAGGGAAACAGCTGCCAGGTTATGCAGAGGAATGGCAAAGTGACTACAGTCAGGTAAGCTGTTCCAGTTCTTTTGTCTGAGAGGATATTGATATTGACGAAGATATTGAGTTGAGATATTTTGTATATTATCATGGGACCTTGAGAGTCCAAACATCTGAGCATATTACCTCTGAGCCACCAGTGCCAAACATATATCCAAAACACACAGGAAAAGAAATTACTGGAGAAATTGAGCATTTCTGGCAACATCAGTGGAGAGCAAACAGAATTAGTGTTTTGAGTCCAGCAATTGTTCTTCAGAACTGATAGCAGCAAAGGAAAGGTATTTATGCTGATGACATGGGGGGATTGATGGGGGAAGAGGAGTGAGTGGATAGGTGGAAGGGGAGCCCAGAGAGACAGAATGAGAGAGAAATAAAAAGATTAGGTGGACATATAGACTGTTCATAGTAAAGCGGGGAAAGAAAAGAAGCTTGATTGTTGATAATGGGAGCTATGAGTGGATGAAAATGGGTAGGCTGTGTTGAAAACAACCCATGTCATGACAGGACCTGGCGTGTGGAGTGAGTAATAGATGTGGAAGGACGTGTTCATGCTGTAAAATTATTGAACTCAATATTGAGTCCTGGGAGCCGTACTGTCTTCAAGTGGAAGATGAGATGTTATTCTTCCAGCTTGCACTGAGCTTCGTTGGAACACTGCAGCTGGCCTGAAACAGAGATGTTGGCCAGGGAACGCAATGGTACGTTGAGGTGGCAGGCAACTGGAAGCTTGGGGTCATTTTTATGGATGGAACATAGGTGTTTTGCGAAGCGGTCACCCAGTCTGCAATTTTTCTTGCCAGTGTAGATGACACCATTTTGTTAATTGCTACCAGTCTGTCTCTTTTCTCATTCCTTCCTAATCCAGCCTTTTCTTTCTATTTATTTATCGTTCTGCACTCTACTTTAAATCATCTGTTCTATTTTATGATGTGCTCTGAGTTCTAACGCAGTTAATTTAACTGATCTTCAACTTGATTTGTTTAGGAGATATACCATTGTATACCCTTGTTCCATCATTACAACATTATCTCTGTGTGCATTCAGAAATTTGTCATGGGGAATTAAGAAAATTTAATCGTCAAGGACAGTTTACCTAACAACAGTTACGCTTAGCTGCCCTGCTACAGAAAATCATGGTCCAACCACTGTCTGCAAAGAGTTGCAGTTTTCTTCTGTTGATTAGCTTGCTTAGCTCATTTTATGCCTTTATAAACCATTGAATAAGAAGTCAACCATTATTTTATGCCTAAGTTGTTCATTATTTATAATGTGGTGTGGTCTGAAGTCCTAATTACACCAGTGAAAGTGACACAAACCCAAAACTTGAAACAGGACATGGCAGCTTGGAATAGTGTTGATGAAGGTTTGTATGAATTTTACTCTATCATTCACAGATTGTGGATACACCATTTCTTTCATTCTTAGTTCAATGCTGAGTGTGTGATTCAACTCTTAACGAGAAACGGGCAAAGTTTTGTGCAAGTTAGCAGCAGTGAGATTGTGAGTTTAAGAACCATTTGAGCAGAAACTTCTAGACTGACCCACTAGAGTGATACAGAGTGAATGCTGCACTGTTGAGATGCTTTCTTTCAGTTGATACGTGCTGTCTGCCCTCTCCTATGGATGTAAAAAACCCACTGTCACAGTTTTGAAGCAGAATAGGGAGATTCACTGAAGACGCCAGGGTGAGGAAACTATGGGAATTGAAAGTAAAGCTGATGGATTTTTCTAATTCCAGACAAGAGCAGGAAGCAGCACTGATGACGTTGTCGATGTACTGGAGAAAGAGTTGTGGGTGGGGGCCAGAGTGTGACCAGAACAAGGAATGTTCCACATACTCCACAAAGAGACAGGCTTAACTGGGCCCATGTGAGCACCCATAAACCTTAGACTTGAAGAAAGTAAAATGAACCAAAAGCAAAGCTGTTCAAAGTGAGAATGAGCTCAGCCTAGTGGAGGAGAATGGTGGTGGATAGGGTCTGTTCAAGTATCTTTTTAAGGAAGAAGCAGAGAGCCTTCAGACCACCTTGATGAGGGGAATGGACGTGTAGGTGGATTGCAAATTAATGGTGAAGAAGAGGAGGCTGGGGCCAGAAACCTAGAAATTGTGGAACCGATGTAAATTGTCAGAAGAATCATGACTGTAAGTAGGAAAAGACTAAGCAAGGAGGGGAAAAGATAGAGCCAAAATAGGAAGAAATATATTCAGTGGGACAGGAACACCCTAGAAAATAAGGATGTTATGCTTCAGTTATACAAGGCATTAGTGAACCCACACCATGAATACGATGTGCAGTTTTGATGTCCTTATTTAAAGAAAGTTGTAAATGTACTGGAGGCATTCAGGGGAGGTTTACTAGACTGATCCCCAGACTGACAGATAATCTTAAGTGGATAGGTTGGTCAAGCTGATTTTGTTTCCTCTGTAATTTTGAAGAAAAAATGGTGATTTGATTGAAGCTTATGAGCCCATGAATTCATAGAATCCCTACAGTGTAGAATCAGGCCATTTGGCCCAACAAGTTCACACTGACCCTCAGAACATCCCACCCTGACCCATCCCTGAACACTATGGGTAATTTAGCATGGTTAATCCATGTAACCTGCACATCTCTGGACTGTGGAACAAAACCACAGTTCCTGGAAGAAACACAGGGAGAATGTGCAAACTCCACACAGACAGTCACCTGAGAGTGGAATCAAACCTGGGATCTTGGTGGTGTGAGGCAGAAGGGTTAACCACTGAGCCACTGTGCTACCCCTTAAGTGAGAGAAAGTGCGCATCTAGAATACTTTAGCCACAAAAGCTGTTCAGCCTTGAAGCCAGTTGAAAATTTTAGAACTAAATCGCATTAAAGATCACAAGTCATGGTAAGTAACTTATGATGCATATACATATAATTGAACAGTGGAATAGCTTAGGGGAGCTGAATGGCCCAAACATGTTTCAGTATTCTTAAATCAATTTCTATCAGCCAAATCGCAATTATTAAGGAAAGGATGACATTTAAGACGCAAAAATCATATGTGTCTAAATTGCCTCATGACCAGATAATAACAGTATTTGTCTAATATGTGGAGCATCTTCCTTGTTTTGTAGAACAATCAAATCTTATGAAGCTGCCAATCAGATATTACACAAACGAAATGTTTTGTTGACTGGGGAAGCTAATACTAGTGACCTGGAAAGACAAGTAATATTCCTTTGCTGTACAGTCCCTAGTGTTTAAAGGTAAATCTGAGTTAATCTATGCTTGGCTGAGTTTATAATACTGAAACATAAAATTTATTGAAACATAAAACTTCATAGTTTACTGGTCAAGATCATATCTCACAAAGTAATTTCACTTCTTTCCTGATCCAGTAACTGTTTCCTTCTAAAGCTTTCAAACAAACAGTAGAGTTCTGGCTGGTTATCAAAAAATACATCTTGCTGATGACTACTGACAATTCCTACCTCCCGGATGTGAAATAAAGCTCTTTTAAGAGGAAAACAAATCTCTTTTCAATCTTCACAAATAATGAATTCCTCCGTACTGCAAACAGCCATTTTCTCTTTATTTAGGTCAAGGTATTGGTGATTGAGCCAGAGTCCTGTAGCTCACATTGAAATGGGACCTCAGTTCCATCCTGCTGGTGAGTTACGGACGTCAATCTGAAATCAAGATGCAGTTCACCAGCCAATGCCTTGTTTGCAAAGGCAGCCAGCCAGGATTCTGAGCTGGTTGGGAAAGAGATATTGGAAGTGGGGTGAGTAGGTCAGTGGGAGATGGCAACAAAGTCAAGTCTGGCAGTAGCCCACAGCAATGTTCTGGAATAAAAGCAGAAAACAACGGAGGAACTCAGCAGGTCCCGCGTCACCTTTTTCCCTTTTTTAGGGTGGAGGTAGCTATTACAAGGGGACAGTTTTAAAGTGAGTGGAGGCAGATATAAGGGAGAAATCAGAGGTAGGTTTTTCACTCAGAGAGTGGTAGGAGCGTGGAATGCATTGCTGGAGAGGGTAGTGGAGTCGGCCTCATTAGAGGCATTTAAGCGGCTATTAGACAGGCAATTGGATGATAGTATAAGGTAGGGGCGGAGGTTAGATAGACCTTAGGTTTCAGGTAAAAGTTTGGCACAACATCGTGGGCTGAAGGGCCTGTACTGTGCTGTACTGTTCTATGTTCTAAGTTCAAATGGTTCAAGTTCAATGACTTGTCTTTGGAACTGAAAAGGCTGGAGACTGATGGTTTTTTGTGCTGTTGACAAGGGGGGAGGAGGAGGATTGAGTAGGATGGATGGTGAGTGTGTCCAAAGCTAAGGACTTAGCTAATGGCTGGAAAAGAGCTATTGAGATGGAAAATAGGTGTTAATGATAGATGTCAGTAGGAAAAAAATTGCTTAGCTCTGCTGAATGGAGAGCCTGCAATCACCCTATTGACATTTCCAGCCTCCTTCAGAACCAGTACAAATCTGTTTTGGTGACTAGAGGCCAGTGTCCATTGGCACACTGCAGGGATGAGCACTGGGTTCCTTGTTGCTGGTGATATATAGAAAAATATAGATGACAGTGTAGAGGGGATGATAATTAAGTATGTGGATGACACAAAGATTGGTTGGGTGATTTACAGAGAGAAAGAAGGTCTTAGAAGGTCTTTAGATTAAAGGAGGATATAAAGGGATTGATCAGATGGACACACGGAATTTAATCCTGATAGGTGTGAGGTGGTGTGCTTTGGAAGAAGTAACAAGAGAAGGCAGTACTCAATGAATGGCAGGATACTAGGAAGGTCAGAGGAATAGAGGGATCTTGGGATGTTTGGCCCTGAAAGGCAGCAGGACAGGTTGATAGGGTAAGTAAACCATATGGAACATTTATCAGTCAAGGCATAGACTGTAAGAGCAGAGAAGTTATATTGGAGCTGTACAAGACTTTGTTGGCCACAACTGGAGTACTGTGTGCAGTTCTGGTCACCATACCATAAGAAGGATGTGATTGCACTGGAGTTGGTACAGAGGAGATTCATCAGGATGATACCTGGAATGGAGCATTTTGACAATAAAGAGAGGCTGGATATATTTATGTTGTTTTCTGTGGAGAGGAAAAGGTTGAAGGGGGTTTCCTTACAGAGGTAAATAGGGGTCATAGATTCAAGCTAAGTGGCAGAAGGATTAGAGGGGATGCAAGGAAAAGCATTTTCATGCAGGGTGTGATGGGTGTCTGGAATTCGCTGCCTGAGTTGGCGGTGGAGGAAGAAACCCTAAACTCTTTCAAAAAGTATGTGGAATTGCGCCTTCAATGCTGTAAGCAGCAGGTGCTATAGGCCATGTGCAGGACGATGGGATTAGAAAGGGCATCTGGGTGTCTTTGGGTCAGCACGGACAAGATGGGCCAAATTAGTCCCTTCTGTGCTGTATTGTTTCTATGGTTCTATGGCTCTATGGTGTGTGAGATAATGAGGGGCATCTGTTGTGGTGCCCTTGTTTAAGGATTAATAACAAGGGAGCATAATTTCAAAGAGAAAGCCAAGAGGTGTTGAGGGGATTAATCAAGTTCCAACTTGGCTACCTGGCATTATGGAAGCAAGAAGGTGTGGCAGACATCAAACAAATTCAGCCCCAGAGTCCTCATTCACTGCCCATTGACTGGGAATGGCACGGGCCAAATTTGCCCTCAAATTCCTACATACTCTGTAGTGATTGCAACAATGTCAGTCAGGTGGACATCATAGATGATGAGTTCCCTGAATGTGGTTGTTAACCTGATCCAATCAGGTAGCCCTGGTTGACAGATATAAGCAGGAATGTCGGCGTGCTCTGAGGAAGTTAGACCAGTGTCAAATACAATGCACATGGAAATAAAGGGTAACTTGTTCATGGAAAACCAGCCTCTGTGGAGTTACTTCTCCTTCTCCTCCTCCTCCTCCTCCTTCCTCTCTGTATGACACAATTGAGGAAATTCACATTTAATTATTTGATCTCTTTTGTTTCAGAAACAACATATTGTAGGTCTGCTCATTAACATGAAATTCCAAGAAGACTCATACCAGATTTGAAACATTAACTCTGTTTTACTCTCTACAGATGATGCAGGACTGGCTGTGTTTCTCCAGTAATCTATTTTTATTTAGGATCATTAACCTCTTAAGGCATCTGTACTGTTTGAGCTGAAGGATTTTAGAGCTCTAGTGCAGTTTCTAGAAGGACTTTAGAGTTGGAAGATTTTCCCTATGGGTGCACAGTGTCAGGAAATATAACTATCTGCTAAAGTTGAGTATGGCTTGATGCAGAATAAATCTCTCTTTATTCCTTTATAAACCCAGAAGACCTCTCCCTGTTGAACAAAGTGTGTTATAATTGGTTTTCTGGCAGCAGATATGGGCGAGAAGACCAATTGATGACAAAAAAAATTGGCAATTTCAGTGCTACTTCCAAAAGTAATTTGATGGACACTGTCCAAGGGTATTTTTTTTGCAAAACTTTGGCCATTATAGATCCAGACAGAAAAGAATTTTATCCAATGAATCTGGGCCTCATTTCAACTCAGATTCTGGAATTGAAAAGAAAGTGCTGGACCCATTCAACCACCTACTCTCTTTCTTCCATGGTTTTGGTATTATTGCTGCTTTGTCTTTTACTTCAGGAACACTGCGCTGGGAGTTGTAGTGTCATGAATGGAGGGCACTAACTCATTCTTTCAAGGCACCTTGATGTCATCAATTTGTCAGTCCTAGAACACTGCTGTCTGTCAGTAGATGCCAATCAATTTAGAATTCACAATACTTGTCAAACATCTAATCTTGGATGAACTGACAATTATTCCAGATGAAAACAGAAATTGCTAGAAAAGCTCAGCAAGAATGATGACACCTATGGGGAGTAATCAGAATTAACGTTTTCATTTACAGCATCCACGGTTCTTTTGGTTTTTACTCCAGATAAATGTTTGGAAATCATCAACAACTCCGATATTGCATTTGTAGGAACAGCCAAATTGTCAGTGACTGCCATCATTATTCTGTGAAATTAACAGTTACCTCTGGAATTCACAGCTACAGAATGACAGCTGGATGTTGCTGTCTGTGATTTCCCATTTCTGCACAGAGTGTGGGCCCTACTGGTGCAGCGCTAGTGTCCCCACCTCTGGGTCAGGTGGCCTGAGTTCAAGTTCCACTCGCTCCAGAGGCTTGTTATAGCATCTCTGAATAGATTCATCAGAAAGGGTCTACACTGTTGCAGGGCTTGCAGATAGAAAATTCATTTGATCAGAACTTCCATATTTAACTCAAAGTTTCAGAATTCCCTTCTTAAACCTCTTCACCTTTCTACCTAGTTTTCCTCCTTTAAACCTATCTTTCGGATGAAGCTTATGGTCATTGCTCTACTGTCTCCTTATGTGGCTCAATGTCATATTTTTCTTTATAATGTTTCTGTGAAAGGCCCTAACATTTTATTATGTTAAATGTACCATATAATTACAAGTTGTTGTTTTTATACTAATCGTGTTGTAGCAGACCTTGAAAATGTTATGTCTCTGTGAATGAGATGAAGGAATGGTGACACAGTTTCAAGACGGGACGGGGAGTGACTTAGGGGAGAACTTACAAGGGCTGTTGTTCCAATATATCTCCTATCCTTGTTCTTCTGGCTGATAGAGTCAAGGTTCAGAAGGTGAAATTAAAGGAGCCTTGTAAAGTTGCTGGTGAGCATCTTGTAGATAGGACATTCTGCCCCATTTACAGACCTATGGAACAAGTGAAAGCTACAAGTTAGTGGATGAGATGCAAATCAAGTGGGCTGTTTTGTCCTGGATGGTGTCAAATGTTTCCTGTGTTGGAGGAGCCTGCTCTTATCGAGGCAACTGGAACGTGTTCGATCACACTTCTGACATATACTTTGGTGGAAAAGTTTTGCAGGAGTGAGGAGGTGAGCTATTTGCAGAACTCCAAATCTTTGCGAGTGGGGAATTGGGCAGCGTATGTGACAATGTCTCAGTTGTAAGGATAAGTGAATTCACCGACTGTGATTTCTCACGTGAATTCATTTAAAAAGGTTCACATACTGCATCCAGGTCTATGTAGCTGGGCTAGTGCATTGATAGAAATGACTAGCTGCCCTCGCTGCCTTGGCAATATTAGGTTGAAGGGCCTCTAGTTCCCTTGAATTCAGAAGCTATGTGACTCCGCTTTGGTTGGTCCAGAGCAGGCAGTGACAAGACAGTGGTGGAGGAGGCGTATTGACCCAGCAGTGAAAGATGGCGCCTGAGGATTGACGACGTTGATGTTTGTTGGGTCCGGTGTAGATGGCGCTGAAACAGTGGAAGCGGGATGGTAGCGCAGACGTTGTTGATCATGATAAACTGGCTCAGGACAGATGGAATCCCTTCAAGTTGGCTCTTTCTTCTCTCTCTTACTCTTAAATTATTCAAAATGGCGTCGAATTGTGGTGACAAACGAAAGTTCTTCAATGTATTCTTCTAGTAAAATACACGAGACAATAAAATCAGCCAAATCATTTAAATGTCCAGCTGGGGAGGATGCCTGCTCTTCAGATAGTGCACTGCCCTCCCTTTCTACCTGATAGTGGGTATGGCCAAAATCTGCCTGGAAATGACTCCCCACCCCCTTCAGCACAGGCTTGCTATGGCTTTGTCTACTGACTTTTCTTAAAAGGTTGCTGAGAAGGTGGCTTTACATTGTAGTGCTCTGCAGTTTGTCCTCTCCTCTTTACTGCCGCCAAACGCTCCTCTCAAGTTTGAAGGTCTCTGATGGATGCTCCAGCTTTCACAGCTTGTTTAACTGGACAGAGAACATGGTCAAAATCCCAAAAAACTTACTGTTGCTCCTCAGGGCAGGATGGGTTGTGGAAGGAAACTCCGCCCTTGAAGTGCACTTTCTTGTGCTGTGGGCCCATATTCAATCATATTCTAAATGCCAGACACACCCAGCAGCTACTGCAGCCAGAGTGGGCTGATCCTTTAAAAGGCCCATTCTGGCTCGAAGTAGGGCAGGCCCCCCCACAAACTTGATTGCCTGAAGTTTGCATATTGCCAGCATTGGATAGAAGGTTTATGATTTAATCCTGCAGAGTGATGCACTCCCCCATGCTCGTTTATAGGGTTTATTGAATTTTGCCCCTGAAAATCTGGATCATATGAATTAGGAGCAGAAGTAGGCCATTTGGCCCATCAACCCTGCTCCACCATTCAATAAGATCATAGCTGATTTGCCTGAGTTCTGAAGGAAAATCAAGGTAAACATTTCATCCTTAAACGGCAACAGAAACTAACCAGGGAAACGTGTTGAAGCAGACTGTAACCATGCTGACAACATATTGTGCTTCCAAAGATGATTATTATCTGGAGAAGCTATCTACATGTCAGACACAAAATTCCCAAAACTGTCTCAGCTCCAAGTTTCACCACAAGAAAGTGAGGGTAAAGGTCATGCCTCACATTTTCAAACTAATCTTGAAAAAGTGGAACATTCCCATCAACTCCCTGGAATATCTTCTGAGACCAAGCAAATTGGAGAAGAGGCACTTGGAAAGGTGTCAACCATTTTGAGTGACTTTGATAGTTCCTGGTGGAGGCCAAGCCAAGGATCCTTGGATAAACCCAAGCATCCAATACACCCACCTCTTCAGTCATCACCTGACCCCACACCTGGAAGTGTATGTGGATCCAGCATTGGATTGGTCACTTCAGGAGCTACAATTCCAGACTGGAAGAAAGTCATCTTCAGTCCCAAAGGATTTCTTCCTAAGCTGCATGTGGAATTGATCTATCAATAAAATGACAAGCTTTTCCTCTTCCTTAAATATTCATGTGAAATAAAATATCATCTGTGAGGGTAGATGAGCTTATACGAAAAAATGTCTGCAAGTTTTGGCCACAGGTGAGATCCCAGAGCACTGCAGATGTTGTCCCAACGTTTAAGAAGCGTAGCAGGGTTAATCCTGGAAACTACAGGCCTGTTGGTTTCATGTCAGTGGTAGGGAAATAATTGGAAAAGATTCTCAGGGACCAGATCTAGATGCATTTAGAAGCAAATGGACTTATTAGTGATAGCATGGTTTTGTATGGGGGATGTCTTGCCTCACTAACTTGATCAAGTTTTTTGAGGAGGTGACAAAAATGATTGATGAGGGAAAAGCCATTGATGTTGTCTACATGGACTTCAATGAAGCCTTTGAGAAGGTCCTTTAAGGCAGTCTGGTACAAAAGGTGAAGTCACATGGTATCAGAAGTGAGTTGGCAAGATGGATACAGAACTGGCTTAGTCATAGGACATAGAGGGTAACGCTGGAAGGATGCTTTTCAGAATGGAGGGCTGTGACTAGTGGTGTTCCACAGGGATCAATGCTGGGACCTCTGCTGTTCGTGGTCCGCGCAAATGATTTGGAGGAAAACATAGCTGATCTAATTACAGATGGCAAGAACTGCAGATGCTGGAGTCAGAGACAACACAGTATGGAGCTAGAGGAATATAGCATGTGAGGCAGCATCAGAGGAGCAGGAAAGTTGGCATTTCGGGTTAGGACCTTCTTCAGAAATGGGGGAGGGGGAAGGGAGCTGGGAAATAAATAGAGAGAGGAGGGGTGGGGTTGGGGAAGGTAGGTGGGGTGGTGATAGATGAGTTTATTTTTACTCATTCATGGCTTGAGGGCATTGCTGGCCAGGCAGTATTTATTGCCCATACCTAACTGCCCAGAGAGCAGTTAAAATTTTAATTCACCATTTACCAGTTTTAAAATCTCCCCACCCCCAGCCTCATCCCATGTCCAAGCCTTCCACTCATCCCCGCCTCCTTGACCTGACACAACCTGTACATCTGGATGAACACAGCAGGCCAAGCAGCATCATAGGAGCAGGAAAGCTTGACGTTTTGGGTCTAGACCCTTCATCAGAAATGGGGGAGGGGAAGAGGGTTCTGAAATAAATAGGGAGAGAGGGGAAGGCGGATAGAAGATGGATAGAGGAGAAGATAGGTGAAGAGGAGACAGACAAGTCAAAGAGGCAGGGATGGAGCCAGTAAAGGTGAGTGTAGGTGGGGAGTTAGGGTGGGGATAGGTCAGTCCAGGGAGGACGGACAGGTCAAGGAGGCAGGATGAGGCTGGTAGGAAGGAGGTGGGGGTGGGGTTTGAGGTGGGAGGAGTGGATCGGTGGTAGGAAGGGTGGACAGGTTAGGGAGGCGGGGACGAGCTGAGCTGGTTTTGGGATGAGGTCGGGGGAGGGGAGATTTTGAAGCTTGTGAAATCCACATTGATACCATTGGGCTGCAGGGTTCCCAAGTGAAATATGAGATGCTGTTCCTGCAACCTTCGGGTGGCATCGCTGTGGCACTGGAGTGGGCCCAGGATGGACATGTCATCCAAGGAATGGGAGGGGGAGTTGAAATGGTTCGCCACTGGGAGGTGCAGTCGTTTCGCGAACCGAGCGTAGGTGTTCCACAAAGCAGTCTCCAAGTCTCCGCTTGATTTCCCAAGCCTCAGGATATTAGTTGGTATGGGGAATTTTAGCTAAGAAGTAAGATTGAATAGATCAGGTTTATTTTCACTGGAACACAGAAGGTTAAGGGGTGACCTAATAGAAGTTTATAAGATAGTGAATGGCATTGATAGAGCGGAAAGTATGAAGCCTTTCTCCAGGGTCGAAGAGTCAATTACTAGGGGACACAGGTTCAAGGTGCAAGGGGATTAGTTTAAAGGAGATAAAAGGTACTGCAGATGCTGGAGAATCCGAGATAACAAGCATGGGGCTGGATGAACACAGCAGGTCAAGCAGCATCATAGGATCAGGAAAACTTGACGATTCGGGCCTAAACCCTTCATCAGAAATGGGGGAGGGGAAGAGGGTTACCCGAAACGTCAAGTTTTCCTGCTCCTATGATGCTGCTTGACCTGCTGTGTTCATCCAGCCCCATGCTTGTTATCTTAGTTTAAAGGAGATGTGCGAGGCAATGTTTTCACACAAAGAATGGTGAGTGCCTAGAACGCGTTGCCAGAGGAGGGTTGGATGCAGACACAATAGCAGCATTCAAGAAGCAGCTGGACAAATACATGAATAGGAAGAGAATAGAGGGATATGGATCCTGTAAGTGAAAACAGTTTCAATAATGAGGAGCAAAATATGTTGGCACAGGCTTGGAGGGCTGTAGGGATTGTTCCTGCGCTGCTCTGCTCTTTGTTCTTTGAGATAAAGAGATACTGACCAGATTAACAGGTAAAAGAGAATGCGCATTCTGGTTGGACTGGTTAGGAATGAGTGGAATTTGTGTTTCCACATTTATGTGTGATACCATATAACATGTTATTATTGTCTTTTTACTTCTTTCAAATGTGTCAAAGGTCAATATATGTGCGTGCGATTGATCCTGCTGTTGCTTTACGTGAATGAGATACTTCTGCAAGTTATTTTTAATAAGGTGATATGTAGTTTTCTTTATTGATGTACTCTCAAATGACTCATGAATGCTATCAGTTGCAGCTAGTCATTAAGTGAAAATTAACTGCAATTAAATATTATCTAGAGTGTGGTTAATTGTTAAGCTCTCAGCAATTCTCTAGCATCCATATCATTAATGTGTTATACTCCTTATGGCAATTCCAGCACATTAAACTACACACCACTTTTGGTCTCTGCATTCCAACAGAAAATCCAGGTACAGACTTCATTGAGTAAAGGTTTGTAAGGTTAGAGGCTGATAAAAACCACTGAATCAGTAGATCAGAAAAGACATCAATAATAATGAGATTTATAGAGAGCACAGCATTGCTTTATCATTGCAGATGCCAGATTGTCAATTTGCAATTCTAAGGATTACCCATCCTGAGACAACCAGGCTTCCCTTTAAAATTCCCAAAAAAATTTTATTGCAAACTTTCATCCTGTGTCAGTAATCAGATTCTTGACCTCTTGTGTAATCAACTTCCCACAACTGCTTTGTTTCTCACTTTTTGGGGGAAGCTCAAGATTCTGCCTATAGCAACAGAACAAACAGGACTGGGAATTAAACATTGCAGTCTACAAAATATTAAGAAAAGATAGAAAAGAGAAAACAAGGGAATCGAATAGCTGAATTTACTTGGGATAACATAATGGTAGTAGATCAAGGAGTGCAGCTATCAGTAAGGCCAAGCTAGAATCCAAATGGATATTATTATGCAAACAATAGCAAAAATCTACATTTAATTAGCATTTTTATTATATGAAATGTTCCAAGGTGCTTCACAGGAGCCTTATAAAACAAAGGATGACCGTAAGCCACATAGGGACTAAACATCATTTTCTAATGAAGGGTCTAAGCCCGAAACGTCAGCCTTCCTGCTCCTCTGATGCTGCTTGGCCTGCTGTGTTCATCCAGCTCTACACCTTGTTATCTCGGATTCTCCAGCATCTGCAGTTCATATTATCTCAGATCACCTAAGTGCTCTGGTTTCCTTCTACAGTCCAAAGATGTGCAGGTTAAGTGGATTGGCCATGGGAATAGGGTAGGGGGGAGAGTGTGGATGTGATACCGTTTGGAGAGTCTGTGTGGACTTGTTGGGCCAAATGGCCTGTTTCCACACTGTAGGGATTCTATGATTCAATGTCAGCTTGGTAAAAGTAAAAGATTTTAAGAGATAGTGGGAACATTTTGAGGAGAAAAGTGAGGAAAGGACAAACAGATGTAAGGAGTTATTCCAGAGCTTGCAGCTTAAACAGCTGAAGGCACAACCCCTACTGGTGGAGCAAATATAATGTGGAATACGCAAAGGACTAGAATTAGAGGAGAGCAGATAACTCAGAGTTGTGGTGTTACTGTGCATTACACAGATAGAAAGGGGCAAAGCCAGAGAAGATTTGAAAACAAGAATGAGACACTGCTGGTCTGGGAGATAATGTTGGTCAATGAATACCAAAGCGCGGGGGAAAATGGGATTTTTATTTCACAGAATATTTATAGAGTGGCTGGTGAGCCAATCAGATGAGTGTTATTGGACCTGCACTCATCCAGGTAAGAGCATTCCTTCACACTCTTGACTTGTGCCTTTTCATGGTGTACAGGCTTTGGGGAGTTAGCTACTTGCCATTGAATTCCTAGCCTCTCACCTCCACCTGAAGCCCTGTGTTGATATGACTGATCCAAGTTCAGTTTCTGGTCAGTGGTAGCCCCAGCATGATACAGTATGGATGCTGTGATAGTAACACTATTAGATGACATGGGATTACAGTTAGACTCTGTCTTGTTGGAGATGTTATTGCCTGGTACTTCTGTAGCACAGATGTCAAAAACCCCCTTTTCAGCCCAAATCTGGATATTGTCTGGGTCTCATTGTTTATGGACATGAACTGCTTCAGTTTCCGAAGGGTCGGGAGTGATGCTGAATATTCTGCAATCATCAGCAAACATCACCAAGTCTGACCTTATGATGAATTGAAGGTCATTGATGGAGCAGCTGAAGGTGGTTGGGCCTAGGACACTACCCTGAAGAACTCCTGCAGAGATATTGAGGAGCTAACCAAGGATGTATTGATGTCAGAACCAGAGTGGGCCTGTTAGGAACCAAACTGTGCATCAGTGAGCAGGTTATAGCTGTATAAATACCGGTTGATGCCACTACTAAGAACACCTTCCATTAGATGCTGATAATTGAGAGCAGAATGATGGGGCAATAATTGGAAAGGTTGGATTTGTTCTGCTTTTTCCAGACAGACCAGTAATAATAATGATAATTTTCCATATTGTTTGGTAGATGGCAATGCTTTGGCTAAACTGAAACTTCTTGGCTAGGGTCTTGTTCTGAAGCACAATTCTTTAGCAACATTAATGCAATGTTGTCAGGACCCATACATTTGGATCAAAAGATTTCTGAAGAAGAAATTTCTGAAGATTCCTGACCCAAAAGGTCAACTTTCCTGCTTCGCTGATGCTGCCTGGTCTGCTGTGGTCCTCCAGCTCCACACTGTTATCTATTAAAAAGACTAGGATTGTTTTCACTGGAAAGATAGACGCTGACAGGAGACCTGATAGAGGTCTACAAAATTATAGCAGGCATAGATGGGGTGGACAGTCAGAGGCATTTCCCCAGGGCTGTATTTTCAATTACAAGAGGGCACAGGTTCAAGGTGAGAGGGGGAAAGTTTAAAGGAGATGTGTGAGGGAAGTTCTTCATGCAGAGAGTGGTAGGAACCTGGAACGCACTGCCAGAGGAGGTGGTAGAAGCTGGCACATTGGTGACATTTAAGAGGCATCTGGATTGTTACCTGAATAGGGATGGAATAGAGGGATGCGGACTGAATAAGGGCAGAAGGTTTGTTTTTAGTTTAGTCAGGGCATGATGATCAGCACAGGCTTGGAGGGCCGAAGGGCCTGATCCTGTGCTGTACCTCTCTTTTGTTCTCTCTTTTGCTGTCTTTTCATAAAATGAATACCTATATTGACAAACTATGATATGAAACGACAATAGAAAACGTTTATAACGACGTTCAATATTTAAAATACAAACCTAGAGCTAGATTTTATTTATGAATGGTTAATGAAAAACCAGAAGTAAATCTGTAACAAATCTAGGTTACACCACAACATTTCGGGTCCAGTGACCGTTCCTCAGATGGGTGACCGACCCGAAACGTTAACTCTTCTTTCCTTCACAGATGCTGCCAGGCCTGCTGAGCTTTTCCAGCAATTTTGTTTTTGTTCCTGATTTACAGCATCTGCAGTTCTTTCAGTTTTTAATTAACAAGTTGGATCTTCTCTCTCTGAAATAAGATAGTTGAGGGATGACCTAATTGATGTCCATACAACAATGAAAAGCTTTAATACAGCAAACATAGAAATAACGAATTTTTTTGAGGTATGCAAAATTAGGGGCCATTAACATTTGATAGTCACCATAAAATTCTAAAGAGAACACAGAATAAATGTTTTCATTAAAGACCAGTGAGCATGTAGAACTTGCTACCATGCAGAGTGGTTGAAGGGAATAGATAGTTGCATTTAAGGGAAAACTAGATAAACATTTGAGGGAGAAAGGTGGTTACGCCATAAGATGGTGACAAATTATGAGAGGAATTTCAATTGAAGCATAAATATTGACATGGACTAGCTAGGCTGAATGACCGGTTTCTGTGCTCTGAATCCTACGTAATTCTATTCTATTTGTGAACCAGTTTTTTTCATATATACCAATTTGACAGCCTCAAATGATTTTCTGGTTTTAAATATTTTTATTATCACTAGCTTTTAATTTCTTTTTTTGAAAACAAAACTGATTTAAATTCTCAGGCTGCTCCAATAGGATTAGAAGTCATATCTCTGGATTAGTAGTGCACGCCTGTCTGGTAAATCCCATACATAATGTACAGATAGCTCAGATGAGTGTGTCTATCCTCAAAGAACTTCTTTTAGCGTTGAAAGTGGAAACGCAGCTCATTAAGCCCACCATGTTTTCCACACAGTTTGAGTTACAGTTCTTCGTATAATAGAATCCATGCTAAATAGTGATAACGTCAATGATCTGTTGAATCCAAATCCCTCATAGTCTCACCGAAACACAAATATTGCAGAAAGTGAACAGCCAGTTCCCTCTCACTTTGATCCTTGCAGAGTTATGAACTATTTTTAGGCAAAATGTCCTCAAGTTCTGTTAGACGTTCTGGAAGATTCCATTCTCCATTGTGTATGATTGCAGTGTAAAATTTAAAGCAATTTCCAAGCCATCATTTACCAAGGAGATCAGAAAAAAGCCCAGCAGTCGCATGACCAAGACTATCACCCCGAGCACAAATTCTTCCTGTTATTCATAAATTCACAAGATTGTGTGGAACTAATCCAATTAGACATGTAAACTCCATGTGAGTTCAAGTTTAATGTAAGGAAAAATAGTAACAGAATTAGAGGTGGAGAAGTCAAATGTGGAAACGTGGCAAACATTCTAACTACTTCAAAGGTCTTGATCCTGGCATTTTCACTATTGGAGAGGAGTTACTTATTATAGCAAAATCATAAACCATATTGATATGTTTAGCACTTTTAGCACATTCCACCTTCCTGTAAACTGAAATGATTCAAGCAGTTAACAACTGCCTCTTCCACATTCTCGCCGTCCACTCTTACCACCGCTATCCAACAATAACTCTTTATATTTGCATTACCTCATCTTGAGATGATAAATGAGTCCTGCCTTGACTGTAATGAAGATTAGTGAGGTCTACAGAGCATCTATACGTCATTACTGTACTGTACGTTGTAGCTGACAGATTGACACTTTTATTAGTTCAGTTGACGTAGCTACGATCTGAGAGAGCAGAGCTGCAATTTGATGAGATGATTTTAAACTGCTATTTATCTGTTACAGAGAATATGTGATACAGAGAGAGAGCCAAACTGTCTTTTAGAAGGCTCATTAAATCAACGTCTGCCTGCCCTCTCAGGCAGACAAGAAATATCACATGAACACTATTTTGACAATGATCGAGGAGATCTCGAATTTGAGGCAAGATTTCTTCCTTAATTAAGAGAATCAAAAGTGGTTAAAACACAGAAAGAGACCATTTTTACAGCACATCAGTTCACACTTCTCTGTATTAAATTTCATCTGGCACTTGTCCAGTCACTCTACCATCCTGTCTGTGTCATAGAGTCAGAGAGATGAACAGCATGGAATCTGACCTTGTAGTCCAACACTCCTATGCCGACCAGATATTCTAAATTAATCTATCCAATTTGCCAGCATTTCAACCATATCTGCTCCTATTCATGTGCCTATCCAGATGCCTTTTAAATGCCATAATTGTACCAGCCTCTACCACTTCCTCTGGCAGCTCATTCCATATATGCACCACCCTCTGCATAAAAGAATTGCCCTTTAGGTCTCCTTTATTTGAACCTCTTTGAACAAGGCTGTAGCATTTGCAATTTTCCAGTCATCCAGCACGAGCCTATAGCTAAGGAAGTTTGGAAGATTATGGCCAGTACCTCCGCAATTTCCTGCCTTCCTTCCCTCAGCATCCTCAGATGCATCCCATCCAGTCCTGATGTATTGCTTAATTTATGTACAGGTAGCCTTCTTGATACCCACTTTTTATCATTTTTTGGCCGCCCAATATCTCAATTACCTCCTTTTTCACTATTATTACTTAGGCAATATTTTCTTCCTTGAATATTGTTGAAAAAAGAAGACATGCTGTGAAAAATTTTAACTTAGACTTATCAGAACCTTGTTCATGTTGCACATATTCAACCTTATTCTTGCTGTCTTTCCTCAATACCTCAGAATTGAAATCCTCATCCTCATCTTTAAATCCATTAAAGGCCTCAAAGATTCTTTGTAATCTTTGTGGATCCTACATCCACCTTTGCAGATATTCTATCTGTATGACTCTGTGCCTTAAGAATGAATCCTCCTTTGTGGGCCAGCAACAGTGTCAAAGACTTTGGTCACCTGGGTCCCACAAATTCCTTTTCGTAAAGCTTTCTGTTGACCCACTTCCCTCTCCACTTTGACCAAGGGTGAAATCATACAAGGCCCCAAACAAATTGGGCTACGGTGAGATTTATAGCAGAATCGGATGAGAAGAAGCCCAATGGTGCCAATCATGCCATTGGGGGCATTGCATTGCATCTTGTATGCTTTTGTTAGCAATGAGGTGAGTTTCTCATTAGGTAGAAATGAGTTGTTAATCAAGGGGCATTATAGCTTGTTTATTATAGAAACATAGAAACATAGAACAATACAGCACAGAACAGGCCCTTCAGCCCTCGATGTTGCGCCGCCCTGTGAACTAATCTAAGCCCATCCCCCTACACTATCCCATCATCATCCATATGCTTATCCAAGGACTGTTTAAATGCCCCTAATGTGGCTGAGTTAACTACATTGGCAGGCAGGGCATTCCACGCCCTTACCACTCTCTGAGTAAAGAACTTGCCTCTGACATCTGTCTTAAATCTATCACCCCTCAATTTGCAGCTATGCCCCCTCGTACTAGCCGACGTCATCATCCTAGGAAAAAGACTCTCACTGTCCACCCTATCTAATCCTCTGATCATTTTGTATGTCTCTATTAAATCCCCTCTTAGCCTTCTTCTCTCCAATGAGAACAGACCCAAGTCCCTCAGTCTTTCCTCATAAGACCTTCGCTCCAGACCAGGCAACATCCTGGTAGATCTCCTCTGCACCTTTTCCAATACTTCCACATCCTTCCTGTAATGGGGCGACCAGAACTGTACGCAATATTCCAAGTGAGGCCGCACTAGCGTTTTGTACAGTTGCAGCGTGACATCACAGCTCTGGAACTCAATCCCTCTACCAATGAAACCTAATACACCGTATGCCTTCTTAACAGCACTATCAACCTGGGTGGCAACTTTCAGGGATCTATGTACCTGGACACCAAGATCCCTCTGCACTTCCGCATTACCAAGAATCTTTCCATTGACCCAGTATTCTGCCTTCCTATTATTCTTCCCAAAGTGCATCACCTCACATTTATCTGCATTGAACTCCATTTGCCACCTTTCAGCCCAATTCTGCAGTTTATCCAAGTCTCCCTGCAACCTGCAACATTCTTCCACACTGTCCACCACTCCACCGATTTTAGTGTCATCTGCAAACTTACTAACCCATCCACCTATGTCTGCGTCCAAGTCATTTATAAAAATGACAAACAGCAGTGGTCCCAAAACAGATCCTCGTGGCACACCACGAGTAACTGGACTCCAGGCTGAATATTTTCCATCAACCACCACTCTTTGGCTTCTTTCAGAAAGCCAGTTTCTAATCCAAACCTTTAAATCTCCCTCAATCCCATGCCTCCACATTTTCTCCAATAGCCTACCATGTGGAACCTTATCAAAGGCTTTACTGAAGTCCATGTACACCACGTCAACTGCCCTACCCTCATCCACATGCTTGGTCACCTTCTCAAAAAACTCAATGAGGTTTGTGAGACACGACCTGCCCTTGACAAATCCATGTTGACTATCTCCAATCAAATTGTTGCTTGCTAGATGATTATAAATCCTATCTCTTATAATCCTTTCCAAAACTTTT
>JAHRHZ010000061.1:15625456-15737150 GCA_024137785.1 Ginglymostoma cirratum | reverse complement strand
TTCGGGCCTAGACCCTTCATCAGAAAAAAAAGGTCTAGGCCCGAAATGTCAAGCCTTCCTGCTCCTATGATGCTGCTTGGCCTGCTGTGTTCATCCAGCTCCACACCTTGTTATCTCGGATTCTCCAGCATCTGCAGTACCTATTATCTCTATTCAATTACCTATCCAGTTGCCTTCTATTAGATGCCACCTCGTCTGGCAGTTTATTCCTTACACACACCACACTTTGTGTGAAAAAGTTGCCCCTCAGATCCCTTTTAAATCTTTCCCCTCTCACCTTAAACCTATGCCCTCTAGTTTTGGACTCCCCTATCCTGGAGAACAGACCTTGGCGATTCATCCTATCCATGCCCCTCATGATTTTATAAACTTCTCTAAGATCATGCCTCAGCCTCTGACTCTCCAGGGAAACTAGCCCCAGCCTATTCAGCCTCTTCCTACAGCTCAAACCCTCCAACCCTGGCAACATCCTTGCAAAATTTTTGAACCCTTTCAAGTTTCACAACATCTTCCTATAGCATGGAAACCAGAATTGAGCACAGTATTTCAAAAGTGGCATAATCAATGGCCTGTACAGCCATGACATGGCTTCCTAACTCCTATATGCAATGCATGACCAATAAAGACAAGCATACCAAATGTCTTCTTCACTATCCTGTCTACCTGTGACTCCACTTTCAAGGAAATTTGAACATGTACCCAAGGTCTCCTTATGCAGCAACGCTGCCCAGGATCTTACCATTAAGTGTACCTTACCATTGAATTATTTTTCCAAAATGCAACACCTCATTTTCATCTAAATTATGCTCTATCTGTCACTCTTCAGCCCATTTGTCCATCTGATCAAGGTCCCATTGTGCACTGAGGTAATCTTCTTCACTGTCCACTTCACCACCAATTTTGGTGGCATCTGCAAACTTACTAATCATACCTCCTATATTCATATCCATATCATTTATATAAATGTCAAAAAGCAGGGGATCTAGCACTGATCCTTGCAGTTGGTCACAGGCCTATAGTCCAAAAAACAACCCTCCAGCACAACCATCTGTCTCCTACCTTGGAGTCAATTCTGTACCCAGGATGAGGCAACCATAGCTGACAAAACAAGTCAGGAACAGCATCAAAGCTCAAGAAAGGCATACAATGTGGTGGAGATTATTGGGAAGCCAGAAGATTGGGAAACCTTCAAAAATCAACAGAGGATTATTTTAAAAAACAATGGCGGGGAGAAGATGAAATATGAGGGTAAGCTAGCAAATAATATTAAAGACAGTTATGAGTTATTTTAGATATCTGAAAGGTAAGAGAGAGGCAAGAGTGGACATTAGACCGCTGGAAAATGATGCTGGAGAAGTGATAATAGGCAATAAAGGAATGGTGAAGGAACTGAATAGGTAATTTGCATCAGTTTTTGTGGTGGAAGACACCAGCAGCATTCCAGAAATTCAAGAGAGTTGGGGCAGAGGTGAGTGTAGTGGCCATCACTAAGGAGAAGTTGACAGCAAAGCTGAAATGTCTGAAAGTTAAAGCACCTAGACCAGACGGAATACATCCTAGTGTTCTAAAGGAGATAGCTGAGAAGATTGTGGACGTATTGGTGGTGATCTTTTAAGAATTACTGGCATCAGGAAGAGTCCGAGAAAACTGGAAAATGACTAATGTACCATCCCTGTTTAAGAAGGAACAGAGGCTGAAGACAGGAAATCCTAGACCAGTTAACTTGTCCTCAGTTGTTGGTAAGATATTAGACTCCATTATAATAGATGAGATTATGTACATGGTAAAATACAGCTAAGTCAGCATCATTTCAACAAAGATAGGTCATGTCTGACAAATCTGTTTGAATTTTTTCAGGAGATAATGAACAAATTAGACAAAGGAGAGTCAGTGGATGTGATTTACTTAGATTTCCACAAGGCCTTTGACAAGGTGTCACTCAGGAGGCTGCTAAATAAGATATAGCCTATGGTGTTAGGGGCAAGGTATTAGCATGAATGGAGGATTGTCTGACTGGCAGAAAGCAGCAAACGGAATTCAAGGGGTCTTTTTCACTAGCCGATGACTAGTGGAGTTCTGCAGGGATCACTGTTGAAACCACAACTATTCAGGTTAAGCATTAACAAACTGGGTGATGGAACTGTGGGCGTTGTTGCAAAGTTTGCAGATGACACAAAGATAAGTGGAGGGACAGGTAGTGTTAAGGAGGTGGTGTGGCTGCAGAAGGACTTGGACAGGCTAGGAGAGTGGGCAAAGATATGTCAGATGGAATACAATGTGGGAATATGTGAGGTTGTACACTTCAGGAGGAGAAATAGAGGCATAGACTTTTTTTCTAACCAAGGAAAGGCTTCAGAAAACTGAATCACAAAGGGACTTGGGAGTCCTGGTTCAGGATTCTCTTAAAGTTAATATACCAGTTCAGTTGACAGTTCGGGAGGAAAATAAAGTGTTAGCATTCATTTCAAGACAGATAGAATACAAGGACAGAGATTTACTATGGTGGTTGTATAAAGCTCTGGTCAGATCACATTTTGAAGCTTGTGAGTAATTTTAAGATTTACAAGAATTATCCTGGGTATTAAGGGCTTGTCATATGAGTAGCGTTTGAGGACTCTGGGTCTGTACTCAGTGCAGTTTAGAAGGATGAGAGGGGAATCTGATTGAAACTTACAGAACACTGAAAGGCCTGGATAAAGTAGACGTGGAGAAGATGTTTCCACTAGTAGGAGAGACTAGAACCTGAGGCCACAGACTCAGAGTGAAAGGACGATACTTTAGAACTGAGATGAGAAGGAATTTCTTCAGCCAGAGGGTGGTGATTCTGTGGAATTCATTGCCACAGAAGGGTGTGGAGGCTAAGTCATTGAGTGTATTTAAAACAGAGATGATAGGTGCTTGGGTAGGAAGGGGATCAAGGGGTACATGGAGAAAGTAGGAGAAACATCAGTTATGAATGAATGGTAGATCAGACTTGATAGGCCAAATGGCCTAAATCTGCTCCCATATTTTATGGTCTTGTTCAGGTACACAACTGGCTTTTTGACTTAGTACAAAGGTAAAGGTTGCTGGTTTTTCAGCAGATACCCACTGAACGGCGAGTTGTTCTAGAAACAGTGTGTAGTAAGATGGGGCTGGAACTGGACATAGGTGACATGAGTTTGATAAGATATAGTGAGATAAGCTGTTTGGCCTTTTGGCCAGAATCACTCCAGAAATATAGATGTAGCTCACACTTAGCCAAAAAGATGTAAGATTCTGCACCACGATTTTCATTATCCTCTTAATCTTTTCCTTCCTGGATAGGCTAATCTCTGAAGCAACTTGGGTTTGTTGCTACTATCAAGAAACAGGAATTAAATGAATTAATTATTCTTGATGCTTCCATTGAATATGCACAGGCCAACAGTAAAATGTAGCTCTGACTTAAAGAAATTGGAAAGCGTTGCTTGTGAACATAGATATTTTGCAATGGTTCGTCTCAAAGTACAGTTGGATCAATTCTCCTGCTTGAGCAGTTCAGGTTTGTTTCATTGGAGCTTTATACATTTTAATGCACTGGTTGACGTCACTGTGACCTTGGAATGTGTGAAGATAGAAAATGATTAAAGAAAGATACAAATACGGTTGTTAGAGTTACCTTCAGCTGCAATACCGAAAGCATAATGTGCAGGCTAAGTAAGTTTGTCATGTTTAGAATACAATGCCGTCAATTATGAAATACCTCAGCTAAATCCACTAAACTGGTGTATACAAACAATGAACAGGATTGACAAAAGGACCAAAGGCAACATGGACAATTATTTTATGCAATTAGTGGTTAAGATCTGGAACGCATTGCCCGATAGTGTGTTGGAGGTAGCTTTCAAAAGGGAATTGGATGAGGATCTGAGGGGAAAAGAAATAGCAGGAATAAAAGGAAGCTTAGGTGAGTGGGACTAGCTTAATTGCTCTGGCAAAGAATTGGCATAAGGCCTGAAGGGTTCTCTTCTGAGCTGCAACCATTGTGTGATTCTATGGTAACACTTTGCATACATACACAAGGGAGAGCTACATTAATCACAGTGCAAATATGCAATGTGCACAAGCTATATGAGTAATATTTACCAACTGCACACTGTCCAAGGTTGATGTTTGTCTGCATGTATAAACATGACATTGATGTGAATTAAATTGTAGAATGCTGTGGTACTTCTGGTCATTCAACAAGCACTGACACAATGTCTGTCCACCTCTTGATCGGATGGTTGTGTATGTCACAGTGAAAAGTAATGCTACGTTAGCAATTCAAGTTGTGATATTTAGAACAACACTTCTGTTCGGAATGACGTGAATGTAACAGTAAAAAACAAGAGACTTGACAATGTTATAAAGGAGGCAGAAAACTTGTGATGAGTGATTGTCAATAGAATTCATAACAAACTTTGCCAAGCTATTAAAAAAACCACATAAATGGAATAGTCATGTAATGTGAATGTTGTAAAATGTGGACCTTGTACAGTAAAGTTAATAAACATTCTGGCAGTAAAATATTGACAGACCAGACTATATGGAGGCTAATCACAGATCTTAGAACTTCAGATCATGAGTTCACATTGTTTAAATCAATTGCTAAGAAGTTATTTTGCCTGCGTCAAACACTTGATATTCCCCTTCTTTCAACCAAAGACTTCACTTGACTGAAAATGTCACGTGTTCCATCATCAGATTATTCTCTCTGTGAAAAGGTTATCATTTTGCCCAGCCTAAGTCAATGCAAGGTCACCTGAAAGAGGGCTGGTTCTACCCTTCCAATGCAGAAGGTGTAACTTTTGCCCATTCATCTCTTCCCTCCTCACTGTCCAAGGCCCCAGACATGTGAAGCAGTATTTCACCTGTACTTCTTTCAATCTAGTCTCCTATATTGACTGCTCACAATACAGTTGCTTTACACTGGCCGGACTATATACAGACGCACCACTGCTTTGCAGAACACACTTACACTCTGTCCACAGGAATGACCCTGACCTCTCAGTCCCTTGCAAAAAATCACCTTGTTCTCATTTTAACATTTCTGTCCTGGGCCAGTTGCTATATTGCAACAAAATGTAACACCGGCTTGAGGAACAACATCTCATTTTCTGCTTAGGCAGTTTGCAGTCTCAAGGTCTCAACATTGAATTGCATAACTGCAGAAAATGACTGCATGATGTCTGTTCTCTATTTTCCTTAAGTTACATAGAACATAGAACAGTACTGCACAGGAGTGGGCCCTCCAGCCCATGATGTTGTACTGTACATGATGCCAAATTAAACTAATCCCTTCCGCCTGCCTTTTGTCCATATCCCTCCATTCCTTGTATATTCATGAGCTTATCTAAAGCCCCTTACATGGCCTTATGTACTTGCCTTCACTACCATCCCTGGCAGTGCGTTCCAAACTCCTACCGCTCTCCGTGTAAAAAACTTGCCCCTCATATCTCCTTTGAACTTTCCCCCTTTTACCTTAAATGAATGCCTCCTAGTAATAAACATTTCAACTCTGGGAAAAAGATTCTGACTGCCAGTCTTATCTATGCATCTCATAATTTTATAGCCTTCTATCAAGTCTCACCTCAGCCTCCCTCACTCAAGAAAAAAACAACCTGAGTTTTTCTAGCCTCTCCATATAGCTCATAACTTCTAATCCAGGCAACATCCTGGTAAACCTCTTCTGCATCCTCTGCAAAGTCTCCACATCCTTCCTGTCATGTGGTGACCAGAATTGAACACAATACTCTACATGTGGCCTAACCAAAGTCATATAAAGCTGCAACATGACATCCTGACCCTTGTAGTCAGTTCCCTGACCAATAAAGGCAAGCATGCCAAAAACCTTTTTTAACACACTATGTACTTGTGTGGCCACTTTCAGGGAGCTATGGACTTGAGAACACTGTTCTCTCCCCCATGTCCCACACAGCCTTGTCTTCTACGGGCCTGGGGGACTATGAGCAGGGAGACTGTCTGGGGGAGATCCCTAGATGAGATGAGCTTAGTGACAGTCTTGGACAGAATGGCTTGGTGTTCAATGGTGGGGTCCTGGACTTCCAATGTAGATGCGATGATCAAGAAGGCACAACAACACCTCTTTTTCCTCAGGTGGCTGAGGACATTTAACATGTCCATGGGGTCCCTTACCAACTTCTACAGATGCACCATTGAATGCATACTGTCTTGGTATGGCAACTACTCTGCTCAGGACCGTAAGAAGCTGCAGGAGGTGGTGTGCACAGCCCAGACCATCTCGAAAGCCAACCTTCCATCCATGGGTTCCATTTACACGGCTCGCTGCCCCAGAAAGGCTGCCAACATCTTCAAAGTCCATTGCACCCCGGCAATGATCTCCTACAACTTCTTCCGTCCGGCAGAAGATAGAGAAGCCTTCTTCCCCGCTGTTATCAGACCGATGAATGGGCTTTCTAACCTCAAATAATGCTGATGTTGCTCGCCTTGATGATGCCTAGTGCATGCCCTGTGCAACATAACCTGTGTGCCTCTGTCTAAGTCTTTTTGATCTGTACATCCTTGCCTACTGTGATCTGCCTGTACTGCTTGTAAACAAAGCTTTTCACTGTACTTCAATACACGTGACAATAAATCAATCAATCAATCAACCATGGTCCAGGGGGAGATAGGAGGACATGTCCCAGAGCTGATGCTCAGCTGCTGCAATGTATACCAAGCAACAACAGTACCACCCTTTTTGACAGGCTTGATTCCAAAGTCAGGGTTGGATCCAAGAGCATGGAGATGGGCTGGAATGGATGCGAGGGAAGAAAAGTTGATACAAGCAATGGCTTGTTGACAATTTTCAATGAACCAGTTGAGTGCAGGGAAAAGGTCAGAAGGAGGGTCCAGGTGGAGGGAGTGTTGGAGTTGGGCCAAGTTGTCTGTGGGTCTGGAAGAGACCTCCTGTCCAAAGAAATGGGCACAGAGGTGAAGGCAGTGGTGAATAATCCTGTTATAACATGACTGTCATTTCACCACAGCCAACCCTTTGTCTCCTACTCTCAGCTCTCATTATCACTTATTCAGCTTCTCTTCTATCCTGGTCTACTCTTCGCCCCCATCTCACCTTCAGCATAAATACCACCTTTTCCCAGATGATGTCAGTTTTGAAGAAGAGTTACTGGACTCAAAAGATTAACTTTGCTTTCTCCCCCAAGATGCTGCCAGACCTGGTGAATTTTGCCAGCAATTTCTGTTCTTTACCATCTACTGTTCTTTTGTGATTGTTAACTGCCTGTTCACTAATTGAAGGGTTTGAGATTCCACAAGGATGACATTAAAGCCCTGCCCTTGTAAGTACTCTTTAAGCTGCCCAGCATTGTAGTCAAATTGCTTCCAGTGATTGGCAGTGGCCATGTTTTGTGGCCAGAGGCTTCATTTATAAATAGACAAAACAGTGAGTCAGCATGGGTTTACAAAAGGGAAATCATGCTTGACAAATCTAGTGGAATTTTTCAAGAATGCAACTACTAGAGCTGGAGCATGGTGGCTCAGTGGTTAGCACTGCTGCCTCACAGAACCAGGGACCCAGGTTCAATTTCAACCTTGGACCACTGTCTGAGTGGAGTTTGCACATTCTCCGTGTGTCTGCATGGGTTTCCTTTGGGTGCTTCCGTTTCCTCCCACAGTCCAAAGATGTGCAGGGTAGATGGATTGGCCATGCTAAATTGCCCATATTGTCCAGGGATGTTTAGTTTAGGTGGGTTAGACATGGGAAATACAGGGGTAGGGAAATGAGTCTGGGTGGAATGCTCTTCGGAGGGGTGGTGTGAACTTGTTGGGCCAAATGGCCTGTTTCCATACTATAGGGATTCTATGAATAAGTATTAGCCAGTGGATGTTGTTTACTTGGACTTCCAGAAGGCTTTTGATAAGATCCCAAATAAGAGACTTGTATTTAAATTTAAAGCACATGGGACTAGGGTAGTGTACTGAAAGGGGTAGGGGACCGGTTGGCAGATCAGAAGCAAAGAGTGCAAACAATGGCAGGCAGTGGCTAGTGGGGTGCTGCAGGGATCAGTACTTAGACCCCAGCTATTCACAATATATAGAAATGATTTAGACCAGGGGACTAAGTACAATATTTCCAACTTTGCAAATGACACAATGCTAGATGGGAGAGTGAACAGTGAGGATGATGCAGAGTTGCTTCAGTGTGATTTGGAGAAGTTGTCTGAGTGGACAAGGCATGGCAGATGAAGCATGATGTGGAAAAATGTGAGGTTATCCCCATTGGTAGCAAAAACAAGAAGGCAGATCATCATCTGAATGGTGATAGATAGGGAAAGAGCGGGGGTTGGGGGGGGGGGTTCAACGAGAACCTGCTGTCGTTGCTTACTGGTCACTGAAAATAAGCTTGCAGATGTAGCAGGCAGTGAAGAAGGCTTCCTGTGTCATATGGCTTGACTCCCAATCTAATCCACCACCCCACCTGACTCAAAATCTGACATGCTATTTGTTGTTTTACAGGTTAGTTTCACAGTGTTGGGATTGCAACTAACTTTGTGGCCCTGACCTGAGATAGAAAGTAAAATCCTAAATCATTGTTTAATTGGTTTAGGCTGCTGGAATAAGTTAAGATCATCTTTGACTTCTTGTGTTGCAGAAGAAGTGTTTAAACATTATTTAGAGCCATTTTACAAGGTGCTTCTGAACTTTGAATTAATCCTAATTGAACCACATAAGACACTCAATGACTTCGTCTCGATGGCCTTCTGTAACAGTGAGTTCCACAGATTCACCACCCTCTGTCTGAAGAAGTTCCTTCTTATCTCAATTCTAAAGGGTTGTCCCTTCACTCTGAGGCTATGCCAATAGGTTCTAGTCTCTCCTATTAGTGGAAGCATCTGCTCCATGTCTACTCTATCCAGGCCTCTCAGTATTCTAATAAGCTTCAATCAGATCACCCCTGATCCTTCTAAACTGCATTGACCCAGACTCCTCTACCACTTCTTATACGACAAGCTCTTCATCTCCAGAATCATTCTTGTAAAGCTCCTCTGGACCTTCTCCAAAGCCAATAGATCCTTCCTTAGATACTGTGCTCAAATATGCTCACAATATTCCAAATGTGGCCTGATCAGAGACTTATACAGCATCAGCATGCTTCTCAACTCTTGTATTCTAGCCCTCTTGAAATGGAGATGCCGGTGTTGGACTGGGGTGAGCAAAGTCAGGAGTTGCATGACACCAGGTTATAGTCCAATAAGTTTATTTGAAATGACAAACTTTCAGAGCACAGATCTTTTGTCAGGACTTCAACTGACGAAGAAGCAGCACTCCAAAAGCTTGTGATTTCAAATAAACCCTTTGGACTACAACCCAGTGGCGTGCGACATCTGACATAGCCCTCTTGAAATGAATGCAAACAGTGCATTTGCCTTCCTAACTATCAACTAAACCTGCAGATTAACTTTACAAGAATCCTGAACTGTGACTTCCAAGTCTCTTTGCACTTAAAACTTCTGAAACCTTTCACACTTGCCTTTTAGAAAATAGTCTACGCCTCTATTCCCCCTATCAAAGTGCATAACTTCACACTTGCAATATTGTATTCCATCTACCACTTCTTTGCCCAGTCTACTAGCCTGTCGAAGTCCTTCCACAGCCTCCCTGCCTCCTGAAAACCTGACCATTCGCCTATCTCTGTGTCATCAGCAAATTTAACAACAATGCCCTCAGTTTCTTCGTTAGATCGTTAATGTATAATGTGAATAGTTGCAGTCCCAACATGGACTCCTGCAGAACTCCACTAGTCACCAGCTGTTATCCTGAAAAATCTCCATTATCTCCACTCTTTGCCTTCTGCCAGGCAGCCAATCCTATATCCATGCCAGTACCCTCTTCCTAACACTGTGGACTCTTTTCTTATTTAGCGGCCTCCTGTGCTGCACCTTGTCAAAGGGCTTCTGGAAATCCAAACAGATCACATCCACTGGCTCTCCTTTGTCTAACTTGCTTGTAACCTTCTCAAGGTTTGACAGGAATGACCTCCCTTTGATGAGGCCCTATTTTACCATGCACTTCCAAGTGTTCTGCAATCTCATCCTTAACAATGGACTCTAAAAGCTTACCAATGACTGAGGTCAGGCTGACCAGCCTATCATTTCCTATCTTCTGTCTCTTCTTAAACATGGGTGTTACATTAGGCATTTTCCAGACTCAAGTGATTGCTGAAAGATCACCAGCAATGGCTATTAAAACTCCTCAGCTATCTCCTTCAGAACCCTGGGGTGTGGTCCATTTGGCCCAGGTGATTTATCGACTTTTAGTCCTTTCAGCTTCCCCAGCACCTTCTCTTTAGCGGTGGCCAGCACCCTCACCTCTGTCCCTGACTCTCTTTAAGTTACGGAGTGCTGCTGGCATCTTCCACTGCGGATACTGATGCACAGTACCCATTCAGTTCCTCCGCCATTTCTTTATTCATCATTACAACTTCTTCAGCCTCAGTTTCCAGTGGTCTGATGTACATTTTTGCCTCTGTCTCTTACATAGAGCATAGAACATAGGACATAGACCACAGAATGTAGTACATAGAAGAGTACAGCACAATACAGGCCCTTTGGCCCACAATGTTGTGCCGACCTATTATTCTACTAAGATCAATCTACCCTGCATACCCTACATTTTACTATTCTCCATGTGCCTATCCAAGAGTCGCTTTAAAGTCTCTAAAGTATCTGACTCCACTACCACTGCCGGCAGCGCATTCCACAAGCCCACCTCTCTCTGTGTAAAGAACCTACCTCTGCTATCTCCCCTATACCTTCCTCCAATCGCCTTAAAATTATGCCCCCTCGTAATTGTCATTTTCGCCCTGGGTAAAAGTATCTGACTATCCACTCTATCTCTGCCTCTCATCATCTTGTACACCTCTATCAAGTCACCTCTCTTCCATCTTTGCTCCAATGAAAAAAGCCCTAGCTTCCTCAACCTTTACTCATAAGACCTGCCCTCCAGTCCAGGCAGCATCCTGGTAAATCTCCTCTGCACCCTCTTTAAAGCTTCCACATCTTTCCTATAATGAGGTGACCAGAACTGAACACAATATTCCAAGTGTGGTCTAACCAGAGCTTTATAGAGCTGCAGCATAACCTCGTGGCTCTTAAACTCAATTCCCCTGCCAAACTTACCTTTGAGATATCTAAAAATACTCTTGCTAGTTTACCCTCATATTTCATCTTCTCCCTCCTGCCCACCCCCACATCCCACCCCAATTTGTTGCTACTTTAGTAATTTTCTGCTTGTTTTTGAATGTTTCCCAATCTCTGGCTTCCCACTAATCCTCACTTATGTATTGTATGATTTTTTGTTTGCTTTTATGGTTTACCTGACTTCCACGGTCAGCCATGATTCTCTCATACTCCGCTTAATATGTTTCTTTCTTCTTAGGATAAATTTCTACTGCATCTCCCGAATTACCCCCAGAAACTCTGGCTACTATGGCTCTACCATTTTCCCTACTAAGCTCCCCCTCCAGTCAACTCTGGATCCCCCCTCATGTCTTTTTAGTTCTCTTTACTCAATTGTAATGCCATTACATCTGTTTCCAGATTCTCCCTCTCAAACTGAAGGATGAACTCCATCATATTATGATCACTGCTGCCTAGGGGTTCCTTCACCTTAAGGTCCCTAATCAAATCTTATTTACACATCATTAAATCCAGAACTGCCTATTCCCCAATGGGCTGAACCACAAGCTGGTCCAAAAAAAAAATCTCATGCATTTTCCATAAAGTCATTTCCTTGAGGTCTGCTAGCAACCTGGTTTTCTCAGTCCACCTGCATATTGCATAATCCCTGGATTATTGTAATAGTCCCTTTCTTACACAGCTTTTACTTCTCCTGATTTATTTTCTTCTCCACATTTTAATATTGTTAGGAGGCCTGTACACAACTCCCATTAGGGTCTTTATTCCTTTGCAGTTCCTGAACTCCACCCACTCAGATTCTATATCTTCAGATTCTATTATCCAGTCTCGCAATTGATTTAATTTCATCTCTAACTAACAAGACAACTCCCCTCTGCCCGTCTGCCTGTCCTTTCAACATGACGTGTAACCTTGGATATTTCGTTTCCAGCCCTGATCCCCTTGCAGCCACATCTCCGCGATACCAATAACATCATACCGGCCAATTTCAATCTGCACTACAAACTCATTTACTCTATTTTGTATACTGTGTACATTTAAGTACAACACCCTCAGTCCTGCATTGACTGCCCACCTTCTCAAAGTTGTCCCCTGATTTGCCGTGCCTGAAGTTAAATTCCTGATCCTTTCCGTACTATTTGTCCTATTACTTGTTCTGGACACTTTAATTAACTCTGCTATGCTCTCCTACCCTTTAACTTTTTTCCATACAACTGAATCCCTGCCCCTACTATTTAGTTTTAAGCCTTCTTGATAGCCCTAGTTACACAATTCAGCAGAATGATGGTTTCAGCATGATTCAGGTGGAACTGTCTCATTGGAACAGTTCCTCTTTCTCCCAGTAATAGTGCCAATGTTCCTTGAATTCAAACCTGTTTTCCCACACCAATCTTTGAGCCACACCTTTACGCTTTTAATTTTGTTGACCCTGTGCCAATTTGCTTGCGGCTCCGGTAGTAATCCAGAGATTATTATCTTTTTGGTTCTGCTTTTTAATTTAGTCCATAGCTGCTCATATTTCCTCTCAGAACCTTATTCCTCTTTCTATCTATATGGTTGGTACTTATGTGGCCAAAGACAACTGAATTTTTCCCCTCCCATTCTAAGTTCTTTTGTAGCCCAGGTGAGATATCCTGAGCCTGGGCACCAGGCAGGCAATACAGCCTTTGGACCTCTTGATCCTTGTCACAGAGAACACTATCCATTCCCCTGACTATACCATCCCTGATTACAACTACATTTCTTTTTTCTCCCCCCTCTTGAATAGCTCCCTGTACCATGGTGCTATGGTCAGTTTGCTCATTCTCCCTACAGCCCCCACTCTCATCCACACAGGATGCAAGAATCTCAAACCTGCTGGACAAGCTTAAGGGCTGACGCTTCTCAGCACCACCTCCTGGATCTGTCTATCGGGCTCAGAGTTTCACAAAAGTTACTAGCATTCGGGAGCATTGTTATAATCCCAGATGATGATAAAACCGGACAAGTCAGATCTCAGAGTAAAACCTGGTTTGATGAATCGTGTTCTGTTTTTGCAGTATTTTTAAAAATTGTTTATGAGATGAGGGCGTTGCTAGCTAGGCCAGCATTTAATGCCAATCCATGATTTTCCAGAGAGTGGTTAAGAATCAATCATATTGTTATGGACCTGGAGTCACATGTTGGCCAGACAAGGTAAAGATGGCAGATTTCCTTCCACAAAGGACACTAGTAAAGCAGATATGTCTTTACAACAATCAACAGTGGTTACATAGTCTGTATTAGGCTTGATTTTAATTCCAGATTTTTCTTGAATTTGAATATCATCATGTACGACTGTGCGATTTGCCACATGTCCCCAGATTGGGTTCTGGATTACAAGTCTAGTGACAAAAAAAAATGATAAATTAGAAAGATCTTAACATAAACAGCAAAAAGAAAGATTCAACCCTTTCCCCAGCGGTATCCTTTACAGTCACTCAATCCTTAGTGAAGTGTTATTCCTATCTTAACTCTTTAATTCCCTGCTCAAATAGCACTTTCCAATCCTCCTTATTGGATGGCTAAAATAGCTTAGGACTTTGTTGCAGCTCTCATGCTTGAATACTACTTTTGGATTCAGACAGCCATGAAGATTTCTAGCAAGTTTTACAGACCGGAGGCTTACCACGAGATAAAAAAAACTGCTCTTCTGCTTAACTGACTTCTCTTCTTCTGCACCCAACATGCAATTCTTTATAAAAACAACTTTCTGACTTAAGTTAAAAGAAACGCCGTCACAGAACCAAAGGCTAAAACTAAAATAAATACTACTTTTCCTCTAGTTTTAAATGAAAGTGCTCAAATAATGATGTGATACTACCAACTTATGCCACAGTGCCTTAAATGATCAAAGAGAGTTATCAAAGTGAGGAGATGTAGGGGGGAAATTCCAGACCTTCATACTTATACAACTGAAGGTGTGGTGGAGGAATGAACGAAATGCGGTTGATCAAGAAGCCCCAGAATTGGAATGTAGAGAACTCAAGGCGTTATAGGGCTGGAGGAGGTTTTTGTTAGGTATGGAAGGGTGGGATTGTGGAAAGGTTTTAAATGCAAATATGAGAATTTTACATTTCAGGTGTTACGCTCTAGCAAAGCAGCTCATCAAGCAAAGGGGGATGGATAAGACTTAGAAGAATCTTGAAATTTGAAGAGAATTTAGAAACTGCTAATATCCCACCTGATCATCAGCACTTTATTTAGGCTGTTACAGCAAGCTGATGAAATTAGATTTCCATTCAAAATATCTATCTAAAAACATAGAATCATAGAATCCCAACAGTGTGGAAGCAGGACATTCAGCCCATTGAGTCCACACTGATCCTTTGACCAGCATCCCACCCAGATCCACTCTCGATACTATCCCTAACCTTCCATTCCCCTTGGCTAATCCACCACTTACACATCCCTGGACACTATGGGCAATTTAGCATGGCCAATCCACCCTAACCTGTGCATCTTTGGACCGTGGGAGGAAATCAGAACACCCAGAGGAAACCCACGCAGTCATGGGGAGAATTTCCAAACTCCACACAGGCAGTCACCCGAGGGTAGAATCGAACCTGGATCCCTGGTGCTATGAGGCAGCAATGCTAACCACTGACCTTCAATATCAAATTTTGGCATCAAAGCATAAGATATTGTAACAGGAGGCTGTGTAAGAAATGTGTGAATGGACATTTGAAATAATAATCTAATTAATCTGACATGAAATTGCACAGCATAGGAAGTATTGAATATCGGGTGTAGTCTGGTGAAACCTATTCCTTAAATTTTTTCAGGGCTTCTAATTTTTCAAGTGTTTCATTTTATCCAAAGTTTTTTTTAATAGTTTCACATGATGTGGGTATTGCTAGATGTGCCAGCATTTACTGCCTATACCTAGTTGCCCTTGAGAAGGTGGCTGGGAGCAGCCTTCTCAAACCTGGGTACACCCAAAGTGATGTTAAGTGGGGAGTTTCAACAGTTTGGCCCAGTGACACTGAACGAATGATTATATAGTTCCAAGTCAGGGTGTGGGGGCTTGGAGGGGAACTTTCAGGCGTTTGAGTTCTCATGCATCTTATGCATTGTCTTTGCAGGTGGTAGAGGTCATGATTTTGAAGATGCGTTGGAGAGTTGTTGTGATGCATATTGTTGATGGGTACACAGAGCTGCCAATTTACACAGGTGGTGGAGTAACTTCATATTGAAGGTGATAGGTGGTTTCTTATTAAGTGGGGTGCTTTGTCCTGGATGGTGTCAAGCTTCTTTGAGTGTAGTTGGAGCTGCACCCATTCAGACAAGTGGGGAGTATTCCACCACACACCTGACTTGTACCTTGTAGAATAGTCGGAAGGTTTGTGGAATAGTTACTTGACTATTCTAGTCTGTGACCAGCCGCTGTAGTCACAATGTTTCTATGGCTGGTCCAGTTCAGTTCCAAGTCAATGGTAATCTGTAGAATGATGATAGTGGAGGATTTAGTGATGGTAACATCATTAAATGTCAAGGGAAGATGGTTAGAGAGGTTATTGCCTGGCACTTGTGTGGCACAAGAGCCACTTACCATTTTTCTGCTCCAGTCAGAATATTGTCCAGGTCTTGTTGCATTTGAACATGGATTGCTTCTGTGACTCAGAAGACATAAATAGTGCTGAACATTGTGCAATAATTTCTGAATACTATAACATTGTGCAAGGGTTTAGGAGTTATATCAACAGAAGACCATTCAGCAAAAACTATCCATTCAGTGTGTATTTAAAATGGCTTAGGCCCAAAACGTCAAGTTTTCCTGCTCCTATGATGCTGCTTGACCTGCTGTGTTCATCCAGCCCCCTGCTTGTTATCTCTCATTCAGTGTGTATGGTTTGATAGTGAGGTCAACTAAATCTCTGATGTAACAGAAGCCAGTAAAGAAAAGAGAGCTCACAGCTTTACCACAGATTTTTGAAAAGCTTGTTATAGAATTTTTTTATCGACTTTTTGTCACAGATAAATCAAGTCAAAAACTTGGAGATGGGTAGAAAAGATAAGGAAAATAATGTACAACAGTATTGTAATTCAATTAATTTAGGTAAGATATTTGGGCATATGTATAAATGTTAATCACTGCTTATGATTAGAGGGTGAAGCTTGGGGAGTGGTGTGGTATAAATGCTTTGGGACCATAGAACAGCCTTGTAAAGATACCATGGAGTTGCTCCTCACTGGGCATAAATAGCACAGCATGGGAAGGGTCAGTTAAATAGACAGAAGATGGAAGACAAATAGCATTCAAAGAATAATCTCTTACTAACGTAACAATAAGATTAAAGACTGATATATGTTAGTTTAGTATTCGTATGCAATTAATAGAATTCTAAAGTACAGTCTTTTGCACTAAGGTGCTAGGATCACCAATTGATGAAGATGGTGATATTTGTGGAATAATTAGTTTGTGTTCAGCCAATTGTTTAGTTGTCCACCATCATTCACAACTGTCTGTGGCAGGACTGCAGAACTTAGATATGATCCCTTGGAATTGCTCAGTCATGTCTATAGCATGCTGCTTCTATTACTGTTCAGCATATAGGTCATCCTGTGTTGTATTTTCACCGGTTTGACACCTCATCTGTTACATATGTTTGATCTGATGCTTCACCTGGCATGCCCTCTTGCAACCATCATTTAACCAAGGCTGAATGTAATGGTGGAGTTGCGGGACATGCCAGAAGATGTGATTAGGAGTTGTGGTTGAATACAATTTTACTGCTGCTGATGGCTTATACATGAATAGCTGTGAATTGGTTAATCTGTTTGAAAGCTATCCCATTCAATATAGTGATAGAGCCACACACAATGAAGTAGTTTGGCCGCAATGTGAAGATTGTACTTTGTACCCACAAGAACTGTGTGGTGGTCAATTCTACCAATACAGTCATCTGTAGCAGGTACATTGGTGAGAATGAGATGAAGTAAATTTTTCCCTCTTGTTGGTTCCCTCACCACTTGTCAAGCAGCAAGGTCGAACAAACTGATTTTCTCTGGTTGCATTTGTTAATAAGTAGTAGTCCCAATACCCCTGGAGGACTAGATTTACAGCATGACAAGTTTATACTGTCATAGAAACACTAAAGCAGAAAAGGAAGCTATTTGATTGGTTGTGTCTCTCTTAGAGCACTATAGCATGTCCACTCACTTCTCTTTCCCCGTAGCCCTGCAGACATTTTCTCTTCAGGTTAGTATCCAACCTTCCTTTGAAGGGCCCATGTACACCTGCCTCCCCCACAATGTCAGACAGTGCATTCCAAATCCTAACCACAAGCTGTGTAGTAAAACCATTCCTCATATTGTCTTTGGTTTGTTTGCCATTCTCATTCTGGACACTTTGACCAATGGAAACAGTTTCTCCCTACCTACACTTCACAACCCCTCATGATTTTGAATCCGTCTATCAAATCTCCTCTCAGTCTTCTGTAGGGAGTGCAGTAGCAGCCCCTCCAAATTACAATCATTTCCAAAATTCCTCATTTCTAAAAACATCCTTACAAATCTTTTCTGCATCTTGTCTTGTGCCTTTAATTTCTTCCTGAAGTGCAGTGCCCATAACTCCCCAGTTGAAACAGATTGAGTGTGTTCTAAAGGTATATTGTAACAATATTGCTTTTGGCACCATTTATGAAGTCTTATTAACTGTTTTCTTAACCAGTCTTACTCCTTTGATATTCCGCAGGTCCCAATGCACAGGCCCTGAGCTTAGAATTGTATCCTTTAGTTCATATTGCCTCTTCTTATCCTTCCTACCAAAACTAATCACTTCACAACTCCTTTAATCAAATTTCAGCTGATGTTTGTTCATTCATTTCCCAGCCCCGCTATGTTCTCTTTGTCTATCACTATCTTCTCAGCTTGCAAAAACTTTCAAATTTTGTGTTATTGGCAAATTTTGAAATTGTACAACAATTCCATTATGATACTAACAACAACAGCCTACATTCCTAAAGCTTGCTTACAAACATAAGGACAGGAGGAGGCCATTCATCCCATCAATCCTGCTCCATTGTCTGATTACCTACCTCACCATCACTTTCCTGCTGTCATTAATATATTGATTTTTGTCTGTTTGAGGGATTACAGCCTTCTGAGTTGGATTCCAAAGTCACCATCCTCTGAGTGAAGAAATTCCTCCTCATCTCAGTGTTACTTTGCCTACCTCTTCTTCAGATCTCTTCGTGAGCATCACAGGATCATAGTGGGACAAATTCTGATGTCAATTGTGATAATATTTTGGCTTTAAGAGGTGTGTTTTGTCCTGGCTTACTTTTAGAGAGAGATTGGGGAACAGGTGCTCATAGAATCCTTACAGTGTGGAAACCAGCCATTCGGCCCAACTAGTCCACACCAATTCTCTGATTCATCCACCCCGACTCACCTCCCTACTCTATTCCTGTCATCCAACATTTCCCATGGCTGATCCAGCTAACCTACACATCCTTGGACTGTGGGAAGAAACTGGAGCACCCGGAGGAACCCCCAATCTGATAGGGGAGAATGTGCAAACACTCGCAAGGCTGGAACTGAACCCAAGTCCCTGGTGCTCTGAGGCAGCAGTGCTAACCACTGAACCATCATGCCACCCCATAGGTACTGAGCAGTCTACGGGAAGATAAATATCTTGTGAAACCATGTTTTTTTTAAACCTGGATCGATAGAAGCAGCCTGAATGGGTGTGGTCAAGCTCCCATCCACACAAACAGGATTTTAGGTTTAGCTTTCAGCAGTTGTTGCTGGGGTCACAGCAGAATCGGAAGGCAGTGAATCTCTTCCGGCTGCTACGCTCTCTGAGTTTTCGCTGGGTGCTTTTCCTTCTGGGCTATTGGCATTGCATGTGAAAAAATTCGGTTTTCTGAATTTAACTTGTGCCAAGGGCGTGTTTACGGGATGTTACTATGTTGGAATAGTTAGAGTTTAGTCATAGAATAATCTATTATTCTGTTAAGTTTTCGAATAGAGTTATGTTATTCCAAGTTCCTCTTGCTTAACTGAACTCGTCCTTACCCTTAACAACTTCTCCTTCAACTCCTCCCACTTCCTACAGGCTAAGGGGGTGGCCAAGGGAACCCGCCTGGGCCCAAGCTATGCCTGCCTCTTTGTCGGATACGTAGAACAATCCGTCTTCCAAAGCAACACTGGCCCTATCCCCCACCTCTTCCTCCTTTACATCGATGACTGTATCGGCGCCGCCTCATGCTCCCACGAGGAGCTCGAACAGTTCATCAACTTTATTAATATCTTTCATCCCAACCTCCGGGTCACCTGGACCATCTCTGATACTTCTCTTTCCTTCCTGGACGTCCCAGTCCCCATATCTGGTGATCACCTCAAAACCATTATCTATTTCAAGCCTACCAACTCCCACAGCTATCTAGACTACACATCCTCTCACCCACCTTCATGCAAGAACACGATCCCCTACTCCCAACTCCTCCGCATCCGCTGCGTCTGCTCCCAAGATGAGGCGTTCCATTCCTGAACATCCCAGATGTCCTCGTATTTCAAGGACCGCAATTTCCCCCCAACAGTGGGCTAAAACACCTTCGACCGCATCTCTTGCATTTCCCACACCTCTGCCCTCACACCCCATATCCGCAATAAAAACAAAGACAGAATCCCCGTTGTCCTCACATAACACCTCACTGACCTCCAGATTCAAAGCATCATTCTCCGCCACTTCTGCCATCTGCAATCTGACCCCACAACGAAGGATAAATTTCCCTCCCCATCCTTATCTGCCTTCTGGAGGGACCGGTCTCTCCGGTCCACACTCCCTGCTAGCCCCACCACTCCCGGCACCTTTCCCTGCAACTGCAGGAGGTGCTACACCTGCCTCCACACCAACCCCCTCACCTCCATCCCAGGCCCCAAAAAAACCTTCCACATCAGACAGATGTTCACCTGCACATCCGCTAATGTGTCAGAGATAAAAGGTACTGCAGATGCTGGAGAATCCGAGATAACAAGCATGGGGCTGGATGAACACAGCAGGTCAAGCAGCATCATAGGAGCAGAAGGGTTTAGGCCCGAAACGTCAAGTTTTCCTGCTCCTATGATGCTGCTTGACCTGCTGTGTTCATCCAGCCTCATGCTTGTTATCTCTCATCCGCTAATGTGGTCTATTGTATCCTCTGTTCCCGATGTGGCCTCCTGTACATTCGTGAGACCAAGCAGAGGCTTGGAGTCTGCTTTGTCGAGCACTTACACTTGGTTCGCAACAAACGACAAGACCTTCTAGTCGTGAACCACTTCAACTCCCCCTCCCACTGCCTGGATGACATGTCCATCCTGGGCCTCCTCCATTGTCAGAAAGATGCCACAGAGAAACTGGAAGACCAGCACCTTATATTCCGCCTTGAAAGCCTCAAGCCCTCAATGTGGACTTTACTAGTTTCAAAATCTCCCAACTCTTGGCCTCATCCCATGACCAACCCTCTCTCTCATCCCTGCCTCCTTGACCTGTCCGTCTTCTCTCCCACCTATCCGCTCCTCCCACCTCACTGACCAATCCCCACCACTGCCTACCTGCACTCACCTATCACCATCCCACCTACCCCAGCATGACACCCCCTCTCTATTTATTTCAGCGCCCCCTTCCCCTTCCCCCATTTCTGAAGAATTCCTGACCTGAAACATCAGCTTTCCTGCTTCTCTGATGCTGCCTAGCCTGTTGTGTTTCTCCAGCTCCACCCTGTGTTATCTTTCCTCTTTCTTCTGTTGTACTTTAACTATCATGTTTGAATAAATTGTGTTTTGCTTAATGTCAAGTAGCTTGACCAATCCAATTACATCTAGAACACAGTACCTCACATTTACCTTTAAATAAGTAAAAGTTAATGTCTAGGCTACTTTATTAATATAATTTGAGGGGGTCTGGTCTGGTCTGGTCTAGAACACAAGCCACATGAGAAGAAATTAGGATGGATTGCTTAAGGCTTGCTCAAAGAGTGGGAATTTAATTGTGAATTCCTGAGCTTAGCACTTGGCAACTGAAGAGGTGACAAATGGTGAAGTAATTTGGAATTCACGCTCAAAAAATTTGATGCATACTTCTTACTGGAATTACACCCAAGTACAACAGTCTAGAAATTGTGTCTGTGAGGGAAACACATCATGTATTTGCCTCATCCTCTGCTCTTGTTATTGTGTTTACCTTAGGGTTTCAATGAAGGGCTGAACTCAAGGGCCTCCCACTTGTGTGCGTGTGTGTTTTCACTTCTTGCCCTGAGGAGGCGATGTGTCTCCAATGACATTGCTAACCTTTTCAAGTTGACAGGAGAGGTGGCAACACAACATCATTAGATGTTCTATGCTCATTGTTGCGTTATATAAAGTTAATAACATTTTATCAGTTTGGTTTTTTAACTACATTATAATTACATGTAAGGTTGGCATTTGCTCACTACTGACTAAAATTAACTTACCTGAAAATAAAAGATCCTTTTTTATAAAAAGATGTGTTCTCCGCATTTGAAAACAAAAATACACTTGCAAGCAAACAATTTTCCAGTTAATTCTGAACTTTAGGTAAATGTTATTCCAACAATAAATCTGGAACTAAATACATGTTGTCGATTGTAGTTTATTTCTAATGTGTTCTTTCTCTCTGATCTGACAGCATTAGGTGACACTTCTAATTTCTCATGAAAGCAAAGTACTATGGATGCTGGAGCTTGGAAGAAGTCACATTGAACTGAAATGTTAACCTTGAATGAAGAACTTTTTCTCCCAAAGGGTTGTGAATCTGTGAAATTCCCTGCCCAGTGAAGCAGCTGAGGCTACCTCATTGAATGTTTTTAAGGCAGAGATAGATAAATTTTTGAGCAGTAAAGGAATTAAGGGTGATGGTGAGCAGGCGGGTAAGTGGAGCTGAGTCCCAGAAAAGATCAGCCATGATCTTACTGAATGGCGGAGCAGGTTCAATGGGCCAGATGGCCTACTCCTGCTCTTATTTCTTACGTTCTTATGCTCCTAACTTCGTTGGTGACTCTAAAAATGCTGCCAGTTCTGTTGGGTTTCTTCAATACATTTTTTTTAACTCCCAATGTATTTGTGTTTATCCAGCATGATTTATTCAGTCTTGTTCTTGTCTCTGACTCTGAAAATGAAACACTCTAGCCCAAATCCAGGACCTAATCAGGAAGATCATTAATTTATAAGGCAGTTCCTTGGATTCTCTGTAGTAACTTTGGCCAAAACCCAAAATCTATTTTACCGGTGTTTCTATGGTGTTATGATCTCCATAGTGATCAATACCTTTAGAAAGAAATTTAAACATCCAGTTAAAAGCTGAGAAAATGACATATCAAAATTTAATGTTTTTAAACTATAGGAAATGACAGAAAGTACTATTGATTTATCACAATTTTATTTTTCTAGACAACCATAGAGGAACATTTCCCTTTTATACATATGATACTTGTCATTCTCTCCATGGAATTACAGTCCTTACAACAAACCACAGTTACTCTCAGCTTCCAATGGATTTCTGAATTCCTGTCTCCGTGCGCATTAACTTCAGGAGACAGCCTCCAGACATTTTCTTCAGTTTTAAGGGAGCTCCTTCAATCCATCACCAGTAATAAAACCTGTTCCAATAATTAACTTCCTCCAGCATGACAGAACAAATCTTGCAGAGTCCTCAGGGATTGTGGGATGCATCCCTTTGATAAAAGACCATGAGCAGAATCTTATAGGGGCCTGAACAAAGTAGGCGATGGTCGGATTTGTGCAGAATCAGATAAGAATTTCAGCAAAGTCTATCTCAATGTTGGGAGTATCTCGTTGCATCTTTTATGCATTGCTGGGTGATGAGAGTTTCTCACTAGGCAGAAGTGGGTTGCTAATTAAGGGGGTGGCGGTGTGGTTATTGTTTGTTATGTGGCTTGTTGGTGGCCCATTCATTAATATTCAGCTTTAGCTTTTACTAAATCTGCTGACCAAGCTAGACGTCAAAAATAATCGACATGGAAATCAGAGCAGGGACATGGTGACTCCAAGCTATTGCTGTTGTGAGGGATCTTCATGTTGGATGCTTGGCACCAACAAACCAGGGAACGCTCCATAGGCACCGGCCCACAGATGACTACAGGTATTGGTATACAACATGTACCAGCCTCTAAAACCTTAATAGCATATCATTAATCTACTTTTCTTTTCTTGATTCATTTTCTGGGATGTGGGCGACGCTGGCTGGCCAGCATTTCTTGCCCATCCCTAGTTGTCCTTGAGAAGGTGGTTGTGAGCTGCTTTCTTGAACCTCTGCAGTCTTCCTCATGTGGGTTGAACCACTATGCAATTAGGGAGGGGATTCTAGGATCTTGACCCAGCAACAGTGAAGGAGCGGCGATATATTTCCAAGTCAGGAGGTGAGTGACTTGGAGGGGAACTTGGAGGTGGTGGTGTTCCCATATATCTGCTGCCCTTGTCCTTCTAAATGGAAGTGGTCATGGGTTTGGAAGGTGCTGTCTGAGGATCTTTGGTGAATTTCTGCAGTACATCTTGTAGATAGTACACACTGCTGCTACTGCGTGTCGGTGGTGGAGGGAGTGAATGCTTGTGGATGTAGTGCCAATCAAGCCGGCTGCTTTGTCCTGGATGGTGTCAAGCTTCTTGAGTGTTGTTGGGGCTGCACTCATCCAGGCAAGTGGGGAGTATTCCCTCACACTCCTGACTTGTACCTTGTAGATGGTGAACAGGCTTTGAGGAGTCAGGAGGTGAGTTACTCGCCGCAGTATTCCTAGCTTCTGACCTGCTCTTGTAGCCACTCTGTTAATGTTTTGAGTCCAGTTGAGTTTCTGGTCAATGGTAACTCCCAGGATGCTGGTAGTGAGGGGATTCAGTGATGGTAACACCATTGGATGTCAAGGGACAGGTGTTAGATTGTCTCTTATTGGTGATGGTCGTAGCCTGGCATTTGTGTGGTGCGAATGTCACTTGCCACTTGTGAGCCCAAGCCTGGATATTGTCCAGATCTTGTTGCATGTGAACATGGACTGCTTCAGTATCTGAAGAGTCACGAATGGTGTTGAACTTTGTGCAATCATTGGTGAACATCCCCATCTCTGATCTTATGATGGAGGGAAGGTCATTGGTAAAACAGCTGAAGATGGTTGGGCTTAGGACACTACCCTGAGGAGCTCCTGCAGAGATGTCCTGGAGCTGAGATGATTGACCTCTTAGAACCACAACCATCTTCCAATGTGTCAGGTATGACTCCAACCACTGGAGCGATGTTTCTGCACTTCAATGCAGCACCTGCACCTACTCAGGCAGCTATCATTATAGTTGATATTGTCATTGTGGAATGCTCCTGCATGGACACTTTATGCTCAGGAACACACACCCAGTTCATGCACTTGACCACACTTCATGTTAGTACAGACAAAGCCAGGAACCCTGTCACAGCTGCGAACAGGTCTCAGTCAAATCCACAGAGATAGCCCTTGGTCAGGGCGTCTTAATATAATAAGTCAATACCAACTTCCAATACCAGTCTAGAGGCTTGTACATAGTCGGTCAGCTGCTCAGGGAGGTTAGTCTCAGGAAGTCCTCCACATAACGGGTGAGGAGCCAAATGTCGTGCAGCCCACCAACCATCTTTCTGTCCTTTTGTGGGCTATAACCCCCTTGAAATGAGAGAGTGGGGAGTATTAAAAGAGACGAAAGTGTGAATAAATTATTTTTGTTTTGGGTGGGAAAGTATCCAAGGCAGGTGAGTAGGCGGTGCAGAGGGACTGCAGTGTTATTGGTGTCGGAGTTGGTTTAGGTGAGAGAGAGTTTGGAAGATGTTGCAGGCAATAATGAGAAGTTATAGCATGAGCCTTGGTAGGAGAGATAGTAGAGATAGGGTAAGTGTGAGGTATCCAAGAGAAGTTGGTGGCACTTAAATTGGAAGAGTGGAGAAGGTTGCTGACATCCTTCCTACAACACTGTACATTCCTCCACGTGGCTGAGATTCCACTGACCCAGGTAGCAGCCTTGGACCAGGCTGGCATGCTCTGATGTGATGACCTCCACTGCTGATCCTGGAGAAACATAACATCCTGTATCTGCCTCTAAGCCCTTGTCTGTAAAGTGGAGCTCTAACTCTCCCTGCCTCCTATGTTGGTGCAGATATCATGAAATAAACAGGACAACTCTGGACTCACAGTGCTAGCACAGGTCCTCAATTGGCTTTTAAAGATGGCACATGGTTATCTGCTGAGTGGTGAGTTGTTCTGGGAATAGCACAAGGCAAGATGGGGATAGAATTAGTCAAGAGAGACATCATAGGGGTGGGTAGTTAATGAGGTGAGTTTGACAGCATATTCAAGAAATCCTGTCAAACCTTGGAGTGTGAATCCCTCTGAAAAATTTGATGCAACTCACACTTAGCCAAAAAGAGAAGTCCAGCCCCATGTACCTTTCGCATTCGGTTGTCATTATTTGCAAAGTGAAGCAGCTTTTTTGGTCTGCTAATCACACAGAACATCTCCTCTCTGTCTGTGATTTTCATTGATTTGCAGGGAAGCATGTAACCCAATCTCAAAAGCGGCTTCCTCTCTCCTCTTCTCTATGCCAATGGGAAAAATGTCATCCTTGACCCTCAGTTCATTTTCATCTCAGATACTCTGTATCACAACTGCTTACAACTGATACATACAAAACCTTTGAGACTTTGGAAGATTCAGAGTATACTCATTGCAAATTTAGAGACTGATGCTACTGTCTCCAAGTGTAAACACTTTGCACCTTCTCCCGAGTAAGACAATTTAAGTCTTCCTTTGTTATCTACCAATAAAACACCCAGGCTTACTGTCAGGAAGTCTGCAGTACATATCACTGACCCCTTCATTTGCCCTATATTTAAAGTTACAGCTCCAAAATACTCTTACAAACCTCAATGGATCTTCTGGAAGAAGCTATAGCAGACAATCAGAATGATCTCTCATGGAGGATTAGTTCACGTCTCTTGCAGCCTGTTCCATTGAGACCCTAAATCATGATGCTGGGAGGATCAAAATAACATGATTAGTTTCCGAGTCACTTGGTCCCGCTTGTTATAATGATCTGACCAGGGATCTTGATCTAGCCAGCTCGAGATCCCACTTGAAATAAACATGATCTTACTTTAATAAATAAACCTATTAAACATGGACAGTACAAGCCAGGAGATAAGAAATCAATAAGATGGTGCCAGTCAGAAAGAGGCAAAGTTATTTGAATTACAAGATGGCATATGGACAAATTGTGGATAGCGCACTCATGACGTGGTTAATGCAAAATGGTACAATTCATGCGTTGGAGGTATGGTGGGGGATGTGGGTGGAGAATCAAGCCACACAAAATGAAGGTTGGGAAGAGATAAATCTCTCCTCTGAGGTCCTGACATTCTTCCAATCAGGGAAAACATCAAAAAGGAATGTTTCCAGCCAGCAACTTATCAATTTCAACTGAACCTAACCAAGAAAATGACATGGTTCCCTATGAATTTTACTGTAGGGTATGGCATGGATCCTGCTCTTGTGTCTAGTCATTGTTCAAAGTTCATCATTTAGGTCATGTAATATTAGCACTGTATATAATATCACTCCTGTATATAATCTCTCAGTTGTGTATAATTTCTCTGTTATCAAGCAGCTTTTGCATATTTGATATCTTTACATAATCCAACAAATGACAATAGTCTTAAATAACACACCTATTATTGGTGCTACAACATATGGCATTTGATGCCCAGAGACCGAATTTCAGCTTCTTGCTCACACCAAGGCTTGTGTTTGCACTATAACGCATTGTTTCTCCCCCTTTTGAGGCCACTCCATATGAGATACGATTCCTTGGTAGATAGAGAAGGATTTTGTCCTCTTTTCTGCCTTTTCAGTGTCTCCCTGTCACTGAGCATCACCTGGTGAGTAAGTGTTCAGATGCACCACACTGCTATAAATGCAAACTGCAGAGCTCGGAGTACTGGGATTCAGGTATCAATAAAACAACAAAAGTTTTTCTTGTTCAAAGTACTGCCCTGATTAGATATGTATGTTTATAAACATCATTATTAAAATATGTCAGTCGAGAAACAGAAGCACGTTTTGCACCTTGATGAGAAGAATAGAATAGAGTAGCCTTTATTATCACATATACTCAATGAGCATAATGAAAAGCTTATATGTCGCCAATTACAGCGCCAACCTAGATACAAAAATACAGTTAACGCTTTGGGTCTGGTGACCCTTTCTCAGAACTTCTGAGAAAGGGACACTGGACTTGAAACCTTAACTCTGATTTCTCATCACAGGGACTGCCAGCCCTGCTGGGCTTTTCCAGCAATTTCTAGTTTTTTGCTTCTGATTTACAACATCCGCAGTTCTTACAGTTTTTGTTCCAAAATAAAGTAGGTTAGGGGAATGTTGCTAATTACTGGTGAATATTCGTACCTTAAAACCTAATTATGGAAGTTATCATGGAATTACGTTAACGTATTATTTGCATTCCTGTGATACATTAGAATCACAAAAGCAAGTACTTCAGTTCATTAAATCCAAGCCAATGATTTCTTTCAATAAACCAAATCATGTAATCTTATTGTCCTGTTTCCTCCCTCACTTCCATTTAGATTCCTCCTTTTTGAATGCCTTCCTAACTCATGTTTAACAGATTTTTGGTCTTGTTTAAATATGCTGGTGAGATACCCATCCTAACCATTCCCTGTATGAGCATATTTTCCTCACTTTTTTGTTTAATAATCATTTTAAATCTGTGTTTTTACTTTACTATCTCACCCAGCAGCTGAAACAATTCCATCCAAAGCTTTCTTGATTAGAACAAAATCCTGAAGACTCTCCCAAAGGGTGCCTTACCCTCCACTAAAGATTAGCATGCTTCTCCTAAAGGTGTCCTGTGCCAGATGAAGGGTCCCTATACCTTTCCAAAAGGGTGGCCTGGTAAATGTGTTTTCATAAATAAGCATACTTTCTGAACATTGTGAAGTTTCCAATACACTTAATTTATTTGGTCCATATCCCTCTAAACATTCCTTTTTCATGAATCTGTCCAAATGTCTTTTAAATGTTGTAACTGTACCCGCAACCATTACTTTCTCTGGCAGTTCATTCCACATATGAATCATCCTTTGTGTGAAAAAATTGCCCTTCAGGTCCCTATTAAATCCTTCTTTAAAATGATGCCCTCTGGTTTTGAACTTCCCAACGTTAGGGAAAATGCCATTCACCTTATTTATATTCCACATGATTTTAAAAACCTCTAGAAGGTCGCCCCTCAACCTTCTATGCTCCTGTGAAAAATGTCCCAGCTTATCCAGCTTCTCCTCATAACTCAAACCCTCCAGTCACGGTAACATCCTGGTAAATCTTTTCTGAACCATCTTCAATTTAATAATATCCTTCCATTGGCAGGGCAACCAGAATTACATACAGTACTCTAAAAGTGGCCTCACCAATGACCTGTATAATCGCAACATGATATCCCAACTCATATACTCAAATGGTCTGAGCAATCAAGGTGAGCATGCTGAACACCTTCCTTACCACTCTATCTAACTGTGATGCAACTTTCAAAGAACTATGTACCTGAACCCCTACGTCTCCCTGTTCTACTACACTTCCCCAGGCCTTACCATTAACTGTATGAGTCCTGCCCTTGGTTGTCTTACCAAAATGCAACAGCTCGCATTTGTCTAAATTAAAATCCATCTGCCGCTCCTCAGCCCATTGGCCCAATTGACCAAGATCTCTTTGTAATCTTAGATAACACATCTGCCTTAACTTTAAATCCAGCCAAGTTCCATGAACAGAAAATGGGAAGTTTGTGCAGTCATTTTTAAAGGACAAGTTTGCAAGGCTGGGAACTCTCCTACCTATGCATAGCCAACCTCGGAAGGAAAAATCAGAGTCAGCCTGCCTCTTCTTTGGGCATTGTACCTTGTCCCAGCAGTGGCCAGTGTTCCTAGTGGCATTGCTGGGATTAGTCAGCTGCTGGTCGTCTGTTTGGAGCTGGATGGTGCTGGAAGTATGGTCTCAAGCCAACTAATGGCCCAATGATTGTCAAAGAGCGGATAGTTAACTTGCAATGTGGCCGAGCACAGGCGAGTTCAAGGACTGAGTTTAGGTCTGTGGCTGAAAGAATGATGGTAGTATGAGGCTATCACTGTTGGGTAAAATTCAAGCAAACATTTCCTTGATATTTTGCTATATCTTTTTACACAGCAAAAAATTATTCCATTTTACTTTTCAAACCTAATCTATTTTCATTTTCATCTTTGATGTTCTATATCCTGTATACCAAGATTCCTTTGCTACCCAACTAATTTCTTTCCTCTATTTCTTATTTCGTTGTCACATTGGAGATATGTACAAATGGCAAGAAGTCATTCCAGACTGAGTTCTATTTCATGGTCTTACTTTACTCTGCAAACCCTCCACTTCTTCCTGAGCCGAGAACGAAGAAACATCAACAATTGTGCTTTTAACCTCACCACTGACCAAGATGGTGAGAGTTGAGGTGAAAGTTCCACAAATACAATAAAAAGGCTGTAAAATAATTCACTTAACATCTTTATTAATTAAGCAACAAACAAATTCGCAATGAACGGTTAACACTAATATCATTCAGCATAATTTTCACTATCCAGCAATATACTTATAGACCCTGCAAGAGCAACAACATGCCATGCAGGGTACGATAAATTCGGCTGGTTGTGAAATCTCAATTTCCTGAGTTGAGACGTTGAGATTAAGTCACTGGTGTGTTTGTGGTATGGTGAAGCTCGTACTGGCCTGTGGTGGGGATTTATCATATTGTTGCATACCATAAATTTGTACCATTGGTACAAACTTTCTTGAAACTTCCTTCTTCCTTCAAGGTAAAATTAGGGATGTGTTAGAATCTCCTGGCACCTGGTTCATGTTTGTTTAGAAATGGCACACAGACTGAGTGGCTTTTCTGTCTCTGAGGTCAGTTTCGTTTTTCTCTTGAATTCAAAGGTTCAAGGGAAGGCAATAGGAGAATGTTAGGTTTCAGAGAGCCTCAGGACTGGCAAAGGTGAGTCAGTGATGAGTGTTGGAATATGTGGAGTGGGTCTTGGAGGAGTAGAAGACGGATCCAGGAGAGGACAGAGTTAGGGTTGGGGACAAAGTTAGATTGATGTGGGAAGGGCCTGACCATCAGGATGTGGAGGGGGTGGCAGAGGCGTGATGGGAACTGTTGGTCGAGTTAAGAAAATGAGAGGGCCCAAAGCACAGTGTTAGTATTGTTCATGTGTCCATCTCAGGTAACGATTTGGCTGAGTCCTTAAACAACTTTGAGTTCAACAAAAGTGCAAACATTGTTGTTGAGAATGATCTCAGACAACGTCTCTTATACTAAGTAAAAGGGAAGGCCAGCTGAGCCTACAAGTTCGGCCCTGTATCATAGAATGACAAGCATAATGTTGGACACAAAGATGAGCATTTAAGAAAAAGCAAACAAAAAAACAGCGTTATTTTTAAATCATTCAGGAGATGTGGCCTTTGCTGGGTAGGACCGTATTTGTGGCCGATTCCCAATTTCCCTGGAGGAGGTGATATTGAGCTGCCTTCTTGAACCATAGCAATCCTTGAGATATAGGGGTACCCACAGTGCTGGCAGGAAGGGAGGTCCAGGATTTTGACCTACACAGTGATATAGTTCCATGCCAGGGAGGCGTGGCTTGGGGATAAACTTGTAGATGGTTATATTTCCATATATCTGTATTGGAAGATGGTTGAGCCCAGGACAGTATCCTAAGGAAGTCCTGCAGAGATGTCCTCAAGATGAGATGACTGACCTCTAACAACTTCTGGGGTGGCATGCGACCTCACAGTACCAGGGTCCTGAGTTCAATTTCACCCTCAGGCGACTGTCTGTACGGAGTTTGCACATTCTCCCTGTGTCTGCAAAGGTTTCCATCTGAAGATGTGCAGGTTAGGTGGATTGGTCATGTTAAATTGCCCTTAGTATCCATGGATGTGCAGGATAGGCAGATTAGCTGTGGGAAATACAAGGTTACAGGTATAGGGTAGGTGTGTGTATCCTAGTGAGATACTCTTGGAAAATAGGCGACAGGTTTAGATAGACGATCTGGATTGGCACAGGCTTGGAGGGCCGAAGAGCCTGTTCCTGTGCTGTAATTTTCTTTACTCTTTGTTCTTCAGAGGGTGAGTGTAGACTTGATGGGCTGAATGGCCTGCTTCCACACTGTGGAGATTTTATGAAACCACAAGCATGTTCCTATGTGCCCTGTATGACTCCAACCAGTAAAGAGTTTGCATCCGGATTCCTATTCACTCAGTTTTGCTAGGCCTCCTTCGTACCACACTCGGCCAAAACTGGCCTTGATGTCCATGGCTGTTATTCTCATCTCACCTCTGGAATTCAGCTCTTTTATCAATGTTTGAACCAAGGTTTAATAATGTCAGGAGCAGAGTAGCCCTGGAGGAACTCAAACTAGACATCATTGAGCAGGTTATTGCTGAGCAGGTGCTGGTTGATAGCACTGCTAATGACCCCTTCCATCACTTTACTGATGAGCAAGAGTGGACTGATGGGGTCGTAACTGGCTGGGTTGGATGTGTACTGCTCTTTGTGTACGGGGCATAGTTGGGTGAATTTCTATACCATTGGATAGATGCCAGTGTTGTAGCTGTACTGGAACAGCTTGGTTAGGAGTATGGGGAGTTCTAGAGCACAGATCTCCAGTACTATTGCTGGAATGTTGTCAACGCTCAGAGCCTTTTTAGTATCCTGTGCCTTCAATCATTTTTTGATATCATGTAGGGTGAATCAAATTGGCTAAAGACTGGCATCTGTGATGCTGGAACTTCTAGATATATCATCTATTCAGAATTTCTGGCTGAAGTATGTTGCAATTACTTCATCCTTACCTTTTGCACTGATGTTCTAGGCTCCCTGTTATTGGGATGTTTTTGGAGCCTCCTCCTCCAGTGAGTTGTTTAATTGTCCACCACCATTCACAATTGGACATGGTAGAGCTTAGATGTACGGTTCTAATGAGGTCTGGAGTGGTGTGGCCCACACAGAGCCCAAACTGAACATCAGTGAGCAAGTGGTACTTGATAGCATTGTTGACAACACTTTTCATCCACCTGTTGATGATTGAGAGAAGGCTGAGAGGGTAGTAATTGGCTGGTTGTATTTGTCCTGCTTACATGCACAGGATATTGTCGAACAATTTTCATTGCTGAATAGGTAGCAGTGTTGAAAGTGTTCTGGAATAACTTGGCTAGCTGTGTAGCTAGTTCTTGAGCATAAGTCTTCAGAACTATTGTCAGAATATTATCAGGATCCAAGGTGTCATCAATTGCTTCTTGATATCATGCTGATTGAATTAAATTGGTTGAAGATTGGTGATCTGTGGACCTAAAGATAAGAATGTGGTGCTTCATCCACTTGACACTTCTGGCTGCAGTTGGACGCAAATACCTAGCCTTATTTTTTGAACTTCCACAATAAGGGAATATCCTTAACTCCCATGTAATTGTCATGCATGCCAACCCATGGGACAGGCTAGTACATTTAGGTCTGACTAAGCTAATAACAAATAAAATGAAACTAATGTAATGTGAAATACTGAGCTGTGATTGAAATTTATATAACCATCCATGTTACCTTAGTGCTGTTCATAGTTTTTATGCTGATGGGAATGAAGTTGTGGCCAGATGTGGAGCCTCCCTGTTTAACTTGCTGCTAAAGTATTCTCAGGTCACAGCGGGTTTGACTGAAAAGTTTTTGGTGCGACCTGGTTATATGTGTTTCTCAAGCACGTAACTATGACGTTACATTTTGATTTAAGTCACGCGGGAAACAGCAAGACAAAAGTGAATGGAAATGGCACACACTTCCAGTTACACAATCACGAATGATTCACTGTTGACAAAATCCACCCAAACATATCAACCCTGAAATTCTGTGGGGTTCTGCTACTCTCCCATTGAAGTTCCTGGAGGAAATGGATGTTAACTGCATGAAATCTCAGGACATTTATGAAAAGTGAAAATATTTCAAGGACAGAGGCATAACTGAGCCATAAAAAAAATCCTTGCTGCTGCCAACCTAATTAAATTCATTGGCTGGCATGTGACAGAGTACAACAATCCTAGCGTGAAGCATAATAGTTTCCTTTCATGGAAAGTTCTTCCAGAATAAAACCATTAGAATATCTCACATTTCAAAAACATAATGTGCAGGGAGGTATTGACTTTACACAATTGTATAAAATGGGCAAATGCACCTCTCTAAATCTTTCCCAGTAACGTTCCCAACATAAACTGGGCTGCTATTTGCTACTTTCTGTTTTCCGCTATGAACATTATCCTGTGTTGGGGGGGTGGTTGGGGAGTGGTGGTGGCTGGGGATGGGACAGAGTTAGGGGGTGCGGGGGTTGGGGGGGTGGCATTCCTTACTGTACAGGCAAAAATGTTGAAAATGATTGTGTGACCCGACTTCTGGTGCTGACTCCTATTAGTCTGTATATTGGCACTATGTTAACCAGCTGCATACATTTTAATGTCAAGCAGAAGCAAATAGTTCATAAGAGATAGGAGCAGGAGTAGGTCATTTGGCCCCTCGAACCTGCTCCACCTTTCAATAAGATCATGGCTGATCTATCTGTGGTCGCAGCTCCTCCCACCTGCATTATCCCCATTACCCTTAATCCCCCTACCATACAAAAATCTATCCAACCATGTCTTAAGTATATTTAAAGAAGCTGCCTCTACTTCTTCCTTCGGCAGAGAATTCCATAGATTCACCACTCTCTGGGACAAGCAGTTCCTCCTCATCTCTGTCCTAAATCTACTCCCCCTAATCTTGAGACTTTGTCCCCTAGTCCTAGTCTGTCCCACCAGTGGAGACAACTTGCCTGCTTCTTTCTTATCTATCCCTTTCACAATTTTATATGTTTCTAAAAGATCCCCTCTCATTCTTCTAAATTCTAGTGAGTACAGTCCCGGGCGGCTCAACTTCTCCTCATAGGGTAATCCCCTCATCTCCGGTATCAGTCTGGTGAACCTCCTCTGCATTGCCTCCAAAGCCAGTGTATCCTTCCTCAAGTACGGAGACCAGAACTGCACGCAATATTCCAGGTACGGCCTCACCAGCACCTTGTACAATTGCAGCAGAACCTCCCTGCTCTTAAATACAATCTCTCTAGCAATGAAAGTCAATATTCAGTTTGCCTTCCTCATTACGCATTGCGCCTGTAAACCAACTTGTAGCGATTCATGTACAAGCACTCCTAAGTCCCTCTCCACAACAGCATGTTGCAATCTTTCACCATTTAAACAATAATCTGATCTACTATTTTTACTTCCAAAGTGGATGATGTTACATTTACCAACATTGTATTCCATCTGCCAGACCCATGCCCAATCACTTAACCTAACTAAATCTCTCTGCAATGGAATGCTGAGGTCTCTAGAAACATTAAATGGTGCATTTGAAAATGCTTCCATGTCATTTTGTGCAGCAGGGATCCGAAACTAACATATGAACAAACCAACAAGGAAAAAGAGTAGGCCACTCAGCTCTTTGAGCTTGCTTTCCCACACAGTAAGGCCATGGCTGATCTGATCATAAACTCAACTCCACTTTCCTGCATATTCCTGATAACTATTTTTTATTCACTCATGGCTGTGGGAGATGCCAGTGACTGTACTGGAACAGCTTGGCTAGGGGAGCGGCAAGTTCTGGAGCACAAGTCTTCAGCACTATTGCCGGATTGTCGTCAGGCCCTGTAGCCTTTGCAATATCCAATGTCTCCAACCGTTTCTTAATATCACGTGGAGTGAATCGAACTGGCTGAATATGATGCAGGGACCACTGGAGGAAGCCGAGATGGATCATCCACTTGGCACTTCTGGCTGAAGATCACTGCAAATTGTTCAGCCTTATCTTTTGCACTGATATACTGGAGTCTTCCATCATTGAGGATGGGGATATTTGTGGAGCTTCCTCCTTCAGTTAGTTGTTTAATTGTCTATCACCATTCATGACTGGATGTAGCAGGATGGCAGAGCTTAGACCTGATCCATTGGTTCTGGGATTGGTTAGCTCTGTCTAACACTTGCTGCTGATGCTGTTTGGCGTACAAGTAGTTCTGTTTGGCAGTTTCACTTTATTTTTATGTATGCCTGGTGCTGCTCCTGGCATGCTGTCCTGCACTGTCCACTCAATCAGGGTTGTTCCCTTGGTTTGATGGTAATGGTTCAGTGGGTAGACGCTGGGCCATGAGGTTGTAGATTGTGCTGGAATACAATTCTGCTGGTTCAGATGGCCCACAGTGCCTCATTGATGCCCAGTCTTGAGTTGTTAGACCCATTTGAAGTCAGTTCCCATTCAGCACAGTGATAGTGCCACACAACATGATAGGGGATATTCTCAGTGTGAAGGCATGATTTTTTCTCCACAAAGATTGTGTATTGGTCACTTTTAACAATACTGTCATGGATAGCTGCATGTGCAGATTAGTAAGGATGAGGTCAAGTATGCTTTTCCCTCTTGTTATTTCCCTCACCACCTGCCGCAGACCCAGTTCAGCAGCTGTGTCCTTTAAGATCTAACCACCTCGATCAGCAGTGGCACTGCCAAGGCTATCTTGGTGGTGGTCATTGAAATGAGTACATGAGCCCACCCTGAGTACAATTTATGCCCTTGCCACCCTTAGTGCTTCCTCCAAGTGTTGTTCTACATGGAGGAGTTCTGATTCTTCAGGCCAGGGAGGATGGTATATGGTGATCAGCAGGTGGTTTCATCCCCTTGGTAATCAATAATCTATCTACTTTTGCCCTAAAAATATTAAAACATTCTGCCTTCATCGTTTTTGAGGAAGGAAATTTCAAAGACTCTCAACCTTTTGTGAGAAAAAAATGTTTTCATTATCGGTTTTAAACGGGCTCTCCATTATTTTTAAACTCTGATTCCTAGTTCTAGATTCCCACCAAGAGGAAACATCCTTTCAACATCCAGACAATCAAGTTCCCTCAGGATCAAGCTGCAGAAGTATGAGACCCTGGGAAGGGTCTCATACTTCCATGAGAAGAATCTCAGACCCTGTTTGCAAATTACATTAAGACTGAGGTGAAAGAAAGAGGAACAGAAACAGAAGTTGCTGGAAAAGCTCAGCAGGCCTGGCAGCATCTGTGAGGAAAAAAATCGTTAACGTTTCGGGTCTGGCGACCCTTTCTCAGAACTAAAAGAAAGAAATAAAGAAACAGTCTTGCCTTTATGAAGCACTTTTTACCACCTCACAAGTCTTAACGCGAATTACAGTCAATGAAATATTTTTGGATTGTCGACACGCATCAAGGTTCTAAACATAGCTCATCGACTCATGACTGGGTAATTTATTTCAGGTGTTAGTCAAGCGGCAATTATCAGTACGCCAAAAAAGAAATTCTCTCCTGTTCTGCATTAAAGCGGTGCAAAAGGATTTTTTTTGCACCAGCCTGAGAGGGCAGTCAGGGCCAGGGTTTAATGTTTCATTTAAAAGACTGCAACGATGAGATTGCAGCCCTCAATTAGAACTGCTCCGGAATGAGCTGAGATTTTGTGCTCGTCTCTGGAACAGGACATGAACTAATCACTGTCTCTTGTAAAGGTGAGAGTATGACCAATGTGCTGAGCTCAACATGAATTTCTGTTCTGGTAAGTCAATGCAAGATAAGTCAAATTGTTTCACAGAAAAACAAAAAACAAACCAACTCATTACCACTATATAACATTGATTTCCTATCCCTTACACATCATATGGTTCAATTTGGGTTAATCACTCGGTCCACTAATGGCCACAATCTTGATCTCTTGAGGTGGTGAGGTATCAGTCAGAAAGGTCATTTAACTAAGTGAGGCAGTCGCATACCTGATTCCTTCTAATTTCCCATCTTCAGCAAAATTATTTTGGGCAGGTAGGTCCAGGATTGATTTAGCTGGGGGGCACAGGTGGGGTGGAGGTTTTGCAAAGGCCAATGTTGAAAGATTCCAGCAACTGGGTATCCTTTATTTATGCTACTTTTGTGAACATTGAAATATGAGAGTGCATTTTTTTAAAAAACCATTGACATACTTGAACAGGCAAGATCCAGTCAATAGTCACTGGCCTAATAGTGGATGCAGGTGCTAACAAAATTATTAAAAGGCAACATGCGGCAGTCTTTTAACACTGTGTTCTCCCCAGACCTCAATCTCTTTCATTTGATGCTTCCAATCACGACATCAACGTAATGCCACTTGTTGCTGTTCAGTGTCTACATCCCAGCTTTCAAAGTGTATCATCATTTCTACCAAGATGTGGGATAATGATCATGTTTACCTTCTTTTTGAAAAGCATTCTATAGCATATCCCTTGAAGTGGCAATCCATGTGTAACCAAAAGCAAATGGCCAACCCCTTCGGACCTGGAAATTATGTGATTGTCATTTCATTTCTTCAGCAGGCAGCGTAACTCAGGACTTTAATTACTGAAGTTCCCAAAGACTGTAAGGTGATAGCAAAAATTTAACACATTTGTGATGGGGTTTCAGCAATCCGTACATAAAAGCCTTTAACGAAGAAAGGTAATTTTATCAGCTGTAGTTTCAATGGCTTTATTTCAATGGCAGTGAGAGAGGAGGGAATGATGGGGGGAGGATCCAGTTGAAGGATAAATTAGAACTCACTTTGGCAAATAACCTTGAGATTTAATGGTGTGCGGTAGTTCACTGATTAACTTGATTGCAAAAATTCTTTTGTGGCCTACTTATGCAGCCAATAACCTGTTTGAAATAAATGAAAGCACAAAAAAAAGAACATAGTCACCACAGTGCTTCCAAAGTTAACTCTGTTGTCAGCACGCTGTAACAGAGGAAGCTGTCTATTTTACTGAAACCTTTGAATTTGTACAATGATTCTACAACATTCGATAAAACATACCAATGGAAAAAGTAACCAGTTTGTTCTATTTATCACCTACACTTTTCCTGGACTCTGCCAAATGCCATTGGCTCAGAAACGTAAATACAAGACCCCCGGGCTAGAGGAGTCAGTTTTGTAGTGACAATATCATTAATCTAGTAAACTGGACATCAATTGGAATCTACCACAGTAGCATGTGGATTTTTAATTTGAGGGATTTGTGGCACACTGGTGGTATCCCTACTTACAGCCAGAAGTTCTGGGTTCAAATCCCACCCACCCTAGAAGTGTGGCATAATATGCCCAACCAAGTTGATTGAAAATATATGTAAGAGCCAGACTACCATTCATTGCTGTGATGAGGGGCCGCAACCTTTCAAATGAAACATTAAACTGAGGATCTGGGAAGAATTTTCTTTGAGGTCCAGCTTCATGGATCCATAAGGTATGAAATTGATGCTCACTTCCATTTGGGGATGCGGGCCAGTTTTCACTTTTGATCATGTGATTCTCAGCTCATTCATTTATGCACATATGAGGAGAATGGCAAGGGGCCAAATTGACAGGAAGATCTTTCCCCTAGCAGTGCCCTTCAAGGCTCAAAGTCCTGGTACCATAAAGGGCAGTTGACCAGCCATTCAAGCACAAATATGTAGGCAAATTTCTGATTGCAGAGGGCAATAATTGCAGGAAAACAAATTTTACATAGTTCAGAGATGATTTGGCAAAGGTGGACTGGTTATAGCAACAGTGGCAAGTCAGTGGGAGACATTCAGAAGTGAGGTTCCATAGGCACAGTGTAGAAAGGGTGATTCTGCCAATTCTAGAGTCTAACAGGGGAGCTGCTAAAGGTCATGCTCAAAGTGGAACAAATGTTGGAGGAGCCTGTCCAAGTTTGTGTTGGATGTTGTGAACCAGCGCATGAACATTCAGCTGGCTCCATGGACAGGGTGGTGTGCACCTCGAAGACCCAGGTCCAACAGAAGCCACAGTGGCAACTGAATATGAGCTTAGAACTGCACTCCAATTGTTACAATAGGAAATGGCCGAACCCCTCTGATAATGAAACTAAAACACAAGCCCCGATCTGTTATGACAGGAATAGGGGTTCCCCTCTAATAATTACCCCCGAAACACCCAGAGAAGCTTGTCTTTCCCCTCACAATCTATTAAGAATGGTTAAAAGAAAGAAAATCCCTGATCTCCACTTTACAAGTAACAAGAAACAATTTATTTATTCAACAGAACAGTGAATAAATTAACAAAATTACTAACAAACCAACAATTCCCCCCAAGGTACTAACTGCTCCCTAACTGGTCTAGATTCTACTGGAATGCTGTTTCAATAAAAACAAGTCCCACTAACATAAACCCAATTAATAAGAAGCAATAAATTATAATTTAATCTCTCCAGGTTCACACAGACTGTCTTCTGGAATATTCTGTCGTCTCCAGTCTCTTCACAAATGCCTTTCTTCTGTTAATTCTGCTGTCAGAGATGTTTTTATCTCTATAATTTCTTTAATGAGGACTTTGCGCTAAAATACCATGGTACCTTTGATTAATTAGATGGGATTTCTCTGAGAGCTGAATGGTGCTAACTCTGGCAGGTGGCAGATGGCTCTCTCCTTCAGATGGCAGTTGGCTCTCCCTGATTTTCCAAATGCCCCAATCTTATATACCATTAATGACATTAGCTCAAATGGTAGAGTGCTCACTTAACATGTGAGAGGGAGTGGAATCGATGCCCACATTCTACACCTTGGGGTGGAACAGTGGTTCAGTAGTTAGCACTGCTGCCTCATAGCTTCAGGGACCCGGGTTTGATTCCATCCTCAGGTGACAGTCTGTGTGGAGTTTTCACATTCCTCCCCGTGATTGGGTGGGTTTCCTCCCACAGTCCAAAGATGTGCAGGCTAGGTGGATTGGCCATGCTAAATTGCCCATAGCATTCAAAGATCTATGGATTAGGTGGGTTATAGGGGATGGGTCTGGCTGGGATGCTCTGAGGTTTGGTGTGGACTTGTTGGGCCGAAGGGCCTGTTTCCACACTGTAGGGATTCTATGACAATCAAATTCTTATAATATGATTGGCTTTGGGTTGTCAACGTCATCAGATTTAAATTCAATTGGCTTTCTGTATCTAGGTGCCCTGTTTAAATTAGTTGGCCAAATTCAGACTCATTGTCACAAGATCAAAACAAGACTGAGATAGCAAGAATTCCTGATGCTGGATTTAGAGATAACTCGGGTTGGGGACCTTTCTTCCCCATTTCTGAAGAAGAGTCCTGACCTGAAACGTCAACTTTCCTGCTCCTCTGATGCTGCCTGGCCTGCTGTGGTCCTCCAGCTCCACAGATTGTTATCAAAACAGGACTGCTGTTTTGCCTGCCACCTGAAAGGTATTTTTTGATACACTTGTTTCACTTTTTGAGGTTCTCTGTAGTGGCAACTTCAGCTGCTGCTCACAGACGTACATTTTTTTGAAAAGTTTCCAAGTACAGACAAAACATAAATCTCTTAAAGGAACCACCTCCCAATTACTCTACCTAATTTCATAACACAGTGATGTACCTATGAGTACAATGCATCAAAGCAATGTAAGAGAGGGTAAGTTTCATGGGAGTCCTGTCACCCACTACTCCTGGCTTGCAGTAGTTTCATTGTGTTAATAGGCGCTGATGTGGTTGGAACTAATGCATTAAAAACTTCTGCTATTTGTGAGTGCTAGAGAATGTAAGCATCGAGGGAGCTCTCTGGGTAGTGTGGACAAACAGGATGGATTTTGTCTGCTGAGATCTTGTCACGTGTACATGAATGAAGTGCACACATCTTTATTGACAAAGACTTGATCCCAAGAGTAGCAACATTTCTACAACCATTAGTCCCTTACAATGGTGGAATCTTACATGAGCACCAAATGGAACAAGTCATGAGGAAGGACTTTTCAGGTCATAGTAACCTTCAAGGCAAACAGCATGACATTGCTTTTGGGTTGCTCTGCTCACAGATTACTCATTAACAGGACGAGAGCATTGCTGGCTGGGCAGCATTTATTGCCTAGAAGGCAGTTCAGAGTCAACAACATTGCTGTGGGTCTGGAGTCACATGTAGGCCAGGCCAGGTAAAAGATGGCAGTTTCTTTCCCTAAAGGACATTAGTGAGCCAGATGGGTTTTTCCTGACAATTAACAATGGATTCACAGTCATCATTAGATTCTTAATGCCAGATATTTTATTGAATTCAAATTCCACCATCTGCCATGGTGGGATTCAAACCTAGGGCCCCAGAACATTATCTGCATCTCTGGATTAACAATCCAGTGATAATGCCACTAGGCCATGACATCCCTACAGTCCTCATTCAATAGCTGGCACGGAAAGGAAACCATTTCCTGGGATCTTCAGCATTGCCTCCTGGTCAGCTGACGGTCGCTGCAGTGCTTCCCTTAGTGCTCGATTTCAGGCTAATGCTCATCACAACTATAACCCCTGGTTGCCTGGATCTTGTGCCTATAGGCTGGTTGAATGATGTTCAGTTTGCATTCACCCAGAGTCAATATATAATAATTCTGTTATGGGCTCCTCCCTCACATCCACCTACTGATCCCAACATTTGGGAATATGTTTACTTCCACACCTTCTTAAGAACATAAACATCCTTATAACTCAATCTGACTCTCCCTTAATCCAGCTTCAGCATCCTTTTAAAAAGTGCCTGAATTAATGTGGTACTTTGTGGTAATTGTAAAATACATAACAGTGAACTGGTTGTCTTCATATTTCTTCCCATTTTTATTTACATTGACTTGAATGGTAAAAAAAATCAATTAGAGATTCACTATGATCCATTTTAGACCATCTCTTAAAAATCTATTCTTATTGGCTATCCTGTAACCTTTTCTAATTTCTGTCTTCCAGTCCAAAGTTAATTATCCATATTTAATAGTTTTCTTACTGCAGTCATTTCTAAAGCTCTCAGAATATTGTCCAAGTTCATCTCATCACATGCATTTCAACAATTTCCAATAATAGAATTGCTTTCACACATCTTATTCAATTGATTATAATGTTTTAAAACCTATTTTATGCTCCTCCTCCACCATTTCTCCAACAGAAGTAACTTCATTTGCTTTAATCTTTCTTTGTAACTCACTCTTGTAGTGCCTGGACAGTCCTTCATCTGCCAGCAATAACACACTTGAAGCGAAAGCTAGATAAGTGAGAAAAGAATAGGAGGATATGCAGGTTGAATTAGATAAAGGAGGGTCATGTGGGGCACAAACAGCAGCCCAGGCCAACTGGGTAAAACGACCGTTCTTTTTTGTTATATATTCAAATGTAATCCTGGAATTGATCAGTACAAAAGAAAACTGCAAAAACAACTCACCAGACTGGAGATGGCAAAAGTTAGCTTTGAGTATTATGTACAGACCAAAAGTGGTTAGATTTGAAGCATGTGGCAGCTGCTCCTGACTTCCACCACAGTACATAATCTCATGAAACGTTACTGGGAAATAATGGAACAATAGTGTAATGGTTGACCCCAGAATTGAGTTCTCACCTCCTGTCCACAGTTTTCCATTTTTCACAGCCCTCTCTACAATGGACCACCATCCTGAATTGGATTCCGATTTGGCCAAGTATCAAGGTCTCACCATAAACAAGATATAACAATGAGAACAATCGTTATCCGGTGCATGATATCATGTTGCTGATAACACAAACTGCGCTTAGTAATAGCTTTGTATGAAATAATTAGGCTAAGCTTGCTATCACTTTACTAAAAGTCGACAGAAGGATCTACTGTGGCAGATAGTGCAGAAGTAATATAGAAAAAAACAAGAAAGGAGAAACGTTGACCTAGATAATCCAATGGCCAGAGAGTGATTGAGATTGTGGGTAAGGGTTGAGTGGAATCCCAGTGCATCAAACACAGTGAGAATTCGCTCAGAGAATTCTGGTGAGCAATTCTTCTTGGTCTAGAATCCTCCTACAGTTCATTAAAGTCAGAGATTTCGGAGGAGTCTGACCGATCTAAGCATGATAATTGCCTGGGATAATTTAGAGGATTAAAAACCTGCTCTAGCTGGGGAGGCTCCACCTCAAGTACTGCATATAACTTTAGCCCCAGTATTTAAGCAAAGATATACTAGCATTGGAGGCAGTTCAAAAGAGATTCACTCAGCTGATTCCTGGGATGAAGGGGTTGACTTACCAAGAACAGCAAACAGGTTAGGCATTTAGCCATCAAAGTTTAGAAGAGTTGAAATATTCAAGATGCTGAGGGGGCTTGATGGGGGAAGATGTTGAAAAAAAAATGAAAAAAAACTGCGGATGCTGGACATCAGAAACAAAAAACTTGCTGGAAAAGCAGGTCTGGTAGCATCTGTGGAGAAAGAGCAGAGTTAACATTTTGGGTCCAGTGATGCTGCTTCTGAGCTGATTGTAACGAGGAAAAGGTTGCTGTGTATGCTAGGGAAGGAGTGGAGGAGGGGCGTAGAGTAAATGATGGGTGGAGATGGAGTCCGGAGAGGTATGAAAACAGTTGGACAGACAAAGACACAGATAAAGGTCAGCCTGGGAGAATGAATAGCTGCTCATAGGGGCCATTAGTGGCTGACAATTGGTTGTTTGTGATAGCAGCCCATGTGATGTCAACACCTGATGTGTGGCGATGGGGTAAGGATAAGGAAGAAGCGCACAGGCCCTATAATTATTGAACTCGATATGGAGTCCTAGCTGGAAAATGAGATGCTATTCTTTCAGCCTGCACTGAGCTTTTCTGGAGCACTGTTGTCAGCCCAAGACAGCGATGTTGACCAGGGAACATGTTGATGTGTTAACATGTCAGGCAACTGGAAGCTCAGGATCTTTGTGGCAGGCAGAACATAGGTGTTCCGTAAAACAACCACCCAGTCTGCACTTCATCTCCCCAATGTACAGGAGACCACATCGTGAGCAGTAAATACAGTAGACTAGATGGGGTAAAGTGTAGATAAATTGCTGCTTCACCTGAAAGGTGTGTTTGGGGCTTTGGATAGTGAGGAGGGAGAAAGTAAACCGGCAGGTGTTGTACCTTCTGTGATTGCATGGGAAGGTGCCAGAAGGATGTGGAGTGGAGGAAGCATGGACCAAGGTGTCCCAGAAGGAACTACCCTTGCGGAATGCTGACAAGGGAGGAGAGTGGAATGTGTGTGTGGTGATAGCATCCCACAGGAGGTAGCAGAAATGGCTAATGATCTGCTGGATGTGGTTGCCAGTGGGATGGTAGGTGAGGATGAGGGGACCCTATCGCTGTTGGAGGAAGGAAGGGAAGAAGTGAGGGCCAATGGGCAGGAAATGGAATCAAACATGGCTGAGGGCCCTCAAGTTGAGGACTATGAGGAGCTGGCATAACATAGAAGTTGAGGTCTGGGGCAGATTAATTATGATTTTGTTGGACAGGTAGGCAGGCTTCAAGAGACAAGTGGCTTATTCCTTCTATTTCTTATGTTCCTACGCTTTCACTTCTGGCTATTCTTAAACTGAATTTCAAACTCATTACTGAACCCCACTCACAAATACATCCACGGATTCCTCAAACACCAGAGACTTGATAGCGTACCCTTCAGATCTGAACTGATGTCCTATCTCCCTCACCACACCTGGCAACCCCTACCAGGTCCTGGTCTGACACAAAAACACCCCACTCTTGGACTAGACAACATCCACCCACCTATAGACCGGCTCCTCTGACCTGAGGTAACTCATCTCACATTCCCACTGACCCAGCACCCTCCGTCTATACTAAAGTACTCATCCACTTACTTGGCATCTTGGTATTCCACTCACCGGGTATAGTACCAACCTGGAATCCTACTCATTTCACTCATCTGGCATTCTAATTACTTTATCCACCTAGCACTACACCCTGCCTCACTCATCTGGTGTCCTAGCCCCTCACATGAAGTTCTGAGGGAGGTGGCTGAGGAAATAGCAGAGGCGTTGGTTGTGATCTTTCAAAAGTCACTGGAGTCAGGGGAAGTCCCAGGTGATTGGAAAATCGCTGTTGTAACCCACTTGTTTAAGAAAGGATCAAGGCAAAAGATGGAAAATTATAGGCCGATTAGCCTAACCTCGGTTGTTGGTAAAATTCTGGAATCTATCGTTAAGGATGAGATTTCTAAATTCTTGGAAGTGCAGGGTCGGATTAGAACAAGTCAGCATGGATTTAGTAAGGGGAGGTCGTGTCTGACAAACCTGTTAGAATTCTTTGAGGAGGTAACAAGTAGGTTAGACCAAGGAAACCCAGTGGATGTTATCTATCTAGACTTCGAAAAGGCCTTTGATAAGGTGCCTCACGGGAGGCTGCTGAGTAAGGTGAGGGCCCATGGTGTTCGAGGTGAGTTACTGGCATGGATTGAGGATTGGCTGTCTGACAGAATGCAGAGAGTTGGGATAAAAGGCTCTTCTTCGAATGGCAACCGGTGACAAGTGGTGTCCCGCAGGGTTCAGTGTTGGGGCCGCAGCTGTTCACTTTATATATTAATGATCTGGATGAAGGGACTGGGGGCATTCTGGCGAAGTTTGCTGATGATACGAAGTTGGGTGGACAGGCAGGTAGTACAGAGGAGGTGGGGAGGCTGCAGAATGATTTAGACAGTTCAGGAGAGTGGTCCAGGAAATGGCTGCTGAAATTCAAAGTGAGCAACTGTGAGGTCTTGCACCTTGGAAAAAAGAATACAGGCATGGACTATTTTCTGAACGGTGAGAAAATTCATAAAGCCGAAGTACAAAGGGATCTGGGAGTGCTAGTACAGGATTCTCTAAAGGTTAACTTGCAGGTTGAGTCTGTGATTAAGAAAGCGAATGGAATGTTGTCATTTATCTCAAGAGGGTTGGAATATAAAAGCAGCGATGTGCTTCTGAGACTTTACAAAGCCCTAGTTAGGCCCCATTTAGAATACTGTGTCCAATTTTGGGCCCCACACCTCAGGAAGGACATACTGGCACTGGAGCGTGTCCAGTGGAGATTCACACGGATGATCCCTGGAATGGTAGGCCTACCATACGATGAACGGCTGAGGATCCTGGGATTGTATTCATTAGAGTTTAGAAGGTTGAGGGGAGATCTAATAGAAACTTACAAGATAATGCATGGCTTAGAAAGGGTGGACGCTAGGAAGTTGTTTCCGTTAGGTGGGGATACTAGGACCCGTGGGCACAGCCTTAGAATTAGAGGGGGTCAATTTAGAACGGAAATGAGGAGACACTTCTTCAGCCAGAGAGTGGTGGGCCTGTGGAATTCATTGCCACGGAGCGCAGTGGAAGCCGGGACATTGAATGTCTTCAAGGCAGAGATTGATAAATTCTTGATCTCGCAAGGAATCAAGGGCTATGGGGAGAGTGCGGGTAAGTGGAGTTGAAATGCCCATCAGCCATGATTAAATGGCAGAGTGGACTCGATGGCCGAATGGCCTTAATTCCACTCCTAGGTCTTATGATCGCCACCCTCATGGTCAGGGTCAGGCCTTAGCACTGATCCAGCTCCCTCAGAGGCAGCTGTCAGAATGATCAGGATAGCTCACACTCCTGTTTATATTTGTCAGCCAGGGTTCCTTGTGGCTGTTAGTCTGGGCCAATCAGGGAATGCATATTCAATGTGATCCACCTGGCTGACCTCGTTACACTCATTACATCTCTCCCTGAGTCGGAGGACATAGACTGGGTTTTTTTTGTAGCTCCTCCTGGGGCGTTTTAGCACCAGGCCAGGTTCCTCTAACTCTGCCTCAGATATGGGTGGTGTGTAACATACAGAAGTTCACCTCATACAACAGGAGTGCCTTTAAACAAATTCATTCTCCTCTTCAGGTGGCAAAGGTGCTGACGTGGCAACATGCGCCATGTCCGAGTCAGATTCCAAGGTTTCTACAACACTTGACAGAGAGGGAAAACCCATAGCCTTTCTGACTGCTCCGAGGAGCTAGACATGTTTTACTCCTGGCCTGTTTGAGGGTTGCAATTTTCTTATGGTCCACATGCTTGTTCAGGAACTTCACGCCTACCACAACTTTGTATGTCACTGGACCTGACCTCATGTCGACCTTTCTTCTTACCTGTGCAGGGCAATTCCAATAGTTTCTATATCAAACTTTGTCCCTTGAAGTAAACTCCCTCTCTCGTCCTTTCTGTCTTAGTGGTGTCTTCTGTTTGGCACTGCCACTCTTGAAGCCATTTCACCTATCCCCCACCACAACTGCAGGACTGGGAAGATCAGATTTAACCTGGTGTGGAGTTATCTTCCCATTAGCAACTCCCCTGTAGTTGCATGAGGGGTGATCCTATAATCAAATAGGAACAGGGATTTAGTGGTTTGGTATCTAGTGAAGCTGTAGGCTATTTCTTTAAGTCTGGCCTCAAAGTTTAGTCTGCTATTTCTGCTTGACCATTGGATGATGGATGGTATGGCGTTGTCCTCATGTGTCAAATACCACCTGACTTTAGGAAATGCTGAAATTCCTTGCTGCTAAACGATGGCCCATTATCCATGGCCAACACTTCTGGGAGTTTGTTTATTGCAAAAGATGTGTGCAGTTTTTCTATCATTGTTCCTGTGTTTGACGAGCGAAGTCTATGCACATCCAACCATTTTGAGTCAGCTTCCACAATGACCAAGAACATTGAGCCCATGAAAGGACCTGCATCATTGATGTGTATCCAAGTCCAGGGTTTAGATACCTATTCACATGAAAGTGAGGGAGCTGCTGCCAGAAATTTCAGTCCTTGTTGGTTCCCTGGGCACTGCCTCACCACCACAGCTATGTCTGTATCCAATCCTGAACACCAGACATAACGTCTCACCACCATCTTCATTTTGGAAACCCCTGGATGACCCTGCTGGAATTCAGTCAGTATCTGATGGCAACCTTTGCTCAAGACAATCACTCTTACTCTCCGTAACAATATCCATCATCTGGTCTGTCGGAGTCCAAAAAGGTTTCAGTTCTGGTTGTGACTGCCCTTTGGTTTCCCCCATCACTACCAACTCTTTCAGTCTTGCCAGGACCAGATCTTTCAGCTTCCAAAGTCTGATATGGTCAGCTCTCACCAGAAGGGCGTCCAGAAAATTTAAAACCATTGCGGACCCTTCCAGTGTCAGTATCGTCTGTGGTGTATTTGCATTTACTACTTGGCCCCGCAGATGGTGATCTAACTTATAACTACATTCACTTAGTATTAGAACCTATCGCTAAATTCTGCCTGAAGCTATGGGCAGCACTGCCTTGTTTTCTTTAAATAGACCCAGCAGGGGTTTGTGATCCATTACTATTAAAACTTTACATCCGTGAAGTTATTGGTGGAACTTCCTGACTCCAAATATGCTTGCCAAAGCTCCCTTCTCTATCTGGGTGTATCTATCTCTGCATTGGCTGAAGTTCTGGATGCATACACTATTGGGCGTTCCTCTCCATTGGGTCACCTACTTGCTAGTACTACCCCGAAGCCTTATGGGGAGGCATCGCATGTCAATACCAGATCTCACTTGGGATCATAGAGTGCCAACACCTGAGAGGATGATACGTGTTTCCTCACTTCCCTGAAAACTATGGCTTGGCAATGCAACCAATTCCAAGGCTGGTGCAAAGGTGCTTGGATGAAGGCTATGTTATGTATGAACTTTTCATATAATTCACCAATCAAAGGAAAGACCTAAGCTCTGGTACAAACATGGGAGCCGGGGCACCTTTGATCACCATAACTACATCTTCCAACAGGTGTAACCCAGTCTTGTTGACTCTGCAGACCAAGTAGGTCACTTGGGGTGCCTGGAACACACACCTTTCCCTTCTAAAGCATATGCCCGCCTGGGAGAAATGTCGTAAGGACTATGTCCAAGTTCTCTAAGTGCTCCTTTTTGGTCTTCCTTGTTATTAGTATGTCATCTAGATAAATGGTGACCCGGGGTAGACCTTATGAAATGTTCCCCATTGTCCGCTGAAAAATTTCACAGGCTGCCAATACCCCAAATGGCAGTCTTATATATTAATACAAACTCTTTTGGGTGATAATTGTAGCAGCCTTCTGGGAATCCTCATCTAAATGCAATTGCAAGTACGCATGGCTCATGTACAGCTTCATGAAAGACAGCCCTGTACCAGTTTTGCTTAAAATTCCTCAATGCAAGGGATTTGGTGTCTATCCAGCTGTGAAAAGCAATTTACTGTTTGTTTAAAATCCCTACAAAGACAAATCGACCTTTTGAGCATCACAATCGGTACGACTGGCACTGCCCATTCCGTAAACTGTACTGGTTTGCTGATTTCTTCACTTTCCAGTCCTGCCTCTACTTTTCCCTGTAAGGCAAATGGCACTGTGTGAGCCTTACAGAATTGTGGAATTGTTTCCTGGTCAGCATGCAACCTGGCCTTGGCTCCTTTGATTGACCCAGACATTCCTGAAAAACATCTGGGTATTCGATTAGGATTTCGCCCATGCAGGCGTTTTCTAATCAAAAAAAATATTGAGCCAATCCAGGTTAATCTTTCTCAACCATTTTCACCCCCTAAAGCTCGGGCCTGAGCCTTTTATTACATTTAGTGGCAACTGAACCAGCTGCTTCACATAACAGTCTGAAACCAAAATCTGTAAAGTGTCCCCAGTCTTGCACAAACTTAAGAGTTGGAGTCCAGAGTGGAATTTTGTTAAAGACTGATTTTGCAATCACTGAATCAGCCACACTGCTGTCGAGCTCCATTAGAACCGGGTGACCATTCAACCAGACATTTAATTTATTTGGTTCGGATTTGGATGTTGCGAAGGAATTTAACTGTTCCAAACCAGAGATGGGTAGACTTTCTAGGGTTTGCATTCTCCTAGATGCCGGACTATGAGTTCTGTTACTCAATTTAGGTTTAGTAGGACTATTATGCTGTCTTCAGATCTGCATACCAGCAGCAACTACAATAGCTTGCCAGCCTGGATCCTGAAGAAAGTTTTACCCATTTGGTCGAGGCGTGGCTTTGATTTGGGATTTTGCTGTGGGCTGACCTACAGACCCTCTGTCATTATATGTCCTGAGTGAGGCTATGCAATTACCTTCACTCAGGTGGTGTTCCCAAGCTCAGTCGGTCTGGTGAGAGTGTTCAGTTCCATCGGAATACGCTGCAACTTATGAGCTTCACTTGCTACATTTTCCAATGATAAAGCCAGTTGTCATGCCTGTTTGAAGCCCAGATAGGCTTCAGCTAGTAGGCGCTTTTGGATGGTTACATCATTAATCTCACATACCAAATGGTCTCTCAGAATCTCATTCAGGGTTAAACCAAGTCACGTTCCTCTGCCAGTCATCTTAACTTAGTAAAAATCTCCAAAATAGATTCCCCTGGTTCTCAAATTGCAGAATAAACTAATAGCATCTCAGAATTAGAGGAGGCTTGGAGTTGTAATATTTCTTAACTAAATCCGTCAACTCTTATAAAGTTTTACTATCTGGTGCCTCAGGGAAAGTTGAGCCACACAAATGCCAGGTATTGACAATCATTAACAGACAATTCACCCAACTGCCCCTTGACATTCAATAGTGTTACCATCATTGAATTCCCCACTAACATCTTAGGAGTTACCATTGACAAGAAACTCATCTGGACAAGCCATATAGAGTTGCCAAAGTTCCTTGGACAGCACCTAGCATCTTGACACTTCTATCTAGAAGGACAAGGGCAGCAGATACATTGGAACACCATCACCTGCAAGTTCCCCTCCAAGCCGCTCAGCAACCCGATTTGGAAATATATTACCATTCCTTCACTGTTACTGGGTCAAAATCCTTGAATTCCCTCCCTAACAGCATTGTGGGTATATACTTACAGCATTTGGGCTGTAGCAGTTCAAGAAGGCAGCCCACCATCGCCTTCTCAAGGTCAGTTGGGCATGGGTAATAAATGCTGGCCTAGCCACTGATAATCACATCCCATGAGTGAAAAAAAACAAAATCTTTGCTGAAAAAAGTGCTGTTCATTTTTTGGCACTAATCACAATCAGACACAGGCAGGGGTCTGGCAGGGAAAATGGAAAAAACAACGCATGCAATCAGCAACATTCCTCGAAGGTTTATGTTGAGGGACATGGGGACATTTCCCATGATTCACACATAAGCCACAAGCTACCCTAATTTGGATGCATACACCACTTTCAGCATTCCCTCATACAACAGCCCTGACAGAACACCATGAGTACAACACAGAAGCTCCACCTTCTCTGAGCAACTTGGGATGGGCAATAAAAGTGGCCTTAATGTCCATTGCCTCGGTCATTTTGGGCCTAAATCAATTTTAGAAGATAAAACTATACTTCTTTGGTAATTATAAGCAGCAACATGGCAAATATATTTGGAAAAAATTCCTCCAGTCAGCATTTCCATATGAGGCCATTAACATATTTTTCCACAACTGCCTTTGTTGCATAAAATATGGGTGTAGCTACACAAATTGGGAATTTCCTCAGAGATGCTCCAAGGCTGTAGCTTCGCTGCAAGTGATTCGGAAGCCATGTCTCCCCACGTATACAGGAATTCAGTTAAATGCATAACTGCAAGAAGTATGCTGGACAATGGCACTAGGACTGATTTATTTTTTCCTTTATTCATTCACAGGATGTGGGCATCACTGGCCAGGCAGCATTTATTGCCCATCCCTAATTACCCAGATGGCAGTTAAGGGTCAACCACATTTCTGTGGGTCTGGAGTCACATGTAGTCCAGACCAGGTAAGGATGGCAGTTTCCTTTCCTAAAGGACATTACTAAGCCAGATGGGTTTTTCCGACAATCGACAATGGATTCATGGTCATCATTAGATTCTTCATTCCAGATATTTATTGAATTCAAATTCCACCATCTGCTGTGGCAGGATTCAAACCTGTGTCCCCAGAACATTATCTGGGTGTCTGGGTTAGCAGTCCAGTGATAATACCACTAGGCCAGTGCCTCCCCATGATAGTATGATAAACTCTCAGTTTGAGCAATGCACATAGACAACAACTAAACACAAAGAGTAAACGGTATGTGTAGTTCTGGTAAAGGTATCATAGAATTTTATAACACATCGGGAGACCATTCAGCCTATCACATTCTTTGAAACAACCATCAAACTGGCTCCATTCTCTTGCTCTTTGCACATAGCTCTGAGAAGTACAGAAACCAAACAAACAAAAAAAGTTCTGTTTTAGTTTAGAGAAGCATTAAAGAAAAACTCTCGATCTCAGATGGGAATAGGAATCAATAGGATTTGCTTTGCAACTTGCGTCTTGTTTTACAGGTGGTATGTTACTTAATTATGCACAAAAAAACTGTATTATAATGTGTACAGCAACGTGGAAGTATGAGTTCTTTATAATCCTGTGTTGTTTATCAACTGAACAGCATATAGGTCGCAATGGTGTAATGTCATCAAATGAAACTTTTAATGACACAATAAGTAATTATAATAGCTCACTTGCTTGTGCAATACTGAGCCTTCAGTTAAAAGAAAAGCCCTGAGGATAAGCACAATCAAAGCCACTGTCTCTAAATAATGACATTCGATTCTTGCTCTGGTTTTCTCTGGATTAGCCTTGTAGCTGACAGGATCACAGCACTAATGGAATTTAATTCCAGGTATAGCTATTATCATCATGACATGAGTTAAGCTACATGGATTAAGTTACATGGACATTTTGTTTCTGTATATTTACATATAGATGTTTGAGTTGTTCCCTTTTCATTTAACCTCAGATTCTGTACGTGCACCAACAACACCTATTCTATGTAATTCTTGACTCCTTTTATAGTGTTTGATTAATCAGACTGTTTGACTGACATTTAAGACTGGATGAGTAGAAATTTCCTCTAATTAAGTATTAGGAAGACATGAAGCCATTGCCTTCAGGACCCACCACATAATCTGTTCCACTCCCTGCTAGCCCCAATTGATGATAAATTTAACTCTTCACAAACTTGGCATTGTATTTGAGCCTGACCCGAGCTTCCAACACCAAATCTTAGCCATTGCCAAGAACACCTACTTCCATGTTCGATTTCCATCTCAGTTTGTGTCTCAGCTCATCTGACAGTGGTGCTTCAGTCATGCCTTTGTTACCTTGAAACACAACTATTCTCTGATCTCCCATGGTTGGACTGAAAAGAAGGAGCACTGTACATGAGCAATGGGAACCCGTTGATGGTTCAAGTACAAACCAGGTATAGTCTCTTCATTGAACCAGGGCTACTCATTGTCTTGATGGTAATGGTAGAGTGGAGGATATGTCAGGCCATGAGATTGCATCCTGTGTTCGATTACAATTCTGCTGTTGCTGATGGCCCACATGGATGCCTAGTGTTCAGTTACCATCTCTGTTCAAAGTGTAGGTGTTGGGCTGGATGAACACAGCAGGCCAAGCAGCATCATAGGAGCAGGAAAGCTTGACGTTTTGGGCCTAGACCCTTCATCAGAAAAGATCATTTTCTGATGAAGGGTCTAGGCCCGAAACGTCAAGCTTTCCTGCTCCTATGATGCTGCTTGGCCTGCGGTGTTCATCCAGCCCCATACCTTGTTATCTCGGATTCTCCAGCATCTGCAGTACCTTTTATCTCTGTTCAAAGTGTATTCTGTTTAGCAACAGTGATAGTGCCACACAAAGAAGAGCATCCTCACTGTGACAATGGGACTCCATCTCCACAACAGCAGTGCAGTGCTCACTCCTACTGCCATGGACAGATGTATCTGTGGCAAGCAGATTGGTGAGAATATTTATGGAAGCCACAACTACTAGGCTGTTATCTTGAAGGGCCAGCACCTCCACTGCGCGGCCCTGATTCTGGCACTACGGCTATGCTGAGTGCAGCAGAAGTGTTCCTAGCTATATGGATCACTGGTCCATCTCTCCCTCTCTTGGTCTTCTAGAAAGGGATCTTCTCCATTCGTGAACCAACTTTCTATCTCAGCTTGAAGCATGACCCCAATTGGTACCTTAATGAGCCTAACTGACTACACACCACTGGCTGATAGATAGCCATTACTTCCCAAATCCTGTCCGCGAGAAAATTGCCCAGTGAAAAATTCACATAGGGAGTCCAGCTGCCAGGCAGTCAGGATATATTATGGGCCTGGATATGTCTAATTCCATGAAATGACCCCACAGAAGCCAATATCCTGTCACCAAGTCACCTTTTACTTACACATGGAGTCCTTGACACTGGTCCAGCTTCCTCAGAGTCAGCTGTCAGAGCGAACTGAACCTCTGACACTCCTGTTTATATCAAGGAGGCCTGGCTGAAAGATTGGACCAGGTTAACAGCCCCAACCAGGGAACTCATACCCTGTGAGGTCCACCCGTCTGACATCATTACGATCACTATATCCCTCGTTCTCTGAGTCTGAGCACATAGGCCGGTTCTTTGTTTTGTAGCTCCTCCTGAGGTCAGGTGTCTCCAACTCTGCCTCTGATACAGGCAGCATGTAACACACAGTAGCTCACCTCTTGCACCTGGAGTGTCTCTGAAATTCATTCTCCTCTTCAAGTGGCAAAGGTGTCAAGGCAGTGACATTTGCTGTGCCCATCTCAGATTCTGATGTATCTTCAATCTTTGGCAGAGAGAAAGAATCTTTTACCAGAACAGTTGGAAAGGCAGTTGAGGAGCCGGAAATGTTATGCTTCCACACTCTCTGTGAATTTGCAAATTTCATTTGGTCCACGTGCTAGTTCAGGACTGATGCACCTACCTGAACATTCTACATCACAGGACCTGACCTTGAATCTACCCTGCCTCTTACCCATGCAGGGCCTTATCCATGGTTCCTACCTCAAACTTTGTCCACTGAATTAAACTGTCTCTCTCACTTAGTGGTGTCTTGTGTTCAGCATTGGTATTCCTAATGGCAATTCACCCTCCCCCTCCTCCGGGAAGATCAGATTTAACCTGCTGCAGAGTCTTCTCCTCATTAGCAACTCTGCTGGAGCTATCCCGGTAGTTGCACAAGGGAAGGTCCTGTAATCAAATAGGAACTGGGACAGTTTGTTATCTAGTGAAACTGTAGGCTGTCTCTTTAAGTCTGGCTTCAAAATTTTGACTGCTCTTTCTGCCAAACTATTGTTTAATGGATGGAACGGAGCTGTCCTTATATGAAGAATACCATCGACTTTGCTTAACTCAAATTCCCTGCTCAAAAATGATGGTCCGTTGTCTGTGACCGACACTCCAATTGCAAAGATATATGCAGTTTTTCTATTGACGTCCCAGTTTGACAAATGAACCCTATGCATAGCCAACCACTTTGAGTGGCCATCCACAATGATTAAGAACATTGAGCCCATGAAAGGGCCTGCAAGGTGATGTGTAACTGAGTCCATGGTTTATCTGGCTATTCCCACAAATGTAGGATAGCTGCTGGTGATAATTCTGGTCCTTGTTGGTACTTTGGACCCTCTCCCACCCATGCAGCTATATCTGCATCCAGTCCTGGCCACTAGGCATAGCTTCTTACCAACGTCTTCATTTTGGAAACCCCCAGATGACCCTGGTGGAGTTCAGCAAGCATTTGGTGGCAACCTTTGCTCAGGACAATCACTCTTGCTCCCCACAATAATATGCCATCCCCTACTATGATCTGGTCTCTCTGGGACCAAAAAGATGTTAATTCTAGTTATGATGGCCCTTTGGTTTCTCCTATCACCAGATCTGTTTCAGCTTTGGCAGGATCAGATCTTTCTGCATCAAAGTCTGATATTGTCAGCTGTGAGTGGAAGTGTGTCCAGAAAATTTACAATTCAGCCAAGGTCTTGTGCACTCTTAAGGTTTGGAGTCCACAGTGAATTTTGTTAAAGACTGATTCTGCAGTCACTGAAGTGGCCCAGCCAGTATCGATCTCCACTAGAACTGGGAGACCAATTAACCAGACATTTATTTTAATTGGTTCTGATTTTGTTGTTGCGAAGCAATTGAACTGTTCTAAACCAGATGGAGGTGGACTCTCCTGGATACTGGCCCATGAGTTTTCTTCCTCAACTTAGGCCTAGTGAAACGCTTTTGCTGTCTCGGGGCTACATACTGGCAGCAAGTACAATGGCTTGCTGGCTTGGATCCTGAAGATAATGTTAACTGTTTGGCCAAGGCTTGGCTTTGCTTTGGAGTTTTGATGTTGGCTGACCTAGAACGCCTCTGTTCAGGATATGTCTTGAGTGAGTGTGTGCAATTGCCTTTATTCACGTAGTGTTCTCCAAGCTCAGCTGGACTGGCAAGAGTATATAGCTCCATTGTAATACCCTGTAACTTATGTGCTTCACTTGCCACATTGTCCAATGATAAAGCATGTTGTAGTGCCCATTATCCAGTTGGGCTTCAGCTAGTACGCACTTTTGGATGGTTACATCATTAATCCCATACCAAATGGATCCCGAGCATCTCTTGAAAGGGTTAAACCAAAGTCACATGCTTCTTCCAGTTGTCTTAACCTAGTCAAAAATACAGATGCAGATTCCGCTGGTTGTTAAACTGTGGAGTAAAACTAATTGCATCTCAGAATTAGAGGGGCTTGGGTCATAATATTCCGTAACTAAATCAGCTAACTCTTAAAAGCAATAATATGGAGGTGCTGGTGTTAGAATGGGGCGGTCAAAGTCATAAGTCACATGACACCAGGTTATAGTCTAATAGGTTTATTTAAAATCTCAAGTTATCAGAGCGTAGCCCCTTCGTCAGGTGAAGTGACAAAGCAGCAGCATTCCAAAAACTTGTGATTTCAAATAAACCTGTTAGACTAGAACCTGATGCCATGTGACTTCTTTAACTCTTGAAAGTTTTGAGTATCTGTTGCCACAGGGAAAGTTAGGCTCCTAATAACCGAAAAAGATGCGGGCCCACAAGCTGTCAGGAAAATTACTTGTTGCTTTTCATCTACTTTAATGTCATTTGTCCGTAAACAAAAAAACACATTCTTTCCACATACTGGGCTGAGTCTTCAATGGCAGGATTGAATGAGTCAAGCTTCCCAAATAATGCCAGAAATGCTTACCCCAACTCAGACATCTGTTGCGAGTGAATTTCATTAGGAGCATGCTTTTCTTTCATCACCACTGAAATATCTCCACTTAGACCAGTATTCCGTTGCCACTTCACCCTTTATTCACACATGGAAAGTCCTTGACAGTGATCCAGCTTCCCCAGAGCTAGCCCTCATCATGAACAGAACCCCTGACACTCCTGTTTAAATCTGACAGCCAGGGCTCCCTGATTGGACCAGATTAACAGCCCCAATCAGGGAACTCATATTCTATGAGGTCGACCGTGCTGATCTCGTTACAATCGCTACATTCAGCCTCCACAGCCAAATGAAAATGCAACCTGATCGTCTCTCCTTGATGATCCATTCTCTTAGATATGTTCCTTCAGATCCTTTTAGTCCACTTTCCTGCCTGGCCTGATAGCTTGCCATAACTCAATGTTGAAGATCACCCTCAGGCCTCATTTACTTCCTCCAGCATTTCTCCTTCTCTCCCCTCTCTGTATTTTCTTCCTGGGTACAAGATCTATCCATTTTTAATCAAGAGTTAATTTGAAAGAAATCCCTGCAAAAGCCGAGAACAACATAAAAACATAATGTGCATTTTTAATCAAGAGTTAATTTGAAAGAAATCCCTGCAAAAGCCGAGAACAACATAAAAACATAATGTGCAGATCAGCAATGTAGAAAGACAGATGGGTTTTGACCCTGTTCTGATGTACACCTACAGCTTTCTCTTCACAGATGCTGACAAACCCACTGTCTTTTTTTCTGTAATTCATTGTTCTTAATAGGGGTCAATATCAATTGGTAGTGCTCTAATCTCTGAGTCAGGATATTGTGGGGAAAAGGAGATCCAGAGATTTTATCGCAAAAATCTTGGCTGGCAATCCATTGCAGTACAGAGGGGGTGCTGCGCTGTTGAAATTTCTATCTTTCAGATGAGATATTAAACTGAGGTGCCATCTACCATCTCAGATGGAAGTAAAACATCTCTGTCTATTTTGAAGGGGAACAAGGAGGTCCTTTATTCTGTAAGAATTTACAAGACAGCTATGCTTTAAAATGTCTCCTGTAATTTAAGGTGAAACAGGGGAATGGTAATCTCAGCCTGGTGACAAACCCATGTGATTTGCAACCTAAATCTACCAAACATTAAGTGACAAGCTTCACTCCCTGTGAATCAGGGGGCAGTCAGCTGTATGAATGCAGATTTTTTTTTTCCTTTATTCATTCACAGGATGAGGGCATTGCTGGCAGCATTTGTTGCCCATCCCTAATTGCCCAAAGGGCAGTTAAGAGTCTACCACATTGCTGTGAGTCTGGAGTCACATTTAGGCCAGACCAGGTAAGGATGGTAGTTTCCTTCCCTAAAGGATATTAGTGAACCAGATGGGTTTTTCCTGACAATCGACAAGGAATTCATAGTCATCATTAGATTCTTCATTCCAGATATTTTATTGAATTCAAATTCCACAATCTGCTATGGTGGGGTTTGAACGCAGATCCGTGGAACATTATCTGGGTCTCTGGATTAATAGCCCAGCAATAATACCACGAGGCCATTGCCTCCACTAACATATAGGCCACAGAGACATTGTGACACTGAGAAGAAGTCAGAAATAGATGAGGTTGTAAAAAACAAAGGAAAGGACCTTTCCATTCCCTGGAAAATAGAAGTTAAGGGGTGACCTTATAGAGGTTAATAAAATCATGACGGGCATAGATAAGGTAAATAGCCAAGGTCTTTTCCCTAGCGTAGAGAAGTCAAAAACTGGAGGACATATGGTTAAGGTGAGAGGGGAAACATTTAAAAGGGACCTAAGGGGCAACTTTTTCACACAGAGGCTGGTGCGTGCATCAAATGAGCTGCCAGAGGAAGTGGTAGAGGTAGGTTCAATTCGAATATTTAAAAGACACTTGGACAGGTACATGGATAAGAAAGGTTTAGAGAGGTATTTGCCAAATACTGATAAATCGGATTGGTCCTGTTTAGGAAACCTGGTTGGCTTGGATGAGCTGGGCCAGAGGATCTGTTTCGGTGTTCTATGACTTTATGACTCTGTAACAAACAAGCGGGATATTGGTGAAAACTATTCTGTAATGTTTAATCCAGATTGATCTTAATTTGTTTGCTGAAACATTTCTTAAAAAGTGAAATTTTGTCCTGCAATTCTTTCTGTTCATCACTGAGAAATTCATTTCTATTCTTAAAAGTCCAACATTAATTCCTCAACTAACAAACAGATTTTCTGGCTATGACCACTTTGCTAACTGTGGGAGATTGCCGTGTAAATTTAGTTCCCATGTTTTCTACATTATAGCAGTGAGTGCTCTTCAAAACTACTTAATTTTTGGTGATGTGATTTGGCACATCATGAGGCTGTAAAAGGCACCAATATAAATGCAAGCAGTTTTCAAATTGCAATTACCCAGTGGGTATTGGTTTAGCTCAGTTGGCTGGGTGGTTAGTGATAGCAGTATAATCCCACCACTTTGGGTTCAATTCCTGCAATGGCTGAGGTTACCATGAGGGGCTCTCCTCCCACCTGGAGTATGGTGCCCCTCAGGTTAAATCACCACCACTTGTCACTCTCTAATGAGAAAGCAGCCCCTTTGACTTGATTACCCAGTGCTGATTTTGGATCAGAGATTTCCTTTAGCTGCCTGAGTTGTCCAGAAATGTGCATGTGTAAACTGGCTTCAAAACCACAGGATCAAAAACAAGTCACTGAGGTTTGCTGGGCTGTGAATTATATTGAAGTTTTCATTAAACTTTCATTGCCAATGTAACTTCGGTACCTGCATTTTACCGACACCTCTCACCATCACTCCACCCTCCCAGGCCTATCCGATTATATTTTTGGCAACAGTAGGTGGGAATTCGATTTCCATCAGGTTTTCCCTGACTGTTGATTGACTGCTTTTTCACTTCTGCTCCTTGAGAATGTTCCAGCTTGGATAACTGCAATGCCCTGAGCAGGCTGAACGGGCTGGACAGGTTTCCAAACATTGTGTTCAGATGGCAGTCCTCATTCTGCGGCAGTTTAGTAATTCTCCTTTCGAGCAGCCACATCATAACAATCAGCACAGCGAAACCCATCAAGCCAGATGTGAAGATCATTTTACAGAAACGAGCTCAGAACTGAACTGAGGCTGCAAAACACTAGTTAAATCAATGGTGGGAGGAATGTTTCGATTATTTCAGCTACACCTGCTTGGCAAGTCAAATGATTAAAATCTGCAGATGAATTCCTTTTTTTTCTCTTTTGTTTGTGTGACCAAAAACACATCCTGAAGCACTAAAACTTTGTTTGAAAGATGGGCCTTGAATGAAGGAAGATTCGCATTGAGGTCTCTGGAAGAAGGGTAGATTACGGAATACCTTAAACACTTTAAATCTTGGAAGTTAGGAGCTGTGTGATAAAGCATATTATGTTTGCGAACCACAGTTAGTAATTATCTCTTCGAATGAGTGGCAGTTGACAAATCTGTAATAATGGGTGTGGAACACTCTCAATGGCTATAAATTTCCTCACTGCAGATCTTTTACAAAAATGGCTCCATAATAGGCTTTCTCACCTTCTCTTTTTAAAATGCCTTGTGTATTGTGGAGTTTATTATGGTGTTGTGAGTGAAGGTACGGTGACGTGAAAGTTTAACCTCCATTCTTGTGCGTTGGCAAGGGATTGAGTATCCCATACTAGTGCCCTGCTCTGTAATACCACTCCCTCCCAGAAAGATGCTTTTGCAAGGTTCAATCAGTGGACATGGGAATCTGCAAAGGGATACATGTAGGTTAGATGTAATTTGGCAGATGAAAGACAGCATAACGTGGGTACACGTGAATTTTTCCTGTTTGCCAGGTAGTGTATGAAGTCAGATTGTAATTTAAATGGATCAAGGCAGGAGGTAGGATCTGAGGTATCCTTGATCACAATAAATGGGTATGCATTTGATCTGGATGTCCTGATTCACATTTCATAAGCGATTGAGAAAACCAAATGAATGCTGCCATTTATTACAAGGGGAATGGAATATGAGCATTGGAAGTTGTAACGATTTTGTGATTCTGGGTCTCCCTTTGCCCAATCTTGCAACAAGTTTAAAATTACAAAGCAATGGAATCACAAGGGATAATTGCTTCCAGCCATTTGAAATATTTTCCTAATCAATCTGTTCAGAGATACTAAGATCTATCTCCTGAACAGTTAGGACTTCAACCCAGAACTTCTGCCTCATATGGGGACATCATCACTGCCCTACAACAGCCCCTATTTTAATTATTGTATTCCAACTGGCTAGGCAGAGATGATATCAGCCCTTTTGCATCTCCTACCAAACAATAATCTTAGGCAGGAACTGAAGAATTTTGATTGGAGTCAGCTGTTTGAGGGTAAATCTACGCTGGACACATGGGAGTATTTTAAACGCAAGTTGATACGAGTTCCTGCGGAGAATGAAGGATAGTTATGGCAAGTTACGTGAACCTTGGATACCAGGGATGACCTTGGATGACCAGGGATGTTATGACCTTGACCAGAAAAGAAAAAGGAAGCATGCTTAAGGTCTAGGAGGATGGGAACTGACAAATCCCTTGAAGTATATAAGGAAAATAGGAAAGAACTTAAACAAGGAATTAGAAGGGCTAAAAGGGGTCATGAAAAGTCGTTAGCAAACAGGATTAAGGAGAATCCCAAGGCTTTTGATACATATAAAGAGGGTAGCCAGGGAAAGGGATGGTCTAATCAAGGACAAAGGAGGGAATCTATGTGTGGAGCCAGAAGGTGGAGGTAAGATCTTAAACAAATACTTTGTGTCTTTATTCACCAAAGAGAAGGAATTGGTGGAGGATGATCTCAGGGAAGGGAGTGTCGAGTTTCTGAGCCATCTTGCTATTAAAGAGGAAGAGGTGTTCTGCATCTTTAAAAGTATTAAGGTAGATAATTCCCCAGGTCTTGATGGGATCTATCTCAGAATATTGAGGGAGGCAAGAAAACAAATTGCTGGAGCATTGACAAACATCTTTGTATCCTCTTTGGTGACAGGTGAGGTCCCAGAGGACTGGAGAATAGCCAATGTTGTCCTATTGTTTAAGAAGAGTGGCAGTGATAATCCTGGAAATTACAGGCCTATGAGTCTCATGTCAATAGGGAAATTATTGGAAAAGATTCTCATGGACAAGACCCATACACATTTAGAAGCAAATGGACTTATTAGCAATAGGTAGCATGATTTTGTGTGGGGGTGGGATCATGCCTCACTCACTTGAGTTTTTTGAGGAGGTGACGAAGATGATTAATGAGGGAAAAGCGGTTGATGTTGTCTACATGGACTTCAGTAAAGCTTTTGACAAGGTCCCTCATGGTAGACTGGTACAAAAGGTGAAGTCACATGGTATTGGGGGTGAGCTGGCAAGATGGATACTGAACTGGCTTTGTCGTAGGAGAGAAAGGGTAGCGGCAGGAGGATGCTTTTCGGAATGGAAGGCTGTGACTAGTGGTATTCCACGGGGATCAGTGCTGGGATCTCTGCTGTTCATGGTCTACATATAATTTGGAGGAAAATGTAGCTGGTCTAATTAGTAATTTTTTGGACAATACAAGGATTGGTGGAGTTGTGGATAGTGAGGAAGATTGTCAGAGGATACAGCAGGATATAGATCAGTTGGAGGCAAGGGCAGAAAATGGCAGATACAGTTTAATCCGGACAAATGTGAGGTGGTGCATTTTGGAAGGTCAAGTACAAGTAGAAATTATACAGTGAATGGCAGAACATGTAGGAGTACTGACATGCAGAGGGATCTGGGTGGGCAGTTCCACAGAGCACTGCAGGTGGCAGCGCAGGTAGATAAGGTTGTAAAAATGGCTTATGACAAGCTTGCCTTCATTAGAAGGGGCATTGAGTACAAGGATAGACAAGTTATGCTGCAGCTTTATAGATCTTTAGTTAGGCCATAGTTTGAATATTGTGTACAGTTTTGGTTATCTCACTACCAGAAGGATGTGGGTGATTTGGAGAAGGTCCAGAAAAGGTTTACCAGGATGTTGCTTGGTATGGGGGATTTTAGCTATGAAAAAAGGTTGGCTAGACTCAGTTTGTTTTCACTGGAACGCAGGAAGTTGAGGAGCAAACTAATCAAAGTTTATAAGATTGCGAATGGCATGGATAGAATGGAAAGTATGAGGCCTTTTCTCAGCATGGAGGGGTCAATTACTAGGGGACACAGGTTCAAGGTGTGAGGAGGGAAGTTTAAAAGAGATGTGCGAGGGAATTTTTTCACACAAAGGATAGTGAGTGCCTGGAAAATGCTGCCAGAGGAGATGGTGGAAGCAGACACAATAGCAGCATTCAAGAAGCACCTGGATGAATACATGAATAGGAAGGGAATAGAGGGATATGGATCCTGTAAATGAAGACAGTTTTTGTATGAAAGGGCAAAATGTGTTGGCGCAGACTTGGAGGGCTGAAGGGCCTGTTCCTGCGCTGTATTGTTCTTTGTTCTAACTTTTAAAAGCAGCAGTGAAGTCATATGCGGGATTGCATGCTATTCTTCATCAGTTGTTAACAAATAGAATCCTCATCAATCAATCACTTACTACCAATCGATCACAGGGAGAGATACTGGCCTGGTGGTATTTTAAATAAGGCCAATATCTGGTAACCAAGTCACCCTTTAATTACACGTGCATTGGACACGACACTGACCCAGCAAGCTCAGAGCCAGCTCTCAGAGTGAACAGGATATCTGACATTCCTGTTTATATCTGTCAGCAAGGACTCCCTGTTTGGACCAGGTTAACAGCCCTAATCAGGGAGCTCATATTCTATGATATCCATCTGGTTGGCCTTGTTCCAGTCATTACAGTATTGTTGCTAGATTGTTGATTCAGATATCAGGTAGTATTCTGAGGGCCCAGGCAGATAGAGACATTTGAATTCAATCAGGATCTGGAATTAGGTATCTACTAGTAACTGTTAAATTGTTCCTGATTACTGGGGGGAAATACATCTGGTTTGTCAATATCAGTTATGGAAGGAAACTGCCATCCATACCTAGTCTGGCATGAGTGCAACTCCAGACCCAGGGTAATATGGTTGATTCTTAATTTTTTAAAAAGAAATTAACCTCTTTTCTAATGAACTCATTCAGAGATGTTATTACACATCTTTGGAGCAGGTGGGACTTGTACCCAGGCCTCTCAGTCCGGGGGTAGTGCCGTCACTATTGCACCACAACAAGAGGGACCATGGTTGATTCTTAAACAACTCCAGGCAATTAGGGATGGGCAATAAATGCTGGCCTAGCCAGCAATATCCATATCCTATCAATGAATAAAAAGAAAACTTACTCAACATGTGAGCAGAGAGGTGCCATCAAACCAGTTTGTCCAGATTATTGGAGGTTATAATTCACAGAGCAGAAATGCAAACTGTGAACTCAATAACATTCAGAATGAGAAATATCACCCATTCCTCTGCTAATTGCAACAACAATATCTTACATAGTATAAAAACAGGAGTTGCTGGGAAAAGCTCAGCAGGTCTGGCAGCATCTGTGAAGAAAAATCAGGGTTAACGCTTCAGGTGTGGTGACCCTTCCTCAGAACATCTTTATTCTGAGGCAGGATCACCCAGACCTGAAACGTTAATCCTGATTTTTCTTCACAGATGCTGCCAGGCCTGCTGAGGTTTTCCAGCAACTTCTGTATTTGTTTCTGATTTACAGCAACCACACTTCTTTTGTTTTCTCATCTTCCATCGTATAGTAGTTTTAACATTATCAGGATTGTTATCAGTCAGAATTTGGTATTGAGCCACATATGGGGGCACGAGGATACCTCAATCAATGAGGAAGGCTTTATGTGTCAGTGACAATTAAGGCCTGGCTATCTGATCTTATGGCTGCCATTGGTAGACCCCTGGAAATGGGGCTGCAGAAGAAAGCAGGTTGAAAGGGATTCCACAGAAAGTGAGGGAAGAGGCCATGGAGCCGAGAATATGAATACAGGGGTGATGGATGTGAGCTAGGATATAGGCAGCAGAATAAGCTAAATTTAAGGAAGGTGCAAGATGGGAACCTGGCCAGGACAGCACTGGAGTCATCAAATCTGACAAAGCTAACCAAGTTTGACAAAGACTGACAGTAGCAGGACACGGGGAAGGGGCAGTAACTGCACAGACCTAAGGCAGTGCAATAGATCTTACCAAACCTTTGTTAACAAGCATTCCTGGTCGCAAAGCCAGAACTTGGTAAAGGAACAATTAGAAGGAATGAGAGCTTGGGACGTTAGAAAGCAGAGGTGGCAGCTTATCAAAATCTCAGGTTCTAAACTAGGTATAAATGCCGCAGACCAAGCTTGCTAAAAAAAAGGTCATATTATTATTGTGCAAGGCATACAGAGAACCAATATCTACCTGCCATGTAAGCAGACTCCAAAATGAGACACAGGATTTAGCTTTTCTTCTATTTCAGAATCTTCAGTCAGGATCAGAATCAAAGCCTAAGAATTTACCTTCCTTCTCACAATCAGTGAGCTGCAATGGACCCACAGTTGGGCTGTTAGATTCACAGAGGCCAAAATAATTCGGGCCTACTGACATTGACTTCAGGCCGGTTGTCAATGCACCTATTTCAGATGGGCGTTCAAAATAGCCAGTTTGAGTTTAAATCCCACTGTGGCCAGTTGCAAAACCAAATCAAATAAATCGTGCCCCCAGGAATGTTTGTAAAAGCCACATGGGGCTCTTAATGCCCTTCAGGAAACTACATTGTTTATTTGACCTAGATGCAACCTGAGATTTACACAATGTTATTGGTTCTTAATGCCCTCACAAATAGCCTAACAGAGGTCACTTGGCTTTTGGTTTGTTTTAAGGAGAAGATCTACCACTACCTTCTCCAAAGAAATGCAACAAATTTCCTGGCAGCATTGCCAAAACGCTAATGATCAATGATCATTTAGAAACCTAAGGTTGGCTGAATACTGATTACCAATAGAGTTGCGTGTGTGTGTGTCTGTGTGTGTGTGTGTGTGCTTGTGTGTGCGTGCGCAGGAGTATAAGTACACACAGAAATTATTACAATTACATTTCCATTTTGTTTCTGATGAAATGATAGAAGAATGCCTGGAAAAGATGTGATCTACTATAGTCAAACAACATACATTTTATAAAAACTGAAAAAACTGTGGATGCTGTAAATCAGGAACAAAAACAAAGTTGCTGGAAAAGCCCAGCTGGTCTGGCCGCAACTGTGAAGGGAAAAACAGACTTAACTTTTCAGGTCCGGTGACCTTTCCTCAGAAGTTCTGAGGAACGTCTGGCAATTCTGCGGAAGGGTCACCAGACCCGAAACGTTAACTCTGTTTTTCCTTCACAGTTGCGGCCTGACCTACTGGGCTTTTCCAGCAACTTTGTTTTTGTTCCTAACATACATTTTATAATATGCAAGCTGTGACATGTGCAAACCAATGTACACTTAAGTGCCAAAAAGAAGAATAAAATAGAGAATTAGAACACATCAACATCCATTTCAATAGGAAGAATCAGAAGGCAAGCTATTATTTCAAAACAAAAGAGCAGCACAGAAGGATCTGGGTGTCCTTGTACATGAAACACAAAGGGCTGAATCTTACACACATGTCCCTCAGAAGTCTCCCCTCAGCACACCCCAGAACTGATCAGGCCCTCAACTTCCACCCGACCTGCCCCCTCCTACACTTGGAACTTGATTTGCCTCTGGCAAGAAGACCCTCAGCATGTTGAGGCCACCCAGACACAAATACCCCCAGGGTCATCCTACCAAACATCCAAGGCCAACAGTCTCCACAGCTGAACATCCTCCCTCTACTCCAGCTACAGAACCTGGGACAACACTAATCTATAATGAAAGGAAAAGATAACAAACAGACTTTTAAAGGACACTTTGGTGGTACTGGTGACATGGTACTGTAAATAAAACCCCATATTTGCATAAATTTTAATGGTTTTTGTAATACATCGGTTTGTTTGAGTCTCTGTGTGACCCTAAATGTAACTGTGCCAGGATGGTGTCCATTCAGGATGTGCCAATGTCTATATTGAGAGACTGCTGCAGTATATGGAAACCAGGTGAACAAAGTGATTATAGGGCATTGCCCCTTGTGGTCAAAGATCTCTATTCTTTCCCTGGCCTCTGTGCCCAGAATTGTTGGTGTGAATGAAGTGGCGAGCAATGTATGGGGCAAGACGTTGTACAACACACAGAGAGGGTTATGCTTGTGAGGGATTGATAGCATGCAGGTCTCTGTCCTGTATGGTGAATGGGTCTGTGCGTAGTATTCTTACCTTCACATTGGTTGGCCTTTCAACCTCCTCCCTCATAGGTCAAGCTACTGATCCCGCCCACTTTGAGTGTGGTCAGTCATTTATTTTCACATTCTATAGTTTGGATTTCCATCACAATAAAGATGACAGCGAGCGCTCTTCAAGAAATGGTTTCCAGCCACTGCGTGTACATATTAGTGAGGCCCCACACATCCAGATCTTCTTCCTGATAGTTCTTTTTGTGACACCCATAGGTTTTGCATCTCCCTAGGTTTTCCCACAATGCATCCATATGAGGTTGGATCTGTCCATCTTTCCTTCCAGACTCTGGCATTCGAGAAGACCACACCTAGTGCAGTCACACACTGTCCTTCCCTTAAAGGCAGAGTGCTCCTGAAAGTGGAAGAAAGTCCCTTCTGCATCACAATGGCCTCTCAGCATCTCTTTCAGTGTCAACCCAAAATCACATGCCTCTGCCAGTCATCTCAAGCGAGCCAAAAACTCCTGATATGGATTCTCCTGGTTCTTGGACTGTTGAATAAAACCAATAAGGCCTCAGAATTAGAGGTGGGTGGTGTTGTAATACTCCTTAACCAAATTAATCAACTCTTGAAAGGTTTTAGTATCTGGTGCTTCAGGGAAAGTTAGGCTCCTAATAACTGAAAAAGCAGTGGGTTCACAAGCAGTCAGAAGAAGTACTCATTGCTTCTTTTCTGCCCCAATGTCATTTGCCTGGGAAAAATAATGCATTCTTTCCACATACTAGCCCAGGTTTTGATGGCAGGATTGAATGAGTCAAGCCTCCCAAATGAAAGCATGACAGATATGCTTGCCAAAACTCAAAGACAACTATTGTCAGCAAACTTTTTTCACTAGCATATTGTTTTCTCTCATCACCACTAAAATAACTGCACAGAGGATTAGTATCCCATCACCAAGTCACCCCTAATTTACATGAGCACAGTACATGTGACTAGCTAGCTTAGTGTCAGTCCCTAGAGTGAGGAGACTTTCTGAGGCTCCTGTTTATATCTGTCAGCTAGGGCTCCCTGATTGGCCCAGGTTAACAGCCACAGTCAGGGATACCCAGTCATACCCAAAGAGATCCACCTGGCCCTCATTCCAATAACTACAATAGATTTTTGAAATCACAGGGAGTTGAGGCCTGGGACAGATCAGTCATAAGTTCATTGAGTGGTAGGGCAGGTGTGATTGGGAGAATGTCCTCCTCTTGTTCCTATTTCTTATGTTTAATTATGCCTGGAGGTTGCATTAACAGTATCAACTATGCACCGAATCGCATTCAGATGTGCTGAGTGTAAGCCTGATTTAAATTAGAAACGTGTTCATAAGGATAAGTGATGAATGATTAGATGTGGAACATTCTGCAGGAGATATAGCAATGAAATCAGAGAAACATAACATTTTGTGATTAAATAACAAGGAATTTTAATGTTAAGCTAATATTACCTTAAAAGGAAACAAATCAGGAGCAGTTTGATTTGTTAGTTTAAACCTATAACCTTCTGATTTAGAAATGAGGGCATTACTAACTGTGTATTTAATACTGTTTTAGTTTTATTGTTATGAAAATGATGTTTTAAGATGATAGCAAAACCACCATATAAAACAGGGTCAAAAACTGCACGCATAAAGCTTTATATCTAATCAGCACTCTGAGATGATGTTGTAATATTAACATTATCCTTTGTTGTGTCTTTCAAGTATGCAAAATATTTCTATTTAACATCTTGATAAACTTCACTGAGCCATGCACAAAGTTGATTCACAATGTTGATACTAGCACATTGTCGCTCGGGCTGGTATCCACTAGAAACGAAAAGATTGTATTAGAAATGCGCAAAATGTTGGAAGAATAGCTATTGAATGTTAATTGCCCACTGACAGATGAATTAGTGGCAGGGTGCTTTAAGAAATTAGAATGGTTGTCAAAGTAAGGCTGGAAGGGTTATTAGAATATGAATGATTGTATCAGAATATTGAACACTATTGAATATTGTGAATATTCACTCATAATTATTAAAATATGTAGTGAAAGAGTGTGAGAAAAAAAAGAGATGGCAGTGTCATAAAGCTAAAACCAGAATGGTTGAGTGATCTTTTATTGTGTTGACATTTTTCTTTTATTCATGCGACGTGGGCGCTATTGGCCAGGTGGCAGATAAGAGTCAATCAAATTGCTGTAGATCTGGAGTCACATGGAGGCCAGATCAGGTAAGTACATTGGTTTCCTTTCCTGACTCACATTAGTGAATCAGGTGGGCTTATTTTACCCCGACAATGGTTTTGTGGTCATCATTAGACTCTTAATTCCTGACTTTTTTTAAAAAAAGAATTCAAACTCCACCGTCTGCTATGGTGGGACTCAAGCCCGTTTCTCTAGAACATTAACTGGGTCTTTGGACAGTATAACAAAGTCCTTTCTCATTCTCATTTATCAGCTATACATAATACCATTTCTCATTATGGTCAAATTGTGGTAAAAATGCAGGCAGTTCCAGACTAGAAACTACTTGAAGGTGTATTCTGAATTGTCTGATAGATCCCCAGTGGCATTGCTCCTTGTGAATAAGAAGCTTTCTGGGGTGGACAAGTCTAAGGGAAAGCATGCTTCAATGAAAAGAATTGGCAAGAACATTTTTAAGCAATCTCTTCGAAAACTCGAGGAAATAAGAACTTTTTAACGGGTATTTTTATAAATTAATTATTTTATTGACCTTGTTTATGCAGATAAATAATGAATTATATTTCATATAATTTAGCCTGTAAGACAGGGTGAAGTAACTCAGTACCATTAATGGTCATCAGGTTACAGTATACACTTCTATAGTCAGGGCCAGTAAGTATATAAAATAAAAAGAACAACTAAACAGCAGTTGCATTTATCTACAAAATCAAAATACTGCAGGTGCTGGATATCTGAAATAAAAACAGAAGATGCTGAAAATTCACCAGCAAGTCAGGGAGCTTATGTAGATAGCGAAATAGAGTTAGTGTTTCAGATCAATGGCTTTACACCAAAACATTTCTGATGAAAGATCACATACACTAAAAGCTGGGTTGAATTTTCCCAGCAATGTGAAGATGGGAATGGAAGTGGAATTTGGGTAATTGGAAAGTACATAAAAACATAAGAACTAGGAGCAGGAGTAGGCCGTCTGGCCCCTTGAGCCTGCCCCGCCATTTAATAAGATCATGGCTGATCTTTGAGACTCCATAGGAGGGACAGTGAACTCAGAATGGCCCTTGATGTACTCCTGCTTTCAGGTGACTTTTCTAGGGGTTAGCTGTAAAGCAGGTCAGCTCCTTCTCCATGGAGGCATGTAACAATTGGAGCTATTGAGGGCCCAAGTAGTGACCATTTTTTGCAATTGAGACTGAAGAAGCACCAGCACCATGAGAAGAGTGTACAAGTTCACTCATGGCAGTCTCCCAGCAATAGGATGCAGAGAAATAACACCCAGAGACTCCGTCACCCAACAACAAAGGCACAGGTCTCAAATGTCATGAGAGCAACTGAAAACAATTGTACGGTTTCCATCCCACCTTGAAGGCTGTGCTGGCTTCAGCCTCATTATTTGAAGACACCATCAATGTAGGTAATTGAAAGTGCCTCCAAATTGATGTAGCCTCACACTCACATGCCAACCTTCGCAGCCCTGCCTATCTTTCCTGCAAGGCCTGCCAACTTGATATTGACATAAGTCTATGTGATTGGGTGGCACTGGCAAGCCTATATGGACTCACAACAGAAATGAGGCGTCCACTAGGAATTCCAGTCCTTTAACTCTTGTTTCTCTCTTCATAGATGCTGTGAGACCCGCCAAGTATTTCTATCACTTTGTGTTTTGATTTCACTTGTCAAACATTTTTAATAGTGTGAAACATCCCAAGATGTATCACAGGAGTATCATCAAACATTTGCCAAATGGTTGCATCAGGACGTATTAGGACAAGTGAAATAAATTTTAACTTACATAAGCAAATGACAAAATAAAAAGATTAAAACCTCTGTAAAACCGCGTAAAAACCTCTGAGCATTGAATAACATTCTATGTATGTGGTGTATTATAAACAATCCTGGACATCATCTACTGTATCTGTTGCTCCTGATGTGGTCTCGTCTACATCGGGGAGACCAAATGCAGACTCGGAGACTAGTTCGTGGAGCACCTGTGCTCTGCACTCACCAACCAACCCAACCATCCAGTTGCCATCCACTTTAACTCGCCCCCCCACCATTCCCCTGGTGACATGTCCATCCTTGGCCCCCTCCACTGACAGAGTGAGGCCGAACGTAAATTGGAGGAACAACTCCTGATATTTCGCCTTGGGAGCAACAGCCCAATGGCCTAAATATTGACTTCACCAGCTTCAAAATCTCTCCACTCTCAACTCCCACCTCACCAATCCACTCCAAACTTCCCTCTGACCAACTGACAATAATCCGTTACCTTCATTCACCTTTCTCTATCTCACCTATCCTCCCCCCAGCCCAACCCCCCTCCATCTATTTATTTTTAGGCTCTCCTCACCCCCACACCAGGTCTGACGAAGGGCTTCATCCTGAAACGTTGACTTCCCTGCTCCTCGGACACTGTCTGACCTGCTGTGCTTTTCTAGTTCCACATTTATTGACTCCAGCTTCCAGCATTTCCAGTCCTTATTGTTTCCTGCACAATTTGCATTGTTTTTCCTGTAAGACGTCATTGCACAAAGTTGAAACATTCTTGTTTTACAATATTTCACCATTTTTAGAAGATTCCATTCATTTTCCTGCTTCAAAAGATAGCTGTTAAACCCAAAGGTTTTATGCTAATGCTGCAAGATGAGAATGCAAGTATAGGGAGAGTGAACTCAGAATGGTTCTTGATATACTTCTTGTTTCAAGCAACTTTTCCAGGGGTTAGCTGTAAAGCAGGTCAGCTCCTTCTCCATGGAGGCATGTAACAATTGAAGGAATAATTGAATATTCAGGTATATGATATAGGGGGAGTGATAGGCGATACAAATGATAGAGGTTTATAAAACCAAGAGAAGTACAGATAAGCTAAATAGCCAAGATCTTTTCCCTTGGGTATGAGAATTCAAAGCTCAAGGGCATAGGTTTTAAGTGAGAGAGGAATGATTCAAAATGGACCTGAAGGGCAACTTTTTCACACAGAAGGTGGTGCGTGTATGGAACGAGATGCCAGAGGAAGTGGTAGAGATGGATACAATTGCAACATTTTAAAGACATTTGGACAGGTACAGGGATAGGAAAGGTTTAGAGGGATATGAGCCAAACACAGGCAAATGAAACTAGTTCAGTTTAGAAAACCTGGTCAGCATGGACAAGTTGGGCTGAACGATCTTTGTCCGTGCTATATGATTCTATGACTCTATAAACAGTAAGTCCTGGCATGTTACGTGGATAGTTAGCTTTGTTGTCAAACCAATAAACCATTTTAAAACAAACGCAAAGATGCGAGAGATAGATAAAACCCCAGTTCAATCTGTTTAACTGACAACAGTAACTCAACCGGGCCCCAACATTTTAAACTGTTGGTTGTAAGCCACAAGCTACTGATGAAAAATAGCTAAATCCAATTAAAATGTACAAAATGATACAGTATTGGACATTTGAGTGTTTTCAATGCTGTTCTTTTGATCTTTAAATTACAAAAGCAATTATTTCAAACATGGTTCAATATTGCAACTGAATAGATTTGTCTAATTGTATGGTTTCATAAACATTTTAGTGCACTTAATTTGGAAGTTTTTATATCTACTTTAATTTGGTATAATATATATTTCTTCATTTAATTTATCGCTAAGTATTAGACAGTGACACGATGTCAAACTAATGTACTTGACACTTGGTATAAGACTTCTACAAAAGGCATGTAGGCCATTCAGCCAATCAGGCTTACTCAACTATTCAACAAGATCATGGTTGATACATTTTCAAATTTCATCCACCTACCTTGGCTCTATATCCCTTAATGCCTTGGCTAATAAAATCTTAGCACTCATAAATATACAATTATTGAGTCAGCTAGCATTGACTGATTATTGTCTGAGAGAGTTCCAGATTTATGCCTTTCTATTGGGTTATCTAAGGTGTTAATAAGTTTTACGAATACTTGAGGCCACATTATGATCCTAATGGCCGCCATTAATCACTTCTAATTTCAGTACATACCCATTTTCTCTGCCTTCTACAATATAACAACTTTCATAAAGAGGCCAATAAGTTGCTCTTGTTTTCATGAACTTTAATTTTGTCTGACAGTTTCTTATGCAGAACCTTGCCATATGCCTTCTGGAAGCCCCTATAAAATAAACCATAGGCATTTCTCTGTCAAAAAAATCAATCTTGTTTCTGAGTTAACTACTCTTTGCAAATCCATGTTGATTCTCTAATCAGCTTAAACTTCTCAGTGCGCAGTCTCTCTAACCTCAATGACAGAATTCAATAACACAGCCCCACAACAGGTGTTAGACAAACAGATCTATAGTTTCATTGTCTCGTCTTCTCAATTTCTTAAATAATAAAGCTAATTCACAATTTTCCGATTTAGGGCCAATTGTTGATTTGAGAATATTCGTTAGGTCATGATTGAAGTATCTTTAGTTTTCTCACCTAAATCCTTTAAAATTCTGGCAATATTTAGTGCCACTTAAATCTTCCACAACTGGGTTTTGCTCAAGTTAACTCTGGTGAATTGTAGTCTTTGATTTGTTATTTGTTCCCCAGGAATATCAGACACTTGATTCTATTTGAAAGCTACGATAAAACAATTAATCAATTAACCAATTTGTCATTTCCTTATTTTCACCTGCAAAATTGCGTACATCTGTTTTTAAATGGCCAGCAATATCTTTTGCCTTGTTTGACATCCAACATTGAATGTGCAAATATTTCTTCCAACTGTATACTGGGGAGACTGAAGCCATGTTTTCCATCCACAATTACTATTCCCTGCCCACCGATTCTAGGATTTAAAAAATTAGCTATTTTTCTAATCAACCTGTTAAGAGATGCTATTACACACCTCTGGAGAAGGTGGGACTTGAAGCCCTTCTCAGTCCAGAGGTAGGGAAACTACCACTGTACCATAAGGGGGCCCCTTGCCTACTGATTCTATACCTCTCTTGTCAATTATCTGAAGCTGAACCAGGCTGTTTGCAATGTTGTCCTTGAACCTGAGCTGAGCTTCCAACCACATATGCACTTCATCATCAAGACTGCTATTTCTACCTCTCTAGCATTGCACAACTGGCTCATTACTCATTAATGAATCTAATACAGACTGCTCTCTTGTTGATTCTCTTTGATAACAGATTTTCTCTGGTGTTACCTATTAGTTAGAGTAGTATGGTGATTTATATAGGTGCAATAGTTCTGCACAGCCAAGCTCATTGAAGAGTTGCATGTGACAACACCAAACATTATTCCTCCAAAAGACAAAATTCTTCTAAACATGCAAACTGTCTCTGAACCTAGTTAGGAGCATTAGTTTGCAGTAAAATCTCTTCTTACGGGCGGTGACATTGACAGTAATGCAATATTCAACAGGCTGTATTATTTCCTCTTTGTAAAATGATTGACAGGCAACTGAAACTATGCCCAGACTTCACAGCTTGGGCTGTACAATTAACAATGGTCCAATCTAATCTTTGCTTGCAATCATTCCTGCGGGCAGTACAGAAATCAAGAATTTGTCAGATTTCTTGATACGACACATGGCTAATTTTTCATTTGCACAATCATCACACTCAGGTTATTATTGACTATTGGAAAAAAAATTAAACATCAGAAAAGCCGTCAAGACACTAAAGAGAATCTTTGTGTCTAAACTAAAAGAGGTCAACTAAAGGTGTTATAGTTTATCTACATGACTGGGGCAATTTATCTTGAGGCAATAAGTAACAGCTCCACGGCTTTGGCTTGTTCATCAAAGGTAACGTAACATTTCTGCTAATGTGATATGCACTCTAGCTATTAAGCTACAATTAGAATTAGCTGAAGTATGGATGATAGTTGGATCTGATTATTAAGTTGTGACCAATTCTGAAACACTGGCCGAATTAAAAGCCTTCTCTTAATGAAATGAATCAATTTTGAAAATGTAAAAACTTGCAGAGTAATGATTTTAGCAGAGTTATAGCATCATACAGATTGGAAACAGATCCTTTGGCCCAACTGGTCCATCCTGACTAGGTTGCCTAAACTAAACTAGTCAGTTGCCTGTGTTTGGCCCATATCCATCCTAGCCTTTCTTATCCTTTTACATGTCCAAATGTCTTTTAGATGTTGCAATTGTACCCACTTCTATCACTTCCTCTGGCAATTCATTCCACATACGACCCACCTTCTGTGAAGAAGTTACTCCTGAGGTCCCTTTTAAATCTTTCCCTTCTCACCTTAAACCTATGCCCTAAGAGTCTTGGACTCTTCTACCCTGGGGAAAAAACCTTGACTATTCACCTTATCTATGCCCCTCATGATTTTATGAACATCCTACGCTCTAGGTAAGAAAAAAGTCCCAGTTTATCCAGCCTCTCCTTATAACTCAAACTTTCCAGTCTTGGTACCATCCTTGTAAATAGTTGTGAACCCTTTCCAGTTTATTAACATCCGTCCTTTTGCAGGAGAGAAGTGTAAAGGTTACATTTGCAGTAGCAAAAATTAATAGATAAGTGTTTTATTTCTGGACTAAGGATTATGGAAATTTTTACATTGGCATTAGTTCAGGAAAAGTTCTGACAACAGAGGTTGATATCAATAATTGATATTATGCCAAAAACAGTGATGTACACTTGGATTTTTGCTAAGTTTAGATGTTGTGGGAGTCCTTAAAAAATGGTACAAAAACAGAAGTTGCTGGAAAAGCTCAGCAGGTCTGGCAGCATCTGTGAAGAAAAATCAGAGCTAATGTTTCGGGTCCAACAATCCTTCATCATAACTGATCTTACCTTGAAAAATGGTGATGGATTCAGTATTCTAGCACCCCAACTCATTCATGGGCTTTCCAAATTTCAGGCGGTGTTTTAAGGGTGTGGGCTGATTGAACCTCCATTGCAGAGATGGACATGACCAAGAGTCCAACTTATTTCAGTTGGATCATTTATTTAACAAGTCACGATTCACAAAACTGCAGAGGTGTCATTAACCATAGACTGCAGAAGGGAATGTTTTGAAAGGTGAATTTAAAAGGTCCTCCTCGTCCCCTTGCTATGCTAGGCTAGGGTCCCGATAGACTTTAATGCCCTATATGTGGCACTTCCATGACCATTGATCCATCATACAAGGTATAGATCCAATGAATTCTATAGTGACAACATAATGTGGAGGTGCCGGTGTTAGACTGGGATGGACAAAGTCAGAAGTCACACGACACCAGATTATAGTCCAACAGGTTTTTTCAAAATAACAAGCTTTCGGCATGTAGCCCCTTTGTCAGGTGAAGTGTGAGAGAAGCACACAGGCACTGAATTTATGGGCAGAGAGATCAAAGGCAGAGAGATCAAAATATCATATAACTAATGTGAGTGGAGTGTCAAATAATAAGTCTCTGCAGGTGGCCAAGAGTGTTGGATGGCATGAGTAAAGTGTCAACAGCTGAATAATAAGCGAAGGGATGGCCTTCAATTAAATGAGGCAGTGAGATAAATACGAAAAGATAAAAATAAGGTGGTGCTGGAGAAAAACCAAATGGCTGGAATAACATGATAGGTATGAGTCACATGCTGAGGGTCTAACCAAAGTGACAAGTAACCCAAACCTGTACAAACTAATTAAGGTAGAGAGATCATACCAAGTTATCAAGATGATGGTGTTGAAACAGGACAGTAAGGAAGATTTTACAGATACAGAACAGTGCAGTAGGGTCACATACAGCCAATACGAACCCAAGATCACAGTTGTGGCCATCATCATGGGTACAGAACTTGGCTATCAGTTTCTGCTCAGCGGTTCTGTTGTTGTGCATCTCAAAGGCTGCATTGGAGGACACTTACCTGAATATCAAAGGCTGGATGTCCTTGACAGCTGAAGTGTTTCCTGACTGGGAGGGAACATCCCTGTCTGGCGATTGTTGCGCTGTGTCCATTCATCACGGTGTCTATGCTTTGCAGCATCCTTGCCTTCAGCGTATGAGATAGACAACGTTGGCTGACTCACAATTGTGTCTGCCATGTACATGGTGGGTGGTGTTCTCAAGTGTGAAGGTAGTATCTGTGTCGATGAACTGCCATGTCTTGCACTGTTCTGTATCTGTGAAATCTTCCTTGCTGTCTTGTTTTGACATCATCACCTTGATAAATTGTTAAAGTTTCTCTACCTTAATTAGTTTGTACAGTTTTGGATTACTTATTACTTTGGTTAGACCCTCAGTATGTGACTCTTATACCTATCATGTTATTCCAGTCATTTGGTTTGTCTCCAGCAACACCTTCTTTTTAATTTTTTGTAATTATCTTTCTGCCTCATTTAATCAATTAAAGGTCATCCCTTTGCTTGTATTCAGCTGCTGACACTTTACTCACACCGTCATTTTTGATCACTATCTAACACTTTTGATTACCTGAGGAGACTTATTATTCGACACTCCACTCACACCATTTGTACAATCTTTTGATCTTTCTGCCCTTGATCTCTCTGCCCATAAATTCTGTGTCTGTCTGCTTCTCTCTCACTTCACCTGACAAGGGGGCTACACGCCGAAAGCTTGTGATTTCAAATAAACCTGTCGGTCTATAACCTGGTGTTGTGTGACTTCTGACTTTGATAGTGACAACAGTACGTAGTAGGATCCTGACCATACTGCTGCTGGTGAAGGATTCCTTTAAAACATCAATTTATACTTCTCTTCCAATTACTGACTAACCTGCTGTGCACTTGCAGCATTTTCATTTCGAATTTATTATTTTCAGGATGTGGGCTTCATTTCATCTTGAAAATGTATTTATGGAAATTGGAATTTGGAAACGGGTACCACATTAAAGGGAGTTTTGGCAGATGCCTTGTGTACTGTAAACCATATTGGAGTGGAATTTCCTGAATATTTTACCCCTGTTTTTCGGAGTTTATGAATAATGTGTTGCACAAGAGTGATGTGATGCCATATGTGTGAGATTAAGAGGCCCTGGGTTCAGCTCTGAACAAAGTTGCAAGGCTAATTGAACTTGAATGATTCAACCTTTATCAGCGACAAGCATAATGTATATATTTTGGTGTTCATATAACCACATGCATCTATATTCAAGATCAGAAAGATACATTGGCTGCATGTTCTTAAATAACGCTCTAACCTTGCAATGGCTTCTTACTAGTGCTTCCAATTACAGATGAGCCTAGGATGATTCTAACTCTGTCACAGATAACCATCCAAAGCTGAATCTACAATTGCACCCACCACAGAATAGGGTATATTTTGTGAATATCCACTTAGTGCAAAATGTTGGCCTTACCTTCAAGTGTTTTACAAATTTGAAAGATTCCAACTGCCAAACTGCAGTGTAAACAGGGAACAGGCGAAAAGAGAAAATATTTTTGTTACATTGTCATGGGTTGTGTCTGACTTCTACTTGACAAAGTCTGCTACGTCATGTGTCATGTAAATGGGCCATTTTCAAATCTTTTTTTCCTACTTTTCTTTCATTAATTTAATCATTTTCCATGACCTTTACAATATCCTCAATCACAAACCGGTGAAAATGTATCCAGTGAATCAGTTACAAGAATTAGTCAATTGTGCTTCCTTCTCAAATTTTGTTGAATCTTACATTTTCTAGCTAAGTGCAAGGTGCATCATATTTTTCGAGGTTTTTGTCGCCGCCAGGCCTAGTGAGTTTTCTTGTTGTATCTCCCTCATGAACTACCTATGGCTGATGCCAGCCCCATTTCACCAGCACAATTCCCGGAACAACTCACTACTCACTGAATATACCAGAAGGGATCCCTGTGCCCACACCATCTTTAAAAGCCCTTCATGCACTCAGACAAGCACTGTCAGTCCGTTACCGCCCTGCACAGTTACTGACATTTCCCGTGGACATCCAGGTGGGGTGAAATCTTCACACATCGTGGGCAGGAACCTCGACTCTTCCCCAGCACCAACACTGAAGGCCATGCCAGTCAAGTCTGAGGCTGCCAGACAGATTAGAGAAGTCTGTGTGGTCTGCAAACACCTAGCACTGTAGGAAGAAGGTAAATTAATTCTCCACTCCACCAGTGTAAGGGCCACTATTTTCTCTCTGATATTTGACAGCTACTCTATCCTTGCTACTGTACCCACACCCTGCCTAGCCTCATGCTTGCAACATCGTCCCTCGCTCACTCTCACCCACCCTAACCCCTGACATCACTAACCCTGCAAGCCCCCTGTGTTGCCAATTCATTTGCTTGGGATACCTCCCGACCTGCACCAACAGTATTAGCTGTGCTTCTTGATCTCCTGTAATACCTGCTTCTCTCTCTCTTTCATTCCAGGAGGAAAACAACCCACAGAATGCCAGAAAGTGTTGAGTAGGCTGCCCGGTATTTTAGGCTTCTCACTCGTTATGTGAAGAGCATTCTGATTCTGATTGTCCCAAGTGGTTGACTGATTGTGCCCAAATCCGTCAGCTGGTATCAGAGGGGGCCAATTGACTGCAGGGTTGACTGTAAACCCACCTAATCTACACATCCCTGAATACTATGGGCAATTTAGCATGGCCAATTCAGCTAAACTGCATATCTTTGGACTGTGGGGAAAAACCACGCAGGCACAGGGAGAATGTGCAAACTCCACACAGACAGCCGCCCAAGGGTGGAATTGAACCTGGGTCCCTAAAAAGCAATAAACCCCTTAATTGGCAATTCACTGCTCCCTTGCGAGAAGCTCATCTTCCCTGCTCCTGATGTCACAGGTAGCCTCGTTGGACTTCTTACTGGTTCTACCACAAATCTCACCTTAGCCCTTATCACTCAGGTCCTTACAAAATTCCCTTCATTTGTTTTTTCTATAATATGTCATGTATTCAAGACACTTGCCATTACAACATGGCCAGTAGAAAGATTAGATATTTGAAAACCATCATCATTGTTATTCTGTTGTCAGACAATGTGATTTAAGAAACGGGACTATCTGAACATAAGTTAAATGATTCTTTCAACATTTTTGGTCAGATAGAATGATTTTATGTTTAGGTAGCATATTTCACATGTTCAGGAGTTGAAGGAGTAGAGGCAGCAGAAGGGCTTCCAATAAATTATCAATGTTGCCTAGTTATGTGGGAGGTGCAAAAGGACTGAAGTGTGGAAATGTGGCAGCCTCATTCAAGAAATAATATGCAGTTAGCCTTCTTTGTCCCTTTGGCATTTCCCTCTGTCCTTCTTCAATCTCCTGACAATCTCTCGTGACAATCAGCCCTCTCCTCATCTCTCTCGATATTCCTGTTCTTCTCCAGATCTTTGTCCCATTCAGAATCCTATCCCACCCAAGTACTCTTGCCTTACACCACCCTTTATTTAAATGCTCCTTCTCCTTCCCCAGTGCACATCATTACACCACTGTGTTTCCCACTCTAAACCTTTCCTAGGTCCCCTTCCCATTGTGATTCTCCTCTATGCATCCCAGTTTCCTTTCTCCATTCACTAGAATCCTTCAACCACATCATTTTATTTCCATTCTGAACTATTTACTTCTACCTAATCCACTTTGATCTGAACATTAAGACCCTTTTCAGTTAACCTCCCTTGCTTTCCCTAGACAGGTTTGCTATTATCAGCCAGTGTGGATGCTTTGTTTGGACAGCTATAAGTTCCAGTGAGCCTTCAATCCTCACAGTGTAAGTGTTTAAGACAAGTGAGACTTCAAATGGCTACAACTTTCCATGAGTCACTTGGCCTGGTCGGGCTTCACTCCTTACACTCTAACAGCTTGCTCAAAGCAACACCTTGTGTATGAAGGAACTTCTTTATTCATTAACTAGATGAGGACATCGCTGGCCGGGCAGCATTTATTGTCCATCCCTAACTGCCTAAAGGTCAGTTCAGAGTCAACCACATTGCTGTGGGTCTGGAGTCACATGTAGGCCAGACCAGGTAAGGATGGCAGTTTCCTTCTCTAAAGGACATTAGTGAACCAGGTGGGTTTTTCCAACAATCAGCAATGGATTCGTGGTCATCATTAGATTCTTAATTCCAGATATTTCTATTGAATTCAAATTCCACCATCTGCTGTGGCAGGATTTGAACCCAGGTCCCCAGAATGTTATCTGGGTCTCTGGATTAACAGTCCAGCGATAATACCACTAGGCCATTGTCTCCCCGAACTTATTAAGGAGTTTGCACTCACCAAAGTTTGGAGGAAGACATCTATCCAGCAGGTACATGCTTCTTGGGTGCATTGGGATTTGTGAAGATAGATATTTCCCATTTTTGACAAAACATGATTGTGCTCATAAACATGATTTCAGTGGGCTGACATGTTGATGAATATTCATAGCATGCTCATGATGTTTTTCTTTTTTTTAATTCACTCATGGAATATGAGTGCTGCTGGCTGGGCCAAAATTTATTGCCTGTCCTTAGCTGCTCTTGAGAATGTGGTGGTGAGCTGCCTTCTTGAACCACTGCAGTCCATATGATGTAGGTTGACCCACAATGCCGTTAGGGAGGGAATTCCGGGATATTGGTCCAGCAGTAGTGGAAGGAGTGGCAATGCATTTCCAAGCCAGGATGATGAGTGGCATAGAAAGGAACTTACACTTAGTGTTTTTCCCATGTTCCCTTGTCCTTTGGGATGGGAGTGGTTGTAGGTTTGGGAGGTGCTGTGTAAGGATCTTTGGTGAATTTCTGGTGGAGGGAGTGGACGCTTATGATTGTAATGCCAGTCAAGCTGGCTGTTTTGTCCTGGATGATGTCAAGATTCCTGAATGTAGTTGCAGCTGTGTTCATCCAGGTAAGTGGGAGTATTCCATCACATTCCTGACTTGTACCTTGTAGATGGGGGTCAGGTTTTAGGGAGTCAGGAAGTGAGTTACTCACTGCAGGACTATACACCTCTTACTTACTCTTGTAGCCACTGTGTTTATGTGGTAGTGTAGTTCAGTTTCTGGTGAATAGTATCCCCAAGATGTTGATCGTGGGGATTCATTGATGGAAGCACGATTGAATGTCAAGGGTGTGATGGTTAAATTGTCCCTTAATGGAGATGGTCCTTGCCTGGCACTTGTCTGGTGCAAATGTTATTTATCACTTTTCAGCCCCAGCCTGGAAATTGTCCAGATCTCGCTGCATTTTGACATGGACTGCATCAGTATCTTGAGGAGTCACAAATGTTCTCTTTATTCATTTAGGGGATATGGGTGCACTGGCTGAATCAGCATTTCTTACCCATCCCTAATTGCTCAGAGGGCAGTTAAGAATCAACTACATTGTTTTGGGTCTGGAATTACATGTAGGCCAGACCAGGCAAGGGTGGCAGATTTCCTTCCCTAAAGGACATGAGTGAACAAGATGGGGTTTTCCTGACAATCGGCAATAGTTTCATTGTCATCATTAAACTTTTATTTCCAGGTTATTATTGAATTCAAATTCTACCATCTGCCATGGCAGGATTCGGACCCAGGTCCCCCGAACATGACCCAAGTCTCTGGATTAATAAATGTTGCTGAACATTATGCAACCTTTGGTGAACATCCCCACTTCTGACCATGTGTCGGAGGAAAGATCATTGATAAATGAATTGAAAATGTTTGGGCCTAGGTCACACCACGAGGACTCCTGCACAGATGTCCTAGAGTTGCGATGACTGAGCTGCACCAATCACAACTATCTTCTGTTGTGCTAGATATGACTCAAACAATTGCAGAGATTTTGCTTGATTCCCATTATCTCCAGTTTTGCCAGGGCTACTTGTTGCCGCACTCGGTCAAATGAGACCTTGATGTCAAGGGCAGTCACTCTTACCTCATCTCATTTGTCTATGTTTGAACCAGGGCTGTAATGAGATCAGGAGCTGAGTAGCCCTGGAAGAATCCAAACTTGGCATCGCTGAGCAGGTTATTGCTGCATAGGTGTTGTTTGATAGCACTGATTGGTCCAAAGGATTCCATCCATAGAAAGCAGAAGTTGGTTTTCAGACATCTTTCTATTCTGCCCCTGTTATCTTTGATTTACTTCCTGATGGAGGAGCAGTACTCCGAAAGCTTGTGATTTCAAATAAATCTGTTGGACTATAACCTGGTGTCATGTGACTTCTGACTTTGTCCACCCCAGTCCAATACTGGCATCTCCACATCTCCACTTCCAACTGGGCCTTTCCCATCTTGAACCATGTTGGGTTTCTAAATGCGATGATGCTATCCTCATATGTTAGGAAAATTACCATGGGTCATTATGGTGCACCATAGCTATGATCTCCAGCTGGTGTATTGTGTCCAATTCTGGGAACCACACTTTAGGAAAGATGTAAAGGCATCAAATGAAGTACAGAAAAGTTTTTTGAGAATGGATCCAGGGATGAGGAAATTCTTTTACCTATGGAAAAGCAGGTACTGTTCTCCATATGGAATGGAACATCGTAAGATATCTTGATGGAGTAGACAGTGGGAAACGATTTCCGTAAGTGGAAGGATCAAGAATCTGAGAGTACCAATGGAGAACGAATAGCAAAACAAACTGGAACAAAATGTATTTACCTAGTGAATAGTTAAAATCTGAAATGCACTGCCTGAGATTCTTGGAGGCAGATTTAATTGAGACTTTCACAAAACAATTGTATAATTATCTGAAGAGAAAGAAAGGCTACAGGGTTAGGATGGGAGAGTGGGCCTGAATGAGTTGCTCTTGCAGAGTGATGGCACGAGCATGAAAGGCTGAATAGCCTCCTTCCGTGCTGCAATCATATTGTAGTTCTGTGATAGGCCAGGCAGCGTCTGTGGGAGTGAAACAGAGTTAACACCCCTCCCCAGGCACCAAACCATCATCTCCCAAACCATCCACAACCTCATCACCTCAGGTGACCTCCCACCCACCGACTCCAACCTCATCGTTCCCCAACCCGGCACCGCCCGCTTCTATCTCCTTCCCAAAATCCACAAACCTGAATGCCCTGGTCGACCCATTGTCTCCGCCTGCTCCTGCCCCACCGAACTTATCTCCACCTACCTCGACTCCATTTTCTCCCCCTTGATCCAGGAACTCCCTACCTACGTCCGTGACACCACCCACGCCCTCCACCTCCTCCAGAACTTCCAATTCCCCGGTCCCCAACACCTCATTTTTACTATGGACATCCAGTCCTTGTACACCTGCATTCCCCATGCGGATGGCCTAAAGGCCCTCCGCTTCTTCCTGTCCTGCAGACCTGACCAGTCCCCCTCCACTGACACCCTCATCCGCTTAGCCAAACTCGTCCTCACCCTCAACAACTTCTCTTTCAATTCCTCCCACTTCCTACAGACAAAGGGGGTGGCCATGGGTACCCGCATGGGCCCAAGCTATGCCTGCCTCTTTGTAGGTTACGTGGAACAATCCCTCTTCCGTACCTACACTGGCCCTAAACCCCACCTCTTCCTCCGTTTCATGGATGACTGTATTGGCGCCGCCTCGTGCTCCCACGAGGAGCTCGAACAGTTCATCCACTTCACCTACACCTTCCACCCCAACGTTAAGTTCACCTGGACCATCTCTAACAGCTCTCTCACCTTCCTGGACCTCTCTGTCTCCATCTCGGGTAACCACCAAGAAACTGATATCCATTTCAAGCCCACCGACTCCCACAGCTACCTAGAATACACCTCCTCCCACCCACATTCCTGCAAAAATTCCATCCCCTATTCCCAATTCCTTCGCCTCCGCCGCATCTGATCCCAGGATGAAGCATTCCACTCCCGTACATCTCAGATGTCCTCATTCTTCAAGGACCGCAACGTCCCCCCTCAGTGGTCGAGAACACCCTCGACCGTGTCGCCTGCATTTCCCGCAACTCATTACTCACACCCCGTCCCCGCAATAACAACCAAAAAGAATCCCCTTCATCCTCGCGTACCACCCCACCAACCTCCGGATCCAACCCATCATCCTCCGACACTTCCGCCATCTGCAATCCAACCCCATCACTAAAGACATTTTTCCCTCCCCACCCTTATCTGCTTTCTGGTAGGACCACTCCCTCCGTGACTCCCTTGTCCGCTCCACACTCCCCTCCAGCCCCACCACACCCGGCACTTTTCCCTGCAACCGCAGGAAGTGCTACACTTGCCCCCACACCTCCTCCCTCACCCCAATCCCAGGCCCCAAGAAGACTTTCCACATCAAGCAGATGTTCATCTGCACATCTGCCAATGTGGTATACTGCATCCGCTGTACCCGTTGTGGCTTCCTCTACATTGGGGAAACCAAGCAGAGGCTTGGCGTCCGCTTTGCAGAACACCTGCGCTCAGTTCGCAACAAACAATTGCACCTCCCAGTCGTGAACCGTTTCAACTCCCCCTCCCATTCCTCAGACGACATGTCCATCCTGGGCCTCATGCAGCGCTACAATGATGCCACCCGAAGGCTGCAGGAACAGCAACTCATATTCAGCCTGGGAACCCTGCAGCCCAATGGTATCAATGTGGATTTCACAAGCTTCAAAATCTCCCCTCCCTCTACCACCTCCCAAAACCAGCCCAGCTCGTCCCCGCCTCCCTAACCTGTTCTTCCTCTCACCTATCCCCTCCTCCCACCTCAAGCCACACCCCAATCTCCTACTTACCAGCCTCATCCCGCCCCCTTGACCTGTCCATCCTCCCTGGACTGACCTATCTCCTCCCTACCTCCCCACCTACACTCACCTTTACTGGCTCCATCCCCACCTCTTTGACTTGTCTGTCTCCTCTCCACCTATCCTCTCCTCTATCCATCCTCTGTCCGCCTCCCCCTCTCTCCCTATTTATTTCAGAACCCTCTTCCCCTCCCCCATTTCTGATGAAGGGTCTAGGCCCGAAACGTCAAGCTTTCCTGCTCCTCTGACGCTGCTTGGCCTGCTGTGTTCATCCAGCTCCATACCTTGTTATCTCGGATTCTCCAGCATCTGCAGTTCCTATTATCTCTGATAACATTTTAGGTCAATGGCTTGATGTCACAAAACATTGGGAATGGTTTTTACTGTGAATAAATGTAAATTAATGCAAACTGGAAAAGAAAGCATTAATTCTGTACACAGTGAATTCATACCCGCTGGCAAAGATGCAAGAAGAAGACTTGATTGCAATTAGTGAGCATCCTGCGAATGTTTACAGTGTGCCTAACAACTTGTACATCTTCAAACCCTGTAGCAAATGAATTACTTTTGAAAAGCAACTGGTGCTTCAAACGTGTATGTCGTTGGCCATTTTCACAAGATACCACAGATCCACAATCCCACATGAGGTAGATCATTTTTCATCTATTTTGGCGATTTTGGCTGGAACATTCACATTATGCATTCTTCAAATATGGAATCTTTTGAATTTTTGACTATCTTCACTGGCTGTGACACATGTTGATGTGAAACTGCTGCAGAAATGTAAGTGGACTCAGCACCCAGGAACATGGAAAAATATGTAATATCTTTATTACATAAAAGGCATGTAATGAGATCAGGAGCTGAGTAGCCCCGCCGGAACCCTGACTGGGCGTCACTGAGCAGGTTATTGTTAAGCAGACGCTGCTTGGTAACACTGATTGGTCCAGAAGACCAATGGAAAACGGAGATTGGTTTCCAAATATCTTTCTATTCTGCCCCTGTTGGCTCTGATTTACTTGCAATTATGCCTTTTGCATCTTGAAACCAGTTGGATCCCTAAATGCAAGATCAGCCAAGAACTATACAAATCTAGAAGCTTTTCCTGAAATATGCTTATATTCTTAACCACTGACTATACCTCATTCTCTGCCTACTGTCTGTATCTTATCCACATTGTTTGCAATATCAGTGTCATACTAGACCCTGAGCTGAGTCTCCAAGCCCAATACCTTGTATTATCACCTCCCAACATCAGCTGCTTGTGTTTGTGCATCAGCTCAGGTGTTGCTTGAACCCTGCTCTATGTCTTTGTTACCTGAAGTCTAAGCTATCGTAATACTCTTTTAACTCCCCTCCCACTTTGCATCCTCTGTTAATTTGAACTTATCCAAGTACCACCCCATGTCCTAAATCAGACCAAGTCCCTTTTCTTCCATCTGCGTTGGCTTAAATTGGTTCCAGTCTGGCAATGCGTAAGTTTTAAAGCTCTCATCCTTATTTCCAAATCCCTCCATGGCTCTGCCCCCTGCACCTCTGCTGTCTCCTCCAATCTTACAGACTTCCAAGATCTGTATGTATCTCTGATTTTCATTTATCTACCACTGGTGTCTGTGTCTTCAAGTGTCTGAGCTGTATGTTCTGATATTCCCTCCCTCGAGCTTTCTGGCTCTCTCCCTCACACTCCCATTAGACATTTTTGACCAAGATTTTAGACTTGTAATCTAACTTTTGTGGCACAAATGCAATATCCCTGTGAAATGCCTTGGGATGTTTCACCACATTTAAAGTGCTAAACAAATTTATGTGGCTGTTCATGTTCGAATAGAATGGTCTATTTTTGTTATTAAAGGAATGGCTACATGTCTAAAACATCACCCCACCAAGGTGTCAACAACTTCAGAAAGGGAGAAGGGGCGTATTGTAAAAGGTTGAAGCAAGTTAACAAGACAAGAAGGAAAAGTAACTGGGGAATAATACCTGCCTTGGAATAGAATAAAAAGGTGGCAAAATAACGAATGGATCCAGATTATATAAAGCAGCGTGAATGTGAAACTGAAATGAGTCTTAAAAGTCATTGTGATAGGAACAGGACTTAAAATGATATGGATATTTGTAAAAACGACCACAAGGTTTACTTGCTTCTCAGAAGTTCTAGTTGATCCAGGGATATGGATAGGGGGTGAAGCCAACGTCTTTTTCCCAGGGTAGGGGAGTCCAAAACCAGAGGGCAAAGGTTTAAGGTGAGAGAGGAAAGATACACAATGGACCTAAGGGGCAATGTTTTCATGCAGAGGACAGTGTGTGCATGGAATGAGCTGCTGGAGGGAGTGGTGGAAGCTGGTACAATTTCAACATTTAAAAGGCATCTGCATGGGTATATGAATAGGAAGCATTTAGAGGGATATTGGCCAAATGCTGGTAAATGGGGCTAGATTAATTTAGGATATCTGGTCAGCACAGACAAGTTGGACCAAAGGGTCTGTTTCCATGCTGTGCAGCTCTATAGCTCAATAATTATCATTGGAGTCAAGAAGCAATTTATAGAGATTTTAGTCATATTGCAAGCTAAATTTGCATCCTGGAAGGAGGTTCAACTAACTGTCCTTCTCTCATTCCATGATTTATCACATGCCTCTTTCTTTAATCTCCTGTCTTCAAATGATTGTCTAGTCAACACGAGATTCACTATCAGATGAGGCAAAAAGAAACCTTATAGATGACTCAACTTGTTAGCATGGATAATGTAAAATGTACTTAAAATTTATCGTGAGAAAATGTTAAAGCAAGATGGACAAGTCATGTAGTTATGTTATTAACTGTATTTCTTCCTTATTGTTTCCATGTTTAAAGATAAAACAATCAAGAGGAATACTGCACCAATGTCATAGAACAGACATTCTACTCTCTGCTTCTCTATGACTAATGGTGCATCTGTCATGGGTTGTTTCAAAATGCTTCCCAGCCAGGGAAATATCTTTGAAGTGTAATCATTGTTGCATTACAGACAAACATTTTAGCCAAACTGCCCACAGTAGGGTCCCACAAAAAAAATCAATGAGTCAATTAATCAGATAATCAATTTTAATGATATTGGAAATGGGATAAATTTATACAACACCCTAGAAAACATTGAACATTGACATTGGGAATTTCTTTGATGATTATCATGATAGTGGATCACAGTGGCGCAGGATTAACTAATAAAATACATACATATTACTTCTGCCCCCAAAGAATGGCCTTCCAGTATGGTCATGGGAGTAATGCAATCTTTGAATAAAACATTCAAATGCTGGAAAAATGTTGTTGTTTTGCTGCAAAAACTACTTCAGTATCTGGGAAAATTGGATTGTCTGGATAAGTAAGTGTGGAGCACAAGACTGCAGTTATTTTAATTGATCTGCTCAAGTATGTTACTGCATACCTCCAGAGCAAGTAGGACTTGAACCCAGAATTCCTGGGCCAAGGGTAGGCGACACATTACTGCACCACAAGGGCCAAGCACAGGACTGTGAGCCTGTAATGGGTCTCACCTCATTGACCGTCCATTTAGCAGTCTGGACAGAAATTGGGCAGGCATCCTTCAAGTGCGCCAAGGTGCTCCAAATCTCTTTTATTTCCTTCCCGTTGGATGAAAGTCATATTTATTGACCATCGTGAAGTCAAAATGAACGAGCTCCAATAAAAACTAGGGAGGAAAATAATTTGCATCCATACAGGATGTCGTAAAGAGTTTTGCAGCAAGTGAAGTGTTTTTGACATGTCACTGGTATAGCATAGGGAGGAAGGGGGACAGTTAGCTTTCACTGTACAGCGATGGCAACATTGTGGGCTCAATACCTACACCAACTATGGTTATCACAACGAACTCTTTCGAGCACAGAAGAAGACCCTTCAGCCTGCTGGGTATGCATCTGTCTATTCTAATCCTATTTTCCAGCACTTGGCCCATATGTTGTAGTGTTTCAAATGCTCATCAAAATATTTCTTGAATATCTTGAGGGTTCCTGCCTCTGCCCACTCTTTAAGGCAGTGGGTTCTAGATACTCACCAATGACTGTGAAAAATCTTTTTCCATCAAAATCCCTTCTAATTTAGGGCCCTTTCCCTAAAACTGCACCCTCCTGATTCTTGATCCATTTACGAATTGGAAATGGTTCTCCCTATCTATGCCTCTCAAATTTGTACACATCAATCGGATTCTCTCCTCCCCACCCCAACCCTTCCCCAGCTACGAGGAAAACAATCACAGCCTATATAGTCTTTTTTCAAGGTCAAACCAGATGTCTTTTATTGTTCCAAAGTAAAATTAATTAATTATAGGCAGATTAAAATCCATTCAGGTTCACTTTGCCAAGGAAGTTTCAATATTACACAACAAGTAAACCTACCACTTCTTGGAATCTGCTTAATCGAAAATAATCTATAACCATGTTAAGATAAGCTGGTGGAAGTTAATTCTTTGTTAAAGTTGATTCTATCCTTTAATTACAAAAACTCCTCAGTATTAACTTTAACTGGAATGACTTTCTAAACTGGAGGATCTCAATGACAGTAATAACTTACATTTATCATAGGTAACAATGACAGTGAAGACTCAACTTGAGGCTGAAGCCTACTGAGGTTCTGAGTTTCTACCACGAGTCTTCATGAGACTGAACAGGCCAATTTTCGACTGAGATGTAATTGGACATAGGAGGTGCAGGGTATCTCACAAGGTAGTAGGATCCAGCGTGCAGAAATTCTTTTTCCTTTTTCTTCCATCTCTCATTTGGACTTTTGGACACAAACCATGATGTCGCTTGATGGACAATTTGTCACCATTTTGAACAACTGGTAGTGTGCTGCTCCTAGTCATTAATGTCATGATATCACATTTTTTTTTTTCAATTCATTAACAGGATGAGGGCATCACTGGCTAGGCAGCATTTTATTGCTCATCACTGTAGGTCTGGAGTTACATGTAGACCAGGTAAGGATGCCTGTTTCCCTAAAGGACATGAGTGAGCCAGGTTTTTCCTGACAATCGATTCATGGTCATCGTCAGGTTCTTAATTCCAGATATTTTTATTGAATTCAAATTCCACCAGCTAAGGTGGGGGGATTTGAACCTGGGTCCCCAGAACCTTATCTGGGTGTCTGGATTAACAGTCCAACGATAATACCGCTAGGCCATCACCTCCCCATGAAGAAGAGTGTCTTTGTAGTGATGTCTTCGTTCTTCAGGACTGGAGATCTGTGACCAATGGTGTTCCTCAGGGATCAGTGCTGGGACTCCTGCTGTTTGTGATATATGTAAAAAATTTGGAGTAGAATGTAGGTGGCCTGATTTGGAGGTTTATGGATGACACAAAGATTGGGGAAGCTGCAGCAGGATAGAGATAGTCTGTAGACTTGGGTGGGAAAATGGCAGAGGTCAGACATGTCAGCATTGTTTACACTGGACCTGCCCTGGTGACAATGATGCTTTAACCCAATGATCTGGACATGGGATCTTTAATACAACTAACTTTAATGCCACTGTTCTGGAACTGAGTTGGATGTGTGATGATTTTTCAGACTGTTTTAAGAGAAGAATTCCAAACATAGCTAACCGTCTGAAAACCTCGCCAAATAAATGCAACATCACCATCGACACATGGGAATGGCTTGCCCTAAAACGCACAAACTGGAGGAGAAAATGCCAACCACTTCAAGGTCACCAGGTGGAGTACGTGGGGGCAAGTGCAAGCTGCAGAAAGTGTGGGCACTATCCACAGCTTCCATACCCACCTCCTGAAACACGAGCTGCCCCAGCCATGGCAGAAGCAGCAGCTCCAGGATTGGACTATTTGGCCATCTTACCACACTACCACCCCCACCTCCCCCATGCACCTTGCCCCCCCACCCACCCAAGATGGCAAAGAGTACATCCTTGACCCTGATGGACTGCCAAAGAAGAAGGATTTTCAAGTGCCCAAAGTTTGTAACTGCTTTGTTAGGCAGATTCATTTTGATCATTTGCAGCTTCATAGTTGCAGATTTGTCATGATGGCAATTAATTTACATTTCAACTCTTTTGCAGAAGGAATGTGTGTTAAAAAAAATTATGTATGTAAGTTGAAGTGTCAGTACCCCTACCAATAGCTTAATTACGTGCTAAAACAAAAAATGGTTTTGGAGTCATTTAGGACTTTTTATAACCTCTCAAATCATTTTAGAGTCAATGATGTACTTTTGAAGGGTTGTACAAATTTGTTCACCAAGCAGCCATGTATGCTATGTTCTACACGGACTCACGTTTATGAAATACCTTGATTTTAAAATCTGAATCCTTTTTTTTAAATACCTCGATTGCCTTGCCCCTCTGTTTCTCTGTAATCTCCCTTAAATCTCTTACTTGTGCATCACTAACCACTACCTCTTGAACACCCTCAATTTGACCCTCTTTATCATTGGTGGCAGCACCTTCATCTACGTCTTAAACTCAGAAATTCCCTCCCTAAACTTCTCCACCTCATCAACTAACTTTTCTTCAAGATACTCCCTGAAATCCACTTCTTTGGTCACGGCCATTCCACTGGGGGCATTGCCAATGGGATTGACTGTGACTTGAATATCTGGAGAGGAACCATTAAGGAAAAGTAAGTGGGAAAAGCCAATAAAAATTGAATTCTCCGATGGATAGAACGCATTCAGCGTGACCTCATTATAACTCATTAAAGACGTTTGTCTACCAAAAGGGCAAAAATTATACCACACAGAGGCATCTAGATCAAAGCATTGGTAGCTCCTGGATCACGTCAAAACTCTAGTTCACTAGATCCACATGGAGCCAGGCATCTGTTGGACAGATCATTAACTTGCTCAAACATTCACCCAGTGCAAAGCTATTGCAAAATCCAAAGTTCAAGAGGAAGAAGTTCAAATTCTCAGTTCTAAAGCAGCCTGGCTGTGAGCTATGCTTGGAATTCTTCTCTTCGATCAGTCCGAAATATCATCACACACCCAACTCAATTCCAGAACAGTAGCATTGAAGTTAGTTGCACTAAGCATCGATGTCCAGACCATTAGGTTAAGCATCACTGATACCAGGACAGGTTCAATTTAAAATGTTGAAATGTGTGACCTCCATGAATAAAGACCAAATAACAGTATAGCACAGGAACAGGCCCTTCGGCCCATCAAGGCTGTAACAACACATGATGCCGTTTGAAATTAAAGATCTTTTGCCTCTATGCTGTCCAAATTCCTTTATTCCCTGCCTATTCATACATCTATCAAGATGCCTCTTAAACATTGCTATAGTTTCTATCTTGTAGCAGTTCTTCTGCCCTTCCATCAAGAACTCTACCATTGTGTAGCTATGGGTAGAACACTTGTTTAGGAAGTCTTGGGTTGGGCATGTGGACAATGTGACCCACCCATCACAGCTGGCCATTCATGACCAGTGCCTCAATACTGGGGCATGGGAGTGGACGCTCATGTTAATACACTTAATCTGCCAGTGGATTTGCAGGACTTTGCAAAGGCAGAGCTGGTGATAACTCTCCAGGGATTTGAGGAGTCTGCTGTACATCACCCACTGCTTCTGACGAATACAGGAGGATGGGGACACGGCTGCTCCATAGACCATGAGCTTAGTGCTGACTTTGAGATCTCAGACTCTGTTCCTCAGGGGTCCAAAGGCTGCACAGATGGTTGGGAGTCGGTATTGGATTTAATCGTCAATATCTGTTTGAGGGAGGCAGCTCCCAAAGTATGGGAAATGATCCATGTTGTCCAGGGATTCACCATGGATTTTAATGGTCAGGCAGCAGTGTTGTGGCAGAACAGGCTAGAAGCAAAACATGAAAATGAAACTCTATCAGCTTTGGCTCCAAAATTAACAGCATTTTAAATCAGCTATGTTTGCTGCTTACCATTCCTGACTTCATCGCAGCCAGTGATATTTCAGATACTACTGATTTCTTACTATTTATATATCTTCTTATTTATAAACCATTCCGGCCATTGTGATGCTGCTGACAAAGGTTTGATTCAGCAAGTCTGGAAGCAAAACTCTCTGGTCATTTGGCACATTATGCAATCATTTCGACCTCCTCTGGGTCCATCTTTTGTTACCTTTTCTGTCTTACTATCATCACTTTTTGGTGTCAACTGTTATCCTGTTTCCTGTAATCACTAAACAGAAACTGAAAGAACTAAAGAAAGAATTCAGAAACAAAACCAGAAATTACTGGAAAAGATCAGCAGGTCTGGCAGAATCTATGGAGAGAAATCAGAGTTAACATTTCAGGTCTAGTGACCCTTCCTCAGAACTGACCACAACACTTCCTCTTTGTTCTTTCTCAGGCAACTGAATCTTTTAATAAAAGCAGCACTCTACAAATGTAGCAGATCTGAGACAAAATCAAAAATTTCTGGAGAAACTCAGAAGATCTGGCAGACCCATACAGAGAGAAACAGAGTTAACATTTCAAGTCTTCTTCTTTGGAACATGTCTTCCTCTGAAAAGTTATCTTGGGCTCAAAAGTCTGTTTCTGCACAAATGCTGCTGAGTTTCTCCAATACTTCCAGTTTTTATAACTAAAACTTTTCTCAGGCAATATTTCTTTTAAAAACTTTCTGGTTCTGATTGTCATTGACCAGAAACATGTACAGAATTTCTACCTTCACAGATATAGCCCGTGCTGCTGAATATTTCTAGCTTTATATTGTATGCTTTTTTCTTCAGATTTCAAGCATCTTACTTTTGTTTCTATTTTAGAAAATGTTGGCTTTGGATTATGTTTTTCTAATTTGGGACCACCTCTTAGTAATCTTTGGTGTTCCTAGTTAATAGAACGTTTAGTTGGAAAATATATAGATGCTGTTTGTGCTCCCGAAAGTTGCCAAAACAATGAAGAGAATTATGAAGCATACAATGAAATCTATATTCATTGTTACTTTTGACATATGCATTAATGGCCTAGACTTCGATATGTGGATAAGTTAAAATACGAAAAGTTGTAAACAGTTGGCTGAATAGTAACAGACTTCAGAAAGAAACTGAATGATTGGCAGACACGGCAAACTAAATTGAATGCAAAACTGTGATGTAATCCGTTCTTATGGGAATAATGAGAATAGACAGATGTAAAGAAACTGATGCATTTCTATAGATGTCGTGTATGGTGAATGGAAACAAGTCTTCAAAAGTTGCAAGACAACTAAAACTTCTATCAAAAAGGCATTTGGGATCCTTGGTTTTATAAATAGAGGTCTGGAGCACAAAAGCCTAACATTATAAAGCACTATTTTGATCCAAGAGTGTACTATATTCAGTTCGTTGTGTCCTACTTTAGGTGGAAGATCCCAGTGAGGGCACAGATGAACTTATCATGAATAGTACCAGGCATGAAGGATGTCAGTTAGATAGAGTTCATTGAGAAATTAGCATTGTTCTCTTAAGAGCTGGAAAGTTTAAGGGGAGCTTCAATGGAGGTGTCCAAATCCTGCAGCAAGGAAGGATAAACTGATACTCCTGACCAGCTAGGTAGCCAGAGGACACAGGGCTAAAGTGATGGGTAAAGTGTGACATTAGAGAAACAAAACTATGCAGTATGTTGATCTGATCAGGAATGTTGCTGCCTGAAAGAGAAAATTCAAAGGAATACTTAACTGAGAAATGGATAAATATTTTAACTGACCTCTGTCATGACAACTGAGCCTTTGGAACTTCCCTTGCCTTGACTTTCAATGAAATTTCAAAGCACAAAGGACAGTCCTGAGAAAAAGACTCAGACAATCACTTAACTATTTCTTTCTAGACTATAAAGAGGCTCTGGCATGCAATGTATGCAAACACTGTAACACATAATTGGGATGGAAAATCACAAGCAGAGAGTTTGAGCATAAAACATTTCTAAGGACTATTCAGCCAATTCTCAAGCGTCCTGTGCATGAATACAACCCAATATAAATCAGCACAAAGTATACCATGACAACAATTAACCAACAAAACTTTTTAACTCAGCTTTGTGACAGCTGGGGACTTGGTGGCTATTATTTGCAATTTATAATTGTAGGACATTCCCACAGCCCTTTATAGCCAATGACATTTTTTACACGCAGTTGCTGTTATAATGAAAAAGGCTCTCTCAGATGACAATTTAGATAGTGACTCAGATGTATGTTTTCAATGATGTTAATTGAAGCATAAATATGAAAAAGATACCAGCGTGAAGCCTCCCTGTTCTTCTTTGATATCATAGCATGAGCAACATTAACCGCATCTAAAATTGTCAATTTTGGTGAGATTCATGGAGGGTTTCTCTCTGTAAGTCCTTGTTACTCATGCTAATTTCCAAAACTGGCCTCATTACGGTGCCCCATTTGTCCTATCTTCCCTCTTGTCAAAGGCAAAAGTACCTCCAGGCTTCCTGGCATTGGCACTAAAGCCCCGGCATACAATAGATCAAGCATGCCAGCCCATTGTAATCCTACTGGGAGGGGAAGCAAAGATAAATGCTTCTCAGGGCACACAGGTACCTGGGTGTCACTTCATTGCAAATTGCAGTACACATTTGTAAATGTACAGCTATTTAAGAACCAAGCAACAAAGGTTAGCAATCCTTACTGTCATCCTATCTTAGAACCCTATGTTTCTAAAGGACTGTTACTCTTCCCCTATTGCGCAGTGCAGCATACAGATTTGCCATGCTAACCATTATGCCGCTCTGTCCTCTTGTTGAAGCCAGGGTGGTTGGGATCTTTGTTGAGTTTTCTCCCATTCTGCAGTAATCCATGTCCTCCAAAGCACCATTATCTCCACCCAATATATATTGGGTTTCTGCCCTTCACAATTATGGCCCCCTCTGTATCCCAGCATGTTGCCTCCAATCCCTACAACTGACTTCCCCAACTTCCCACTATAGCAGTGCCCCTGTTGATCTCCCTTGTCTTTTATTGAGCGGACTTCCAGGACTGACTGTGGTCTACCTTCTTGACCAACCAGGATGAACAACACTGACCGACGACTAGAACATGAACATAGAACATAGAACAGTACAGCACAGTACAGACCCTTCGGCCCACAATGTTGTGCCGACCTATTATCCTACTAAGATCAATCTACCCTGCATATCCCACATTTTACTATTCTCCATGTGCTTATCTTAAAAGTCTCTAAAGTGTCTGACTCCACTACCACCGCCGGCAGCGCATTCCACACGCCCACCACTCTCTGTGTAAAAAACCTGTCTCTAACATCTCCCCGATACCTTCCTCCAATTACCATAAAATTATGCTCCCTCAAAACAGTCATTTCTGCCTTGGGAAAAAGTCTCTGACTATCCACTCTATCCATGCCTCTCATCATCTTGTACACCTCTATCAAGTCACCTCTCATCCTTCTTCGCTCCAAAACTGACCAGGCCTTTTACTGATCTCCATTCAGTTCCCTGACTGACTTACTGCAAAACTCTGGACTGGTTGCACTGGATCTCCAGGAATTAACTCTGCTCGCAATCCAAACTGTAGAGGTATGGACCCCTTGGCCTTAACTTCACCATGGAGCTGACTGACTGGGTTCAAGCCCCTTGATGCTGCACTCGACTTACACAGCCAGGGCCTCTTGACTGAGGGCTATGTCACTTGTCCTGACTGAGGACTACACGCGTAGACTTTGAGACATGGCCTTTTGGTTGAAGTACACACAGTGTGTTTACCATGCCCTTTGCTGTAACATGGTGCAGGTGTGAGATCAATGTAACACCATGCCATACAGTAACCCCCTTGACTGATCACTGCTGACAATCATGACAACCTGCTTGGCTTTGTGGCTGTGCTAAACATCAGGGTAAGGCAGAAGTACTGTGAGACTTTGAGCTTTGGCTGAAGGCAAAGATGCCTACAAGCATCGCTACAAGCATCCAAGTAACTACAAAGTGAGTGAGTACTAACAGACCAAGTGACAATCCCTGAGATGCTGCCTAGTTGAATCCATGAGCTGGGTTCTGTCCCTGCATGCTAAGTGTGCAGACAGCATTGCAATGAGAGGTGCCAGTCTGCTCCAAAGTGCAGCATTGTAGTGCAGAACTGTATTGCAAGTGGGTTGGAGATGTACCATTAACGTGCAGTGAGGCTGGTAAAAATCTGATGCCAATATCTGTGGAGGAGGGATACATCCAGTCATTGCCCATGGGGTGTGCCCTGAGCTGCTGGGAACTGCTGACCAAGATGGAGGTCCACAGCAGAATACCAAGTACCCGCTCTGACTTACACTTCAGGAATTGTCATTTTCTATCTGCTGGCTGGGAGAACAGGAAAATGCATATCAATGAGATGAGACAAAGCAATAATGGCTTGCTAATGCACGCAAGTAGGCTTCTTGCTGCTCACTAGCGAGATTCTCATTGTACTGTTCAAAACTTGGAGAAATGGACTTTTCTCTCACAATGTCGAGAATTATATTTCAAGCAATCTCATTCTATTTTCCAAACTGATTCATCATGTCATTCAGGAATTGGGAATATTCTACCCAATTTTTCTGCCCAGATTTAATGTGAGGCTAAGATAACAAGGTGTAGAGCTGGATGAACACAGCAGGCCAAGCAGCATCAGAGGAGCAGGAAGGCCAATGTTTCGGTCCTAGACCCTTGGGGCTGTTCAGGAGATGGGAATTGGAGAGATTTTAATGTAGAGTTTTGTTCAAATTGATGGAAACTCGGGTCAGAGAATCAGGTACGAAAGTCAGTAAGTTTGGTGACTGGAACATCTCATTTTCCAGCTATTATACAGATTGAAGAGAATGTTGGGAGCACCATAGATCTCTGTCCCTATAGCACCTGATCAGTGCTTGTATCAAACAGGATGTTACCTCAGAGGCCCAAAATCACAGGCCCTGGAAGTTCAAATTCCGAGATCATTGTCACACTTTCTGAATTCATTTTCCTCCTTTGCTGAGTTCCCCTCCTTCCCTCTTGCTCTTTATAGCAACAGTGTTCAGACTATGCATGTGGACCTTGAGTCATCATTCTGAGGAAGGGTCATTGGACCTGAAACGTTAACTCTGTTTTTGTCCTTCATAGATGCTGCCAGACCTGCTGAGCTCTTCCAGCAACTTTGTTTTTGTTCCACACTTTCTTTTTGCTCTTTTTTGTACTTTTTTCATTAATTTGTACTGTTTTCATTTCCAGTTTGTAATCATTTATAAAATAATGTTGCCATTTTATGTTGTAAAGTAACATAACGGTAGAAAGCTCTGAAATCTGACTGATATAGTTTGTTACTCCATTTGAGACAGATGCAAATTCACATGATATTAACATGTATTAAATGCCATTAAATTTCCTGTCGCTAGTGTCCAGGCAATGCTTCTGGGCCACTAATGTTAAGCTGTACACATGGAGAGCAATGTTGCTGGGTCTCTGTAGTTATTCTTCAAAGGTTTTAGATGTTGGAGTGTCCCCCATGGGACAGTAGTCGCGTTGTTCTGACTACAATAGTTATGGTCACTATTGTAGGCCTCCTTAGGTCTCTCACTGAAGTTCTGGGGTTAAATGGATGGAGGAAGGGAGAACAATCTGGGGCCAACTCAACAGGTTCAATGTCTTCACTGTAGCTTTCTAATTCAGTGTGGAGGTTGTGTCAAAACCTTGGCTTTTCTTCCTGACTGAAGAGCAACAGCAAGAGATAGAATGCTACTGAACCTGGGCTGTATTGTCCCAGAGACAAAACAAAAGCTTTGAACGGAGGTCGGTGAGCATGTGAAGCAGGTCATCTGCTAAGAACAGCTTTGAGCCTGTACCCTTGCTCTTTGGAGAGCAATGTAAATCCAGTGCGACTCATGTTTACAAATAGATAGCATAGTTCTTTTTCCTGTACACCAGCTATACTATAGGGGCTTTTTAATATTGTACATATGTGTGTCCGTTTGGCCAGTGCACAATGTCCTCCACAACAAGCCGCCATTGGAACAGTACACACACTATTCTCAGATAAGGCAGTACACTAAAGGAATCCCAATTTGAAAGAAATCTTCCACTCTGAGAAAATCTGTTACATTTGCTGCATATTACCTTGCTTGAAGATTAATATTAAAATACACTGGGGTGGCATAGTGGCTCAGTGGTTAGCACTGTAGCCTCACAGTGCCAGAGACCGGGGTTCGATTCCACCCTCGGGCGACCATCTCTGTGGAGTTTGCAGATTCTCCTCGTGTCTGCGCGGGTTTCCTCCGGTTTCCTCCCACAGTCCCAAGATATGCAGGCTAGGTGGTTTGGCCCTGCTAAGTTGCCCGTAGAGTTCAGGGATGTGTAACTTATGGGGGATGGGTGGGATATTCTGGGGATCGGTGTGGACTTGTTGCACCAAAGGGCCTGTTTCCACACTGTAGGGATTCTATGGTGAGTCTATGGAGCAGGTTCCCTAGGGAACAAGTCATGAGGAGCATGGTTAGGGTGAATAGCCAAGGCCTTTTTCCCAAGGTAGGGGAGTCCAAAACTACACAGCATAGGTTTAAGGTGAGAGGGGAAAGATTTAAAAGGGATGTAAGGGGCAACATTTTCACATAGAGGGCGGTGCGTGCATGGAATGAGCTGCCAGAGGAAGTGGAGGAGGCTGGTACAATTACAACATTTAAAAGGCATCTGGATGGGTATATGATTTGGAGGGGTTTAGAGGGACATGGGCCAAATGCTGGCCAATGGGACAGGTTAATTCAAGATATCTGGTTGGCATGGATGACTTGGACCGAAGGGTCTGTTTCCATGCTGTATGACTCTATGGCTCTAAGCGGAAGACATTAATACTGATTCATTCAAATACAAATTATATATTACCAGGGAAGGATAACTTGTTGGAACACGATAGCCAGGATTCTGTCAGGCAAACAGGTATTTCATACAAAGGTTGGAGGACCAGTTGAGGGCCCCTATCAGTTTCGTGGCAAAAAAGGGTGATTTAATAGGTGTTTTGAGTCTAAAATTCTCCCTGAAGCCAAATTCCTCAACAGGACACAGTGTTTGGTATCAAGAGACATACCCACAAGTTAGGAAATCACAGGTAACACTGACAAGGTTTTCTGGGCAGCCTCTTGAGGCCACGGATAAATCAAGAAGCCTCCAATTAATTCCTAAGCCACCAGCAAGTTGACAGATAATAGGTGTCAGTTAGGGTCATTAATGAGCCTAATTGCCATCTCACTCCCAGTTGGCCCCTTTCCACCCTTTGTTTCAATCGAGGAGGTTTTGTGCTGCTGGCAGACAGATGTGAGCCATCTCCCATGATGAAGTGGGCCTTGTTGGTATGTTTCCTGCCATGACACACTTCATTAAATCCAGCCCATATGTGAGTTATTTTGAAACAATGTGGTAAATATCACATGTTTTCAAGGAACAGGGAATAACACATCTATGATTCTCAAAGTTCCTTACTTCATGTCTGATTAATTAATGAACCAAGTGGAAGACAAATTGCTATTATTTGTCAACAACACCACTATTATTGTATCATGTGACCGCAACATCAACAATTTAATGAGACGTCCCAAGCTGCTTCACAGGAGCATTATTAAGCAATATTTGACACCATGCCACCTGGGGTGATTTTATATCAGTTGACCAAAATCTTGGACAGAAAGATGGGTTTTAAGGAATGTCTTAAAAGAGAAAACCAAGTTAGAGAGGTGGAGGCGCATGGTGTGGGGACTCGAGCTTGAGGCCTTGGGAACTAAAGGCATGACCTCAATGGCAGAGTGATTAAAACCAGATATGGGCAAGAGGCCACAATTACAGACACATGGAAAACTCCGAGGGTTGTTGGGCAATAAAAAAAAATTGCTGTAGTAAGTGCTGGAGAGGAGGGAGGAATGGGGCACAAACCATGGAGGGATTTCAAACCAAAAAGAAGAACTTTAATATCATGATATTAGCTTTAAATCAATGAGTGCTCTTCTCTCATGCATTGGCTTTCCCCTAAACATTCGTATTCCTGTAAACTTATGAGTGCAAGAGTTAGGGCTAAACGGAGCAAAGGGGCAAAAGCAGGAACAGGTTATATTGAGAGGTGGAACAGGCTTGAAGGAGTAAATGGCCACCCCTTGATCCTATTTTCGATCTTATTAAAATATAAAGCTTCAATAAAGTGTGTACTTTTTTCAGCAATATCTAAATTGAGATGCTGCTTGATTGCAAGATATTGTAGGTCGATGAGCACGGGGGGATGGGTAAATCAGGCTTGGTGCAGTTAAGACCATGGCTAGCTAGACTGGTAGCAAAAATATGACTAAGGGTGTCAGCAGCAGATAAGCTGATAAAGAGACCATCAAAATGTCTTAAGGTAAAGTAAAGGACATTGGTCTTTACCATCTACCCCCATACCCCTATTGATGACAAATAAAGATTGGAAAAGCTGGAAGTAAATGATATATAGAAAATGCTGGAAATGCGTTTTAGGTCAGTTTGTGTGGCCAGAGAGAACAAACAAGTTAAGGTGTCAGACTGTTATAAACTGAAAAAGAAAAGCACCCATTCTGTCCAACCGTGCTTGCTGAGTATTTTTGGCACTTTCTGCTCTTTGAAAAAGCTAAGGAAAGGTGAAGGTGACGCAGGTTGGAAACAGCCCAAAGGCAGTCATTTGAGTTTTATGACTTCTACAGCTGTACTTGCTGACTGAAGGAGTTCTCAGCAGAACACAGTGCGGCTGTAACAATCTATAAGGTAAGATTCTGCAGGACAAAACTGGACACTCAATTGACAGTCTCACAGTCTCCCAAACCGCAGGAATGCTGATGGAGGAAATGGGAACTGATCAGAGGTTGTACAATAGCTGTTGATTTAAGAGTCCAGGGACATTACTGTGGCAAGATTACAGGGAACTTTCTGCTGTGCTTGGTCCGGGATACACCAAACCTGAATTGGCCCCTGAAGTGGCACAAATTGTCCTTTCTCCAGCACTCAAAGGTGAATATTGATATATAAACATTGCTTATTGCCCATCATTACAGCATTTTTAGGAGTAAGTTATTGAAGTAAATGAAAATCATAATGGGTTTTAAAAATTGTTTACAATTTCCCCTGAAACATTGGAAAATATTCAAATTGAAGTGCGCTATGATTTAATAATTTTGAAAGTAGTGTGGAATATTTCAGAATTCTCGTGATTTAAGATATTTTTTCTGAAAGAAAATGTATACCTATATTAAAGAAACTTAACCCTTTATCCTGTTGAATGATATTCGATGTAAATTCCACATTGATGCTAATGTCAATATTGTAGTCATTATTTTAGGTGTTCAAACGTGAACTTCTTTGTCTAAGTTATTACTGTGATTTAAAAACTTTTTTTAAAAAAAGCTTCTAATAAATCATTACTAGGTGTTGAAAAAAACTATTGGAGCTAAAAAGTATTTTCAACTTTACATCCTGTGTTAATGCCAAAATTCCCAGTCCCATTCCGACAAAAATAGCGTTATTATGATTTAAGAGGGACCAAGGGGGCAACTTTTTTCACACAGAGGGTGGTGCATCTATGGAATGAGCTGCCAGGGAAAGCTGCAGAAGCTGGCACAATTGCAACATTTAAAAGGCATCTAGATGGGTACATGATTAGGAAGGATTTAGAGGTATATGGGTCAAATGCTGGCAAATGGGGCGACATTCATTTAGGATATTTGGTCGGCATGGACGAGTTGGACCGAAGGGTCTGTTTCTGTGCTGTATATCTCTATGACTCTATCTTCCTGTTTGGCAGAAGCTCTGCTCCAAAATTGCCAAAACTTGGCAGTAAGAAGTTTATTTTTGTTGCTAAAAATTCACATCGTCTTCCTGGGGTATAAACTCGTGCCAAAATTAAAAAAATGCTAAAATGATTGAAAAGAATTCCCCCATTGATTTTATCCTTTTGTTAGATGTTTCATCAACTTTGTGTGTGTGTGTGTCTCGCCCCCTCTTAAAAACAATTCTGCCAGATTTCCACAATTCTTTTCCGCATACTTTGTGACTTTGTTGCTTTTGACGGGAGGGGGTGGGAGTATGCAGGAGGCTCAAGGTGAAGATTGAAATGTTAAAGTGTTAAATGATATCAGACAGCAACGGGGGCTTGGTTGGGCGTGTTGAGTGTTTGATTCCACCAAAAGTTCAGCCAACCGTGGCACTTATGGGGGACACACAGAAAAAAAGTTTCTTAATGGTTCAGTGACATCACTGGGAGAGGAGGGGGTGAATTTAATAAAAGCTCCTTCTTCACCCTTCCATGCCTCTCTCGGCAGGTAGGAACCACTGACTTGTTTTCTTCTCCCCTCAGCCTCAGACTCTTGTCTGGTGTTGGATCGCCCCGATTTACAGCGAGCCTGTCGCCGCCTTATAACGCACCGCAGCCCCGGCACAATGACCCTCTGACTCCCTTCTCTCTCAAGGTAAGCAATTCTTTTCAATTCATTTATGTACAAAGCTCGCGTGTCCCTTTCCCTCACCCACCCATTGCACATTATTTTTTAAAATGAAAAGAGCTTTTAAAAACAAAATTTGAAAGAAAATTAAACAAAAAAGATTGTAGCCCTGTTTATTCGTTTCTGATGTGTTTTATTTCCTACAACCTTTGATCTGCAGCGAAAAATATACTTTCAAACTATTTTCAAATTGCAACGTTTTACTCTTACTGATTTTTAAAATATATATATATAAAATTCAGCTTTCCTTTCAGGCTTATGCTAAAGTGAGTATGTAACGATCATTTTTTTCTCTGTTTCTCTGAAAGTTTATTAATAAATCATTCTGAAGGACTAACCTCCTCTGATGACGAGTTGCTGGAGTTTGGCACGTTACTTGACGATCCGATTTGTTTACGTCCTGTGCAAGGATTGGAGTAAAAAAAGATGTGACTACAATACAATGACTTCCTCCCTCCCCATCCCCCTTTCCTCATACGGCCAGTGTGAGAATAAGGAGGAATTTTCTGGACAGCACCTTATACTGAAACTTCCTGACCTAAGGTGTAAGATTTGAAGTTTCGAACTTCAGTGAGCAGAGTGCATGTGAAAGTCCAGACAGATAGGCAAGGTGTGGAATCAAGTTAAATATTACCATCAAGATTGTAGATTTTTAAAAAAAAATCCTTTTAACCCTTTCTCCATCATTAAGTTTGAAATTGTAATTAAAAATACACTAATTATTTCTTCGATTTCGGTCTTGCAAAAAAAGTTTGTGCAACTAGACCAAACACCTGCTCTCATCTCCCACCCCACCCCCACACGTAAACAAATGAAAGATTTGGCTTTCTTCAGCAACAAGATCAGAAATTGCTGGAGGAACTCAGCAGGTTGGGCAGCATTGTGGAGAAAAGGCTGATTTTCTCCAGCAATTTCTGATTTTGTTTCAAATCTTCACTATCCACCGTTGTTTTAGTCCTTGGCTTTCTGTAGGCCTTTCATGATGTTGCACGGTGCTTTACTGCTAATGAAGTAGCTTGGAAGTGTTGTGTCAGGCAATTTGTGCACAGCAGGATCCCACAAATAGCAGTGCAATAACGGAAAGGAAAATACAGACTTTCATTTGCATTGCATGCTTCACAGCTGAGTCTCAACATGTTTTCCAGTCAATTAAATACTTTAGAAGAGTAGTTGGCAATACAGGATGCACACAGCCAACTCTTTCAAAACAGCATTATGATAATGACTGCATGATGTGTCTTTGTGAATTTGGTGAAGGGATAAATATTGACCAGAACCCTGGGGGAATTGCCTCCTGCTCTTCTTCGAAAGAGCTGAATGGGATCTTTCACATACATCTAAGGGGACCTTGGTTCAGCCTAGATCTTTAAGCCCTGGGATGGAACTGAACTCAACAGTCTTGTACTTCAGTGGTGAGACAGCTGCCAAGTGAGCTACAGCTGATGATAGAAAAATAGAAAGCTTTTAGTAATGGTGATTGAGGGATAAATGTTGACGCAGTGCTCAATGTGAGTTCCAGCCAAACACGATGCTGTGGTAAAAAGTAAGGAGGCTGCGAGGTGACCTTATAGAGGTTTTTTGAAGTCACGAGCGACATGAATAGGGTGAATAGTCAAGGACTTTTCTCTAGGCCAGAGGAGTCCAAAACTAAGGTTTAAGGTGCAAAGGTAAAGAATTAAAAGGGACTTGAAGGGCAACTTTTTCATGCAGAGGGTGGTGCATGTGTGGAATGAGCTGCCAGAGGGAGCGGTGTAGGCTGGTACAATTACAACATTTAAAAGGCATCTGGATGGGTACATGAATAGGAAAGGTTTAGAGGGATACAAGCCAAATGCTAGCAAATGGGACTAGATTAATTTAGGATTTCTGGTCGGCAGGGGCGAGTTGGACCGAAAGGTCTGTTCCCGTGCTGTACATCTCTATGACTGCATATGGTACATTAAAATGAAGGTAAAAGTCAAGTCTTTTTTTAACAAGGAGCAAGACAGTCACGTAGAGAGTGAGACAATAAGGGACCAAGAAATGGCTGCTTACTAGTGATAATATAAGTAGATTCAAAATTTTAAAAATAGACAAGAGGATGGGAAAAGTGCACTTTGTGTTTTAAAATTATTTTGAATGATTACCAAATTGATCGGTTTAGTATGACTGGCCTTGATGTATTTAATTAGACTTTGTTTAATTAACCCAGTATGGGAGTGGTAAAATTTACATACAATGGTTGCCCCAGGAGCTGAAAATTCCTTGACTATGTTAACAACCTAGTTGCTCCGTTTAAAAGCCGTGATGTGGCGGTGCCGGTGTTGGACTGGGGTGGACAAAGTCATATGACACCAGGTTGTAGTCCAACAGGTTTATTTGGAATCACACAAGCTTTTGGAGCACAGCCCCATCGTCAGGTGCAGTGAGAGAACAAAGCACACAGACCCAGAGTTTATAGGCAGAGAGATCAAGGGCAGAGAGATCAAAAGATCATACAACTGATGTGAGTAGAGTGTCAGATGATAAGTCTCTGCAGTGACGAGGTGTGTTGGACGGTGAGTAAAGTGTCAACAGCTGAGTAACCAGTGAAGGGATGACGTATAATCCGATTAAGTGAGGCAGAGAGATAATTTAAAAAAATTCAGAATAATGTGGTGCTGGAGACAAACTGAATGACTGGGATTGCATACTGAATTCAAAACTATACAAACTATTTAAGGTAGAGAGATCATAATAATTTATCAAAGTGATGCTGTCGAAACAGGACAGTAAGGAAGATTTTGCAGATAAAGAACAGTACGATGGGGTCACCTGTAGCATGACATGAACCCAAGATCATGGTTGAGGCTGTCTTCATCAGTATGGAACTTGGCTATCAGTTTCTGCTTGGTGATTCTGCGTTGTTGTGTATCTCAAAGTCCGCCTTGGAGCACAATTACCTGAAGATTGGAGGCTGAATGCCCTTGATGGCTGAAGTGCTCCCCCAATGGGAGGGAACATTTCTGTCTGGAGATTGGATACTATCATCACACGTGGGAACACCACCCGCCACTTGCACGGCAGATACTTATGTGACTCGGCCAAGGTTGTCTATCTCATATGCTGTAGGCAATGATGCCGCAAAGCATGGCATATTGGCAAAACCATGCAGATGCTACAACAACAGATGAATGGACACCATGCAACAATTGCCAGACAGGAGTGTTCCGTCCCAGTCGGGGAACAGTGAAGAAGTGAAGAACGTTCAGCCTTCGATCTTTGGGTGTCCTCCAAGGCTGACTTTGAGATACACAACAACGCAGAATCACTGAGCAGAGGCTGATAGCCAAGTTCTGCACCCATGAAGACAGCCTCAACTGTGACCTTGGGTTCATGTCACGCTACAGGTGACCCCACCTTACTTTTCTGTAAAATCTTCCTTACTGTCCTGTTTTGACAGCATCACCTTGATAAATTGTTATGGCCTCGCTACCTTAATTAGTTTGCACAGTTTTGAATCTGGCATGTGATTCCAGTCGTTCAGTTTGTCTCCAGCACCATTTAATTCTTAAATTTTCGTAATTATCTCTCTGCTTCATATAAATGGATCCCTTCACTGGTTATTCAGCTGTTGACACTTTATTCACCATCCAACACTCCTAGTCACTGCAGAGACTTAGCACCTGACACTCCACTCACACCAGTTGTATGATCTTATGATCTCTCTGCCCTTGATCTCTTTGCCTGTAAACTCTGGGTCTGTGTGCCCTGCTCTCTCGCTGCACCTGACGAAGGGGCTGTGCTCCAAAAGCTTGTGTGATTCCAAATAAACCTGTTGGACTATTACCTGGTGTTATATGTGTTCTGACTTTAAAAGGCAAACATTGCATTGAGATCTCAAGCTCATTGTTGACGAGAAGAAATAATTTGCATTGGCTCTTCCAAAGCTGTTCTGACTTCCTCATTTTGAATTCAAATCTCAAGCACAATTCCGTTTTAAGCTCTGGAAGGGCAGATCAGCTAAGAAACCAAACTGCTGAAGAACGGTATTTACTGGAAGTTTCACTTTTTGAGACACAATTACCCTTGGGACTTTAACCAGTTCATTTCATCCTTTGCACTCTTGTGACAGAATATACTGGAAACCCTCACTGCGAAAATTAAGTTGGTGTACAAACGTACCCTAAGGGTTAAAATGCCATCAGTTTTGTAAGAGTTTTTTTGCAAAGAAGTTATGGGAGGCAGGATATAATGCAAGAGATTACCAGGATGTATTTGTGATGTTTTGCCTATATTTTTATAGGCTGTGGGCTTTGCTGGCTAGGCTAGCATTTATTACCTGTCTCTAGTTGCCCTTGAGAAGCTGGTGGTGAGCTGCAGTCCATGTGGTGTAGGTGTGCTCACAATGCTGTTAGGAAGGGAGTCCCAGGAATTTGACTCAGCCACGGCGAAGGAACAGCAATATATTTACAAGTCAGAATGGGTGTGATTTGGACAGAAACTTGTAGGTGGTGGTGTTGCCATCATCTGCTGCTCCTGTCCATCTAGGCCACAGAGTTCTCGGGTTTGGAATGTGCTGTCAGAAGAACATTAGTGAGTGCATGCGCACCTTGTAGATGGCCCTCAGTGCTGCCACTGTCCATTGGTGGGGAAAGGAATGAATGTTGAAGGTGGTGGACATTGTGCCACTTAAATGGACTGCTTTTTCCTGGATTATAGCAAGCTTCTTGAATGTTGCACTGCACCCCTCCAGACAAACGGAGAATAATTCATCACAATTCCAACTTGTGCCTTGCAGATAGTGGACAGATTTTGGGAAGTCAGGAGTTGAGTTACTCACAGCAAAATTCTTAGCTTTGGATCTGTTCTTGTAGCCACAGTATTTATATGACTGGTCCCATTCACCTTCTGGTGGACAGTAAGTCTCCAGGAGGTTAAAAGCAGGCGGCTCAACAATGGTAATGTCATTGAATTTCAAGGGGCAGTAGTTAGGTTCTCCCATTGTAGGGGATTTAAAAGCAAAATATTGCAGATGCTGAAATGCTGAAATGAAAACAGAAAGTGTTGGTGTTTGCAGCATCTGTGGAGAGAGAAACTTTTGAATCCAGTCTGACTTCTTCAGAACTCTTTTTTTAATGCATATAGGTGGGAAGGGACCCCTGAACAAGGGGTTTGTGGGGGAAGTCAACTCAAGACAAAAAGAAGTAGGTTCAGTGGAACAGGAATGATGGATCTGCCAGGGTTAGTCCTGTTCTGTGGATTTTGGGAAGAAGGTGGAAGTGACTGTGCCAGGTTGGGATACTGTGAGGTGGGAAGCTGTGGGCAGGAGATCTCCAGAGGAGATTAGGTCAATGACAGTCCTGGAAACAGCAGCTTAATGTTGAGAGGTGGGTTCATGATCCAGGAGGATATAAGAGGAAGTGTCTGAGAGCTCAGCCTCTGCAAGTCATAGGTCAGCAAGGTAGACGACAGCAGCAGCACCCCTGTTGGCAAGTGATTACCTGACACTTGCAATCCAAATGCTACTTGTCACTTACCAGATCAAGCATGGATTATGTCCACATTGTGTGTTGTCAACGTTTTGAGAGCTGTGCCCAGTTTTGATCTCCTTATTTACGAAAGGACTTAGTTACCGAAGCAGTTCAGAGAAGATTCGCCAGACTGATTTCTAGGATAAGGAAAGGTTAGATAGGCTATGTCTGTATCCATTCGAGTGTAAAGAAATGAAAAGTGATCTTTTTGGAACATACAAGGCCTGAAGGTTTTTACGAGGTGTATGCTGAAAGGTTGTTACCCCTTGCAAGAGAGTCTAGCACAAGGGAACACAGTTTGGAAATAAGAAGTTTCTAATTTCTGAAGAAGAGGAATTTGTTTTTGCTTTCAGATGGTCATGCAACTGTCAAATTCACTTTCCAACAGAAAAGTTGAGGCAGGGTAATTGAATACTGATAGATTAGAGAGATTCTTGACTAACAAGGTAGTCGAAGGATATAAAGACTAGCCAGGAGAGCGGGTTGAAGCCACAGTCAAATCGGTCATGATCATATTGAATAGTTGAACAGGCTGAAGGGGCCAAATAGCCCCGATTTGATCCTAGTTCATATGCTTGCAGAAGGGAGTGACTGACTGGTAAGATGGAGGAACCTAGACAGAAAATTCTGCCGTATGTCCCATAACGGAAGAAGTCTCTATCACTGATGACGGAATATAGGGAGAAAGATACTTAATCTCACAAGGCTATATGAGAGATTTGTAGCTAAGAACAGGAATTTTAGAACACAGAAGGCTGAGGGACGGAGAGCCAGTGAAAGTTGCTGGTCACTCAGATCAATCCCCAATCATTGCTACGGCTCCGCAATCCTACCTGTCAGTCAGAAAATCATGGCTTCAAGTGCCACTTCAGTGATTCAGGTCCAAATTCTTCCCTGATACTCTATTGCAACACTGATGGAGTGTGCTGCAAGGTCAAAGGTGCCATTGTTCAAATGAGATGTTAAATTGAGGACCTTGCTGCTTTTCCAGGGATGGATATGAAATATCCTGCGACGTTAATTCAAAGAGGAGAGGTGAGAGTGTCCTGGTTAATCGTTATCCTGTGGCTGCTGTCTAGGACAAATTACCTGACTCCTTGACCACATTTTTTGATCATCTGACCTAATATTTCCATATCTGATCAGTGTCATGTCTTGTTTTACAATGCTCACCTGAAGCACCTTGAGAAGTTTTATAATGCAAATTGGCACTCTACAAATTCAAATTGTAGTTGGCAGTTTATTGCATTGCAGTTTATGTGTTCTTTCTGTATGCAAATTATGACATTATAACAACTCTCCAAGAGCACTTCATTGTCAGTAAAGTACTTTGCGATGGCCTGAAGCTATGCAATGTGTTATATAAATGTATGAGAAGCAAAAAGCTTGGTGCACTTGAACTTAGAGTCATGGAGTCATGCAGCATGGAAATAGACCCTTCAGTCCTACTCATTTGTGCCGACCAATGTTCCCAAGTAAACTAGGAACAAAAATCAAAGTTGCTGGAAAAGCTCAGCAGGTCTGGCAGCATCTGTGAAGGAGAATACAGAGTTAACGTTT
>JAHRHZ010000061.1:15557524-15625356 GCA_024137785.1 Ginglymostoma cirratum | reverse complement strand
CAGCAGGTCTGGCAGCATCTGTGAAGGAGAATACAGAGTTAACGTTTAGGGTCCAGTGACCCTTCCTCAGAACTCTGAGTTTCTGAGGAAGGGCACCAGACCCGAAACGCTAACTCTGTTTTCTCCTTCACAGATGCTACCAGACCTGCTGAGCTTTTCCAGCAACTTTGGTTTTTGTTCCTGATTTACAGCATCCGCAGTTCTTTTGGTTTTTATTTCCCAACTAAACTAGTCTCATTTGCCTGAGTTTGGCCCATATTCCTCTAAACCTTTCCTATTCATGTACTTATCCAAATGGCTTTTAAATGTTGTAACTGTACCTGTATCCATCACTTCCTCTGGCAATTCATTGCACACACAAACCAGTCCCTGTGTGAAAAATTTGCCCCTTAGGTCCCTTTTAAATCTTTCTTTTCTTACCTTAAACCTTTGCCCTCACTTGAAAGGCAGGAAACAATTTATGCACATTACCTCCCACAAACATCCATGTGATAATGGCCAGATAATGTAAATTCGAGTTGTTGATTGAGAGATAAATATCGGCCAAGGTATCAGGGATAATCTCCTTGTTTTTTTTTCATAAATGTTCCGAGAGTTAGTACAGACATAGCAGGCTGAATCGTGCCTTCCTCTGCACTGTAATGATTCTGTGATTGGCATCAAAACAACACCAATTCCAATAACGCAGCACTATTTCAGTACTCCACTGCAATGTTAGCGTGAGGCTTTTGGTCTGGGAGTGAAACTTGAATCCACAATCTTCTGCCTCAGGTGAGAGTACAACTAAGTGAGTCGTTGAGCCTGTGAAAAGAGATTTCAATCATCAAGAAGTTCCATTGGTCAGTGACAGCCAACTCACTAACCACTTGTGCTCCCACAAGGAGCTCAAACAGTTCATCCACTTCACCAACACCTTCCACCCCAACGTTAAGTTCACCTGGACCATCTCTAATACCTCTCTCTCCTTCCTGGACTTCTCTGTTTTCATCTCTGGCAACCACCTAGAAACTGATATCCATTTCAAGCCCACCAACTCCCACAGCTACCTAGGATACACCTCCTCCCACCCACATTCCTGCAAGAATGCCATCCCCTATTCTCAATTCCTTCACCTCCGCTGCATCTGCTCCCAGGATGAGGCATTCCACTCCCGTACATCTCAGATGTCCTCATTTTTTAAGGACGGCAACTTCCCCCCTCAGTGGTCGAGAACGCCCTCGACTGTGTCTCCCGTATTTCCCACAACTCATCCCTCACACCCCCTCCCCGCAATAACAACCAAAACAGAATCCCCCTCATCCTCACGTACCACCCCACCAACCTCCGGATCCAATGCATTGTCCTCCGACACTTCCGCCATCTGCAATCCGACCCACCACCAAAAACATTTTTCCCTCCCCACCCTTATCTGCTTTCCAGAGGGACCACTCTCTCCGTGACTCCCTTGTCCGCTCCGCACTCCCCTCCAGCCCCACCACACCCGGTACATTTCCCTGCAACCGCAGGAAGCGCTACACCTGCCCCCACACCTCCCCCTTCACCCCCATCCCAGGCCCTGAGAAGACTTTCCACATCAAGCGGATGTTCACCTGCACATCTGCTAATGTGGTATACTGCATCCGCTGTTCCCATTGTGGCCTCCTCTACATCGGGGAAACTAAGTGGAGGCTTGGGGACCGCTTTGCAGAACACCTGCGCTCGGTTCGCACTAAACATATGCACCTCCCAGTCGCGAACCATTTCAACTCCCCCTCCCATTCCTCAGACGACATGTCCATCCTGGGCCTCCTGCAGTGCCTGAGCGATGCCACCCGAAGGCTGCAGGAACAGCAAATCATATTCAGCCTGGGAACCCTGCAGCCCAATGGTATCAATGTGGATTTCACAAGCTGCAAAATCTCCCCTCCCCCTGCCGCATCCCAAAACCAGCCCAGCTCATCTCCGCCTCGCTAACCTGTCCTTCCTCCCACCTATCCCCTCCTCCCACCTCAAGCCCCACCCCCATCTCCTACCTACTAACCTCATCCCACCCTCTTGACCTGTCCGTCCTCCCTGGACTGACCTATCCGCTCCCTACCTCCCTACCTACACTCACCTTTACTGGCTCCATCCCCACCTCTTTGACCTGTCTGTCTCCTCTCCACCTATCCTCTCCTCTATCCATCTTCTATCCGCCTCCCCCTCTCTCCCTATTTATTTCAGAACCCTCTTCCCCTCCCTCATTTCTGATAAAGGGTCTAGGCCCGAAATGTCAAACTTTCCTGCTCCTCTGATGCTGCTTGGCCTGCTGTGGTCATCCAGCCCTATACCTTGTTAACGCAAAATGTGAGACCACTTGTGCTGCATCCAGTGCACAAAATATAAAACCTAGAAATGGCATATCTCTGTAAATGAAAACTGTACCAACAGAAGGGTAGAGTGACAAGTAGAATGGAGAAAAGTGTGTGGAATTATTCCAGGATATTATAGATTTGGAGATTCAAAGTCTCCATCATCCATTTCGTTAATGTATTGGCAGGTTAGAAGAGCTCCCCTCCCTTAAAATCTGGCTTGATACTTTGAGATTGCTTTTCTGTGGAGATGCAGGTATTTCTGACAGAAAAGTAGATGTGCGTTGCATTTGGCCAGGCATGGCGCAATCAGTGGAACTTTATGCTTTTGCCTATTTATCTCCATAGATTATTTAATATCTGATGTAGGGTGCAGCCTTCTGTTCTTTCCATTGCCTTCAGTGTTGATCTTGCATGATTGTCGGAATGTGTGCAATTTTTTTATCATTTCTTCTGAAAGTTATTTTCTCAGCATCCAATAGTCACTGATTAGGATTATACCGTAAAAAGCACAAAGGTTGAAAATCTTGAATGGAGGTAAAATGTTCTGGCTGCTTGTTACTCAGAGTCTGAAGGATACTGCTTCAGGTTCGAGCCTACGTCAGATTTGCAATTATGAGTCTGGAAAGATGCTGATACCGCCAAAGTAAGACAAATCAGGACATGCTCATGTGAGTACAGCTGTGACATTCCTGGGCATGTTCTGGCTTTTCTTACTTAAAGGGCTTCTCCTGTTGGACTGTGCTGCTTGTGTTGAAGTGAAAGTTGCTGAAGTGTTACTGTTTTAATCACTGATCTGATGCTGATTTACCTGCTCTTTATTTCCAAGAATTGTCTGTATTTGGCACCAATGATCACTTTCCTACTGCCTTCAAATGTTGCAGAAAAATTAACACGGTAAGCCCTTTATGACTTTTTCAGATTCGAGGTAACTGATAGATAGTACTGCTGTCATCTCTGAGTCAAAAGATTGTGGTTTCAATCCCCATTCCAGGCCTTAATCACCTAATGTAGGCTGACGTTCCAAAGCAATATTAAGTGCTGTGCCGTTGGGGTTGGATTTTGGATGGCATTATAAATCAAGGCCCCAATGTCTGTTCATGTTGAAGTAATTGGTCTCATCTGACTGAAAATGGACATAGATCATCTGATAATATGGGCAATGGTCATCTTTCGATCAATATCATGTGACATATAGAGGGCCTGGAAAGGCTTCAGGGATGATCCCAAGTTGAAAGTTTTCAATTATCAGAGATAATTATTCAAGCATAGATTTGGTTTGGTGAATTAACTGAAGTATTTAAATAATTAAGGCGTCAGACTATGTGTAGAAAGATATTTTGAGCAAGATAGTTTGGGTCGTACTTTCATTTAGTAGTGTTCAAGACAAGCATGTCTTATTTCTGATTTCTGATGAAGGGTCTAGGCCCGAAACGTCAAGTTTTCCTGCTCCTACGATGCTGCTTGACCTGCTGTGTTCATCCAGCCCCATGCTTGTTATCTCGGATTCTCCAGCATCTGCAGCACCTTTTATCTCTGATACATGTCTTATTTGCCAGTTTTACTTCTGGGGGTGTTTTCTTTATACAGGGGATTATTGATACTTAAATTACGTTTGCGTGGTAAATGTGGATTAACTGCAACAGTTTAGAATGGGGTGTTATCGATTCTGCACCCACTTCTCATGAGTCCTCCCCTTTCACAGGAAACTGTTTACCTGTCTACAGTCTTCCCCTTCCATGTGAATCACTCCTTTAGGCCTCAAATCCTCTCCAGACCTTTTCATTGAGAGATGTGTGTCACTAGCTGTCTCAAATTCTCTGCTTCTCCCCCTCACTTAGTTTCCATTTGAAACTGTTGCGCTCCATTCTCTTAAATTCACCACGAGTATTGTCATTTAACTTGTTGACAAGGGTGCTCTGTTACTGTTGGAGGGCCAGCATCTACTTTGCATAGGCTGAATGCCAACTGAATCCAACAGCAAACATCAAGCCATCATCTCCCGGATTGGTGATATTCTCGTCACAGTCTGCAACCTTGTAGTTCCCTAGCCTGAACAGCTCACTTCGACCTTCTTCCCAAAATTCACTAACAAGAAAGATCATCTCAGCCAGTTCCTCCAAACCAATCTCCTTATTGGCTCAACTTTTCTCCCCTTGACAACCATCTTTTTCAAACACATCAATGACTCTTCCAATCCCCCTGGCACTTCAACAGTTTCCATTTTCATGGTGCTAACTGACATTTTGCAACCACAATGACCAATCTCCCTACACTTCCATCTGCCACAGGGGTGATTTGAAGGCTGTCTGCTCCTTTCTTCAACTGAAGCTCCAAAAGGTGCAGTAAAGATTTAAAGGATGCTGCCAGGACTGAAGGATCTGAGCTATAGGGAGAGGCTGAATAGGCTGGGGTTATTTTCCCTGGAGTGTCAAAGGCTGAGGGATGACCTTACAGCAGTTTATAAAATCACAAGGTCTTTTTCCCAGGATTAGGGGAATCCAAAACTAGAGAGCATAGGTTTAAGGTGATGGGTGAAAGATTTAAAAGGGACCTAAGGGGCAACTTTTTCACTCAGAAGGTGACCTGTGTATGGAATGAGAAGTCAGAGGAAGTGGTGGAGGCGGGTATAATTACAACATTTAAAAGGTATCTGGATGGGTACATGAAAAGAAAGGGTTTGGAGGGAAATGGGCCAAATTCTGGAAAATGGGATAAGATTAACTTATGGTATCTGGTCAGTGTGGACAAGTTGGACCAAAAGGTCTGTTTCCATGCTGTGCATTTCTATGACTCTAGTCTTTATCCACCCTTCGCTCTCCTCCATTTAGGTGAACTTCTCCTCCAATTTTATAATTTCTTTGTGAACTATATTCATTTCCTCCAAATGAAAAGATATTGGATCCTAGCTGTGTTAGCCTTTTTGTGAGATGCATGATACAAGCTGCCTTCTTCCCCTCTGTTCACCACATCCAAAGGCCACTTTGGATTGGGTGCTTGGCAACGAAGTGTTAGACCGGTTGGTAGGAGAGCATTTTGGCGGTAGCAATCATAACTCTGTTTCTTTCATGATAGTCATGGATAAGGATAGGTACATATGGCAGGGTAAAGTTTACAATTGGGGGAAAGGTAATTACAATTCAGTTAGGCAAGAACTGGGTAACATAAATTGGGAACAGATGCTGTCAGGGAAGAGCACCACAGAAATGTGGAGATTGTTTAAGGAATGCATACTGCATGTGCTCAATATGTTTGTCCCTAGCAGACAGAGAAGATGCAGTCAAGTGAGGGAGCCATGGTTCTCAAGAGAGGTCGAACGACTGGATAAGAGGAAGAAGGAGGCTTATGTAAGATTTAGGAAAAGAGGAATGGAAAAGGCTCGAGAGGGATACAAGTTATCCAGGAAGGATCTGAAGAAAGGGCTTAGGAGAGCTTTAAGGGGGCATCAGAAAACCTTGGCAGATAGGATCAAGGAAAACTCCAAGGCTTTTTACACGTATGTGCAGAACAAGAGAACGACCAGAGAAAGGGTAGGGCCATTCAAGGATTGTAAAGGGCATTTGTACACAGAGCCTAAAGAGACAGGAGAGGTCCTGAATGAATACTTTTCTTCAGTATTCACAACTGAGAGGGACCTAGTTCTAGAGGAGGACGTTGTGAAACAGGCAGGTAGGCTAGAGGAGGTTGAAGTTAGTAAAGAAGATGTGCTAGGAATTCTGAGGAAGTTGAAGATAGATAAGTCCCCCGGGCCTGATGGGATTTATCCAAGAATTCTATGGGAAGTGAGGGACGAGATTGTAGGGCCTTTGGCAATGATCTTTTCACCCTTACAGGTATAGTGCCGGAAGATTGGAAAGAGGCAAACGCCATTATCTTGTTCAAAAAAGGGAACAGGGATAACTCCGGAAATTACAGGCCAGTTAGTCTTACATCAGTGGTGGGCAAATTATTGGAAAGGGCTCTGAGGGACAGGATTTATGATCACTTGGAAAGGCACAGTTTGATTCGTGATAGTCAGCATGGATTTGTGAAGGGTAGATTATGCCTCACAAACCTTATTGAATTCTTTGGAGGTGACCAAACACGTGGATGAAGGTGGAGCAGTGGATGTGGTATACATGGATTTAAGTAAGGCGTTTGATAAGGTTCCCCATGGTAGGCTCATTCAGAAGGTAAGGAGGCATGGGATAGAGGGAAATGTGGCAGATTGGATTCAGAATTGGCTGACCCTTAGAAGACAAAGTGTGGTAGTGGACGGAAAATATTCAACATGGTGCTCAGTTACGAGTGGTGTACCACAAGGATCTGTTCTGGGCCCTCTTCTATTTGTGATTTTTGTAAATGATTTGGATGAAGGAGTGGAAGGGTGGATTAGCAAGTTCACGGACAATACAAAGGTGGGTCACATTGTGGACAGTGCGGAGGGCTGTTCTAGGTTACAAAGGGACATTGATAGAATGCAGAGCTGGGCTGAGAAGTTGCAGATGGAGTTTAACCCTGAAAAGTGTGAGGTGATTCATTTTGGAAGGACAAACTTGAAAGCAGAATACAGGGTTAATGGAATGATTCTTGGCAGTGTGGAGGAGCAGAGGGATCTTGGGGTTTATGTTAACGGTTCCCTGAGAGCTGCCACCCAGGTGGATAGAGTTGTTAAGAAGGCGTATGGTATGTTAGCTTTCATTAATAGAGGGATTGAGATCAAGAGCCGTGAAGTTATGCTCCAGCTATACAAAAGCCTGGTTCGGCCACATCTGGAGTATTGTGTCCAGTTCTGGTCACCTCATTAGAGGAAAGATGTGGGAGCGTTGGAAAAGGTGCAGAGGAGATTCACCAGGATGTTGCCTGAAATGGAGGGAAGGTCTTACAAGGAAAGGTTGAGAGAGCTAGGGCTTTTCTCTTTAGAATGACGAAGGATGAGAGGTTACTTGATAGAGGTGTACAAAATGATCAGAGGCATAGATAGAGTAGACAGCCAGACACTTTTTCCTAGGGTGGAGGTAGCTTTTACGAGGGGACATAGTTTTAAAGTGAAAGGAGATATCGGGGAGACGTCAGAGGTAGGTCCTTTACTCAGAGAGTGGTAGGGGCGTGGAATGCATTGCTGGAGAGGGTAGTGGAGTCGGTCTCATTAGGGGCATTTAAGCAGCTATTAGATAGGCATATGGATGATAGTATAAGGTAGCGGTGGAGGTTAGATAGATCTTAGGTTTCAGGTAAAAGTTCGGCACAACATTGTGGACCAAAGGGCCTCTGTGTGCTGTACTGTTCTATGTTCTATGTTCTATGTTCCTGGTACTTTCAGGATTGTATCAGTGCCATTTATTGCTTATACCCCAAACTGGAAAATTCATCAACATTGCTTCCAATTTCCAAGATTCTCTTGTTGTCACGTGGGTCGTGTCTGACTCTTTTCCTAGCTACCTCAACATTTCTGTACCCACTTCTAGGATAGACCTCAAAAAATGATAGCTTACTAATTTCTATGACTATTTGTACTGCACATCTACACACCTTTAAGTGCTTAAATAATATCATTTTATAATTTGTTGCATCTAATCCAATCATGCAGCCTTTCTTACCAGTGTTTCTGACATGTCACTCTTTTCTCTCAACTGAGGACCTGCTCCCAACTTGGTTGACAGGGTCCTCAAGGAAGCCCATCATATTTACCACATTTCTACTCTAACTCTTCCCTCATCCTCCTAAAACAATGTCCTCACCTTTCACCCCACCAACCTCCATCATTTTCCACCACCTCCATTGTGCTGCCATGACCAAACACATTTTTCTTTTTCTTTCCCCTTTCAGCAATCTGATGGGGGCATTTCTTTTGTGACACCAGCTTTCCTTTCTGAATCCATACTCTGTTCCCATCTGATCAAGGTGGTTCAAACCATTGTGACTGGCATAATGGCTCAGTGGCTAGCACTGCTGCCTCATGGCGCCAGGGACCCGGGTTCACCCACAGACAACTGTCTGTGCGGAGTTTGCACATTCTCCACATGTCTGTATGGATTTCTTTCGGGTGCGCCGGTTTCCTCCCACAGTCCAAAAATGTGCAGGTTAGGTGGCGTGGCCATGCTAAATTGGCCCTTGGTGTTCAGGGATGTATACATTAGGTGGATTAGCCATGGGAAATGTAAGGTTACGAGGACAGGGCTGCGAGAGTGTGTCTAGTTGGGATGCTCTTTGGAGGGTCAGTGTGGACTTGATAGGCTGAATGGCCCGCTTCCACACTGTGGGGATTCTATGATTCAATGATCAATTAAGGCAACAGCAAACCTGCTGAAAATATTATGGAACCCAGCCCCGTTAAAACGCAAACTATCTGACTTGTACAGCTCCCACATCTTCTAGACTGGTTCCCAACGCCCCAAGAATCTAAAGTCCTCCTTTCTGTACCATATGTCTAAGCTAGCATTCAGCTGCACTGTCCCCCTGTTTCTGTGCTTACTAGTGCATGGCATTGGATATAATCTAGAGATTACTTCTTCAATTTCCTTCCTAGCATTTCTAAAACCTGCCTGTTCAATCTTATGCCTCTTTCTACCAGTCTTTGATATGTATATGGACCACAATATCTGGCTGTTTTCTTTTGCCATGCAGACACTGTGTAGCCACTCGATGACATCTTTGATCATTGCACAAGGAAGGCAACATTCGCTCCTCAATTCACATCTGTGGCTGCAGAAATAACTGCCGACACTCTTGACTATTTCAAATCCCATCACTGTTGCTTTTCTGACTTACCTTGCTTTTGGAAAGAGAATCTTGACACTTGGATCCAGAGATGATGAAAAGAGTTTGGTATAAATCCAAGTCAGAGTGGTGGGTAAAACAAAGATAGTGTTTTGAGTCTAATGTGACACTTCTTCCAAAGAACTCGAAATGGGAACTCTGTTCCTCTCTCCACAGAAGCTGCCAACTTCTCTAGTACTTTCTGTTTTTATATTAGTTTTCATATTTCCTATTGACTAATGCATATGGTAAAATAGCAAACTATAGAAACACTCCTTTCCTCGCTCCCGCCCCCTGCACCTTAGGTATCCTTAATCTGCTGAATCATTTACTGGCAATCTTACCCAACTTTTATTCAACAAAGGGTAATTTTGTCCGTATTCATACTTACAATATGATATCTGTAAGTAAACGTGCTTGAACCTGTTCACAACCATAGAAAGTATCCCACCACCTCAGCAATTTAAGGACAGTCACTTAAAGTTCCTCACACTTTCTCAGCACTTCCCTTTCTGAAAGAAACACCCAGAGTAGAAGTGCATTACTCATCATGTCTTTGTGTGTTCTATTCAGAAACATGCATGTTGAGAACTGTACGTTCACTGGAAAGTGTCTGTTAGCTTATCAGTACTTTTCCTTTCATCAGCAGTCTATGAACATTTTCTAGGTTTGTGGATTTCATGCACATAACAATCAGTTGCATTTGTATAGCAGCCTGAGTTTAATAAAATATCCTGAAACACTGTCCAGGAGACAGGAGCATTATAACATTTGACACGATTAGGACACAATTAGGACACAGAACATATTAGAGCAGATGGCCAAAAACCCAGTGGAAAAGGTATGTTTTACAGTGTATATTAAAGGAGGATAAAGAAGTAAACAATAATAGAGGTAATTCCAGAGCTTAGACCTTAGGCAACTGAAGGTGTGGCCACCAGTGGTGCAGTAATTAAAATGTGCAAGAGCCCAGAATTAAGGGAGTGTAGATACCTTGGAGGATTGTGGAGGTGGGCGAGATTTCATACGTCTTCTTTCTGAGGAAATCTTTCATTGCTCTTCATGGAATGTGAGTGGTAAATAATGCGTGTGCTCATTTCCACACCTGTGAACACTGCCCTGTCACCTCAGTAAGTTAAAGAGTTGATCAGATTGGAACGCTGTGGACAGCCACAATTGTCCACTCATTTTTCCTTACGTGCAGATCGTGTTCATGCAACCTGTAGATACATATTTTCTTCTGCTCTACTAAACAATATTATTAAAGTTTCAATATGCATCTCTAAGATTCTGGCCTCTACTTAAAATTTATAAGTCTGTGCCCCACTATACATCTGACCTCTTTCTCTTTGGTCTCCTTCAGTAGTCTAAAGAACGTCGATAGAACATTGATGAATACTTTTGCTCATTAAGCATTTTTCATCTTTCTGGACTCGCGTTATCTGCTGCTCACAATAAGTGTTGTTTGCAGCACCCTCTTTAAGTGCAGGGACCTCCAGGGTCTTGGTCTAGTGTGATAGAAGAAAACAACCTCCTCATCTGACTAGAAGTGTCAGTTGTAGATATCAAGATTTAATTTATTACGTAGTTGCAACTAGATCTAGATTACATTGAACTGATAGACATTGCCCCAGAGTCTTTGGTTAGGTCTTACTCTTTCTAGCTCCTGAGTTGTTCTGCCCACAAGTCCTTATGACACCATCATAGTGGGTGGTGCTTATGGCATTCCTCAGTATTAACCCTCTCAGACCCATAGATACAACATTATTCCACAAACTCTTTTTCTCATTATTAGTATCATACATAAATGCATATAAGCATATCTGCAACTACTCCATCTCCCATGAGGCTCCGACTTTACAAAATCAGATGATCTGGAGGTGTCACTGTTCTCTGAGAACATGCTGTCCTCAGATTTGGAAAATTGATAATTTGCTGACTGAAAGCTGATTGGCGTTGATTGTTTTCCTGACATTCTGATGTCAGTCAGTCCCTTTAAACTGGAGGACCTTTAATCTTGTGGATTTTATGTAGGGAGGCCAGCTCCCTTGCTGAAACAGGCAACTTCTTCTTTGCAGTATCTTGATGTATTGACCATTGGTCATCCCCAGGCAGTATTACATCAGTTATAGATTCATCAATTGGTTAGGTGGGGTCTGCTTACTTGGGTGATCTCATTGCTTCTTTTTCCGCATAAATATTGCTGGCTGTGCAGTCTGAGCGCTCTTCAATGTTGATAACAATGGAAAACATTTAAGCCAATCCTAGGTCTTTTCTACGTCGGTGAGACCATAAGACCATAAGACATAAGAGTGGAAGTAAGGCCATTCGGCACATCGAGTCCACTCTGCCATTTAATCATGGCTGATGGGCATTTCAACTCGACTCACCCGCACTCTCCCCATAGCCCTTGATTCCTTATGAGATCAAGAATTTATCAATCTCTGCCTTGAAGACATTCAACGTCCCGGCCTCCACTGCGCTCCGTGGCAATGAATTCCACACGCCCACCACTCTCTGGCTGAAGAAATGTCTCCTCATTTCCGTTCTAAATTGACCCCCTCTAATTCTAAGGCTGTGCCCATGGGTCCTAGTATCCCCACCTAATGGAAGCAACTTCCCAGCGTCCACCCTTTCTAAGCCATGCATTATCTTGTAAGTTTCTATTAGATCTCCCCTCAACCTTCTAAACTCTAATGAATACAATCCCAGGAACCTCAGCCGTTCATCGTATGTTAGGCCTACCATTCCAGGGATCATCGGTGTGAATCTCCGCTGGACACGCTCCAGTGCCAGTATGTCCTTCCTGAGGTGTGGGGCCCAAAATTGGACACAGTATTCTAAATGGGGCCTAACTAGAGCTCTATAAAGTCTCAGAAGCACATCACTGCTTTTATATTCCGACCCTCTTGAGATAAATGACAACATTCCATTTGCTTTCTTAATCACAGACTCAACCTGCAAGTTAACCTTTAGAGAATCCTGTACTAGCACTCCCAGATCCCTCAGGGATGTATATACATCCCTGGTCGTGATGTATATACACGTCTTATATTACTTGGTGGCTTCTGTATGAGAGAGTTGCTTGTAACATGCTTCTAATCTTAAGAGCTATACCTCCCGGACCATTTAGTTACACTATTGCTGCTCGTAGATAGTATTTCCTTAACCATGGCTCACTATCTGATAGTAAGGTGATGCTCACCCTGATGTCTAACTTTAATTTTCTGTGATGATCACTTGCCAAAATGTTAGGTCTGGGTCTCCTATTTCCTCTAGGAACACTTCAAGTTTTTCTTCTCTGTAAACATTTGTTACCTTATTAAACTCTTTATGTGGGTAGTTTATGATTTCTTGCTTTTCTAAAACCGTGCCCCAATTCCATACATTTTGTGATATTTTGTGTGGCAGCTAAAACATTCATGTTAAATAGCTGACATTGCCTTTCTCTCTGAGGCCTCCTAGCTGCGAGCGCTGACAAGGATGATAGTCCCTGTCTTATATATATGCTGGTTTCTTGTGTGTGTGTTTCGTGGTGTTGTATATTGAGAATATAGGAGACATGTTTAGTAAATTTGCGAATGAAGCTAAAATTGGTCGTATTGTGAACAGTGAAGAAGATTATCTAAGATTACAAAGATATCATGATCAGTTAGGTTAATGGGCTGAAGAATAACAAACAGAGTTTAATTTGGATAAATGTGAGGTATTACATGTTGGTAAAACAAGGAAGGGTAGGACTTATATAATTAATAGTAGGGTCCTGGGTGGTGTTGTAGAACAGAGAGATCTAGGCATTTAGGTACATAATTCTTTGAAATTTGTGTCACAGATAGACAGGCTGTTTAAGGAGGCACACTTGCCTTCAATGTTCAGACCTTTGAATACAGGAGTTGGGAAGACATATTGAAGTTGTACAGGATGTTACTGCGGCCTCTCCTGGAGTATTGTATTCAGTTCTGGTTGCATTGCTATTGAAAGAATATTATTAAATTGCATAGGGTTCAGAAAAGATTTACCAAGATGTTGCCGGGAATAGAGAGTTTGAGTTATAAAAATAGGCTGGGACTTTTTTTCACTGGAGTGTAGGAGGTTGAGGGGTAACCTTTTCGAGGTTTATAAAATTATGAGGGGCATGATTTGGCTGAATAGCCAAAGTCTATTCCCTAGGGTAGGGGTGTCTAAAACTTGGGCATTGGTCTAAAGTGAGAGGAGAAAAATTTTAATTGGATCTGAGGGGCAACTTTCTCGCATAGAAGCTGATGCGTGTATGAAATGAGCTGCCAGAGGAAGTGGTAGAAGTGGGTACAGTTACAACATTTAAAAGATATTTGGAAAGCTACATGAATAGGAAAGGTTTAGAGGGATATAGGCCAAATGCAGGGAAAAGGGACTAGTTCAATTTAGGTTACCTGGTTGGCTTGGATGAATGGGACCGAAGGGTCTGTTTCCATGCTGGATGACTCTGTGACTCAAGAATGTCAGGCAGCTCTCGGAAGTGTTTGATGTCTGATATCTCAGGACTTTATTGCACTCAGAATTCAGAATTAACCTGCACCTCTCAGTTCAAAACCATTCTTCATCGATGCACAAGTGATTGTGTAAGCTCAATCTAAATGCCTATGACACAATTAAGATTTGTTTTCTCTTAAATGTGATTTTTCCTATAATGCCACAGAATGCACTGTACAGGCTGGTATCCATCCTGTACTTGCCTGTTGTGATTCATGTGCACCAAATACTGTTGTTCATATATTGTCAATGTGGCTTTGTAGTTCTCTAAATACAGAATGCAAGCATTACATTATTTTTAAAATACTGTTAACCACAGCTTTAAAATTCTGTGTTGAGTCCACATTTTGGAAAATTGGTCATTTGTTTTTATTAAATTTAAATTTCCATGAATGTGACCTTCTTATCATGTTGCATTAACTTTTCTTACAAATCTTTTCGTTACAAGGATGGGGGTTTGGTCTGCTGCTGAAGATTCCAACTTGCTGTGGGAATTAATAAAGCCAAAAGAAAGAAAATGCATTGTATAGTCCATTTCACAACTTTTTGAGTCAAAGAAATACTTTTGAAACAGAGCCACAATTTTAATATATGATATGTTTAATATGAACTGAAATTTCTACATATACTCCGCAAGCACTGCTTACCAAAGTCCAGTTCATGAATGTAATGCAGTGTGATGAGTGATAAAGACCTCCAAATCTCTGTTGAAATGGAAATTACATTGCATCAATATTTATCTGATGTCATGAATGCAAATGTTTACCTGAAGTAGCTTTAAGTTGAATGTGGATAAGAAAGCAAATATATTTTTGTCAATAGTGCAATCTGTCATAATGATGAAAACGATAATGATAAAACTGGTCCTCTGTTTTAGACTAACCCATTCCAGCCAAGCCATTCCATAATGCTCCCAATATTAGAAAGAGTCAAGAACAAGAATGACAAATCTGTCTGTCCTGCAGTATAGTTCTTCAAGCCTAGCTAAGCGTATTTTGAATGTCCCTATATGATTCACTGTTCTTCCTTGTTCAGAAAATTAATCCAAATTCTTTCACGATTTCTGTCAAAAATTCTTCATTGAAATGACTTTATAATTTACATTTTTGTACTTACATTTATACCATCTAGTTTTGGCATACTTGGAAGTAAATTTCTGGATGAAACAAAATGATGCAATATACCATGATTCAAAAAGATAGCAAAAATAATCCCCTGTTTTTAATAAGTGTATTATGGTGTCATCAAACTATCTCAAGATGCTGCAAGCAACAAATGACAAGGTCCCAGACTCAGTTCAATGGTGGCTGTCTCACTTCTGAAACAGTAAGTAGAGGGTTCGAAGCCTACTCCAGAGATTGAGGGACAGGAGGAGGCTATTCAGTCCCCTGAAGCTGGTCAGTTAGATCATTAGCTAATCTGTACCTCAACCTGCTATAGACACCATCTTTTAAAGCCAAATTTGCAGATAATGCTGCCACTGTTCTCTGACAAACATCTATCAGTCTCGGTTTTGAAATGTTGATTAGATGAGTATCCATTGGGGGAAAGAGTTTCAGATTTCTGCTGTACCTTGTCATAGAGTTATAGAGTCAAATGGCATGTAAACAGACTCTTTAGTCCAACCAGTTAATCCCAAACTAAACTATTCCCACATACCTGCTCCTGGCCCATATCCCTCCCTTGCCTATTCATGTACTTATCCAAATGTCTTTTAAATGTTCTACTTGTAGCCACATCCACACTTCCTCAGAAAGTTCATTCCACATGCAAACCACCCTCTGTGTAAAACATTTGCCCCTCATGTCTTTTCTAAATCTCTCTCCTCTCACCTGTCACCCCTCATCTTGAAATCCCCCGTCCTACCTGTACACCTCATGATATTATAAATTTCTGTAAGGTCACCTCTCAGCCTCCTGTGCTCCAGTGAAAATAGCCCCAGCCTGTCCAGCCTATAGAACATAGAACATGGAACAGTACAGCACAGTGACGACCTATTATCCTACTCTAAGATCAAACTACCCTGCATACCCTACATTTTACTATCATCCAAGTTCCTATCCAAGAGTCTCTTAAATGCCCCTAATGCATCATTCTCCACTACCACTACTGTGTGAAGAAATATTTCCTGATTTCACTCCTGAAAGGCCGAGTTCTAAGTTTACAACCGTGGTCTCTCATTCCCGATTCCCTCACCCCGAAATAATTTGTCTTCATCCACTTGCCTCAATCTTTTTTAATTTTAAACTCCTTGATTTGATCTCTCCTCAATCTTTAATACCCAAGGGAATACCAGCGACGTTTCTGTGACCTGTCCTAATAATTTAACCTTCTTAACATTCTAGTGAATCTATACACTGCACATCCCTCCAAGCTCAATGCCTGAGTTGTGGTGCTTAGAACTGAATGTTGCACTCAAATGGATCTAAGCAAGGCTCTATATTATAAAATCAAACACTCTTGAGCAGGTCAAATCTAAAATGATGCCTTATGTAGCACTTTAGGAGAACCAGCTTTAAGGTGGAAACAATGTCCTATTGCCTCCTGGGTTGAATGTAAAAGAACCCTAAGACATTGAAGAAGATCATTGAAGTTCTCCCATAATGTCTCGGTTAACTTTCATTCCTTAACCAACACTACAAAGCAGTTTAATTCATAATCTCACATATGCACAGGCCTGCCGTGTTTCTTCCCCATTACAGCAGTTTATCATTGGACACAAGGTGCTTTGGGATGTTCAGATATGCTGTCCAAACGTGTTTCAAAAGAGACCTTTTTAACACAGCCAGTGATTCAGATCAGGAAGGCACAGCCTGGAAATATGGTGGAGGCAGGTTCACCTGAGGTATTCATGAGGACATTGAATGATCATTTGAATAGAAACAAGATGCGGCGTTATGGGAGAAGTAGCAAGAGATTGGCACTGTGTCAAAGAACAAAGAACAATACAGCACAGAAGCAGGCCCCCTCGGCCCTCCAAGCCTACACCAACACATTTTGCTCTTCCATGTTAAAACTGTCTTCAATTACAGGATCCGTATCCTGCTATTCCCTTCCAATCCATGTATTTGTCCAGGTGCTTCTTGAATGCTGCTATTGTGTCTGCTTCTACCACCTCCTCTGGCAGTGCGTTCCAGGCACCCGCCATCCTTTGTGTGAAAAATGTGCCTCGCATCTTTCTTTTAAACTTCCCCCCGCCACCACCCCTTGAACTTGTGTCTCCAAGTAATTGACCCTCCACCCTGGGAAAATGCCTCATACTTTCCACTCTATCCATGCCATTTCAATCTTATAAATTTCTATCAGGTCACCCCTCAACCTCCTGCGTTCCAGGGAAAACAAACCCTTGAAACTGCTCGACCATGTCCTGAAGCAAACCCATTTCTGATGAAGGGTCTAGGCCTGAAACATCAAGCTTTCCTGCTCCTATGATGCTGCTTGGCCTGCTGTGTTCATCCAGCTCTACACCTTGTTATCCTGTCTATCCAACCTTCCTTTATAGCTAAAATCTCTCATACCAGGCAACACCCTGGTAAACCTTTTCTGTACCCTCTCCAAAACATCTACATCATTCTGGTAGTGTGGTGACCACAATTATACACAATATTCCAAATGTAGTCTATCTAAAGTTCTATACAGCTGCAGCATAACTTGTCTATCTGTATACTCAATGCCGCTTCCAATGAAGGAAAGCATGCCATATGCCTTCTGGTGATTTAGAGAGCCAGTGCAGACAAATGGGCCAAATGGCCTTTTTATATGCACTTCTGTGAAGGTTCTGTATGCAGGTGAGTCCTTTCTTTGTAAATGCTGCAGTCATTCTGTGCACAAGTATATCCTACACACCACATCAAGAAGCGCAAACAGCTAAGTTTGATCTGGTGGTGTTAATTGAGAGAGCAGAATTGGTCAGGTCATTGTAAAAACAGTGTGAAGAATCAGGTTATGGATCAGCCAGCATGATTAGTTAACTCATGTGCAACAATGCCACAAAGTGAAAATTCAATCCAAGAACTCCATTACCTTAAAAAAACCTTGCATTCATACAGTGCATCTCATGATCTCAAGATTTCCCAAGTGCTTTACAGGCAATACAATAATTTTGAAATGTAGACTTTTTGTAATTTTGGTAATACGGGACCCAATTTGTCGAAAGCTACCTTCTGCAACCAGCAACATGACTGTGAACAGATAATCTGCTTTAATGATATTTATTGAGGAAGAAGAATTGTTGACCATAACACCAGATATAATTCCTTTACTTTTTTTCAAAATATTGTGACAGAATCTGTTAGAGCAGATGAGATCACTGTGTTAAGCAAAAAAGACATTGAAGTAAAAATACATTTTAATGTCTACGCGGGCAGAACTTCTGTTTAGCCTGTATTCTGAAGGATGGCACCTCTGACAGTCTTTAGTTTGTGGAATTCTCTTCCCAAGAAAGCAGTAGAGGCTGGATCGTTGAATTTATTCAAGGCAAAGTTTGATGGATATTTGATTAGACAAGGGACTAAAAGGTGATGTGGGGCATACAGGAAACTGGAGCTCAACCACAGCCAGGTCAGCCATAATCTTATTGAATGATGTTGTCAATTCAAAGGGCTGAATGGCCTACTCCAGTTCCTATACACAGGTTCCTATCTCCTGACAATGCATCTCTCCTCTAGTATTCCATTGTAATATGTTGACTGGCTGTAAAATGCTAAACAATGGATTGTGCCCATGATTGTGAAAGGGCTGCACTTTAATCTAAATATTTTAAAATCTTGATATTCCGAAGCAAATTCATTCTGCATACTTTTAGGGCCCAATAGTAACTACATAAGGCGTTTAAGAAACAGATCTAGACTTAATAATAAGACCTTGGGTAAGACTTAAACTTGCAGCCTTTTAACTCAGCATTGAAATTTCAACCAATTGAACCAAGCTGTCCAGCCCCAGCAAAAGTTAAGCTAACTTTCTGTATATTACTTTATCAGCATTGGACCACAATCCTGGAATTTCCTACCTAAAAGCATGGGGTGACCAGCTTCACTGCTTAGCCAATCCATTGTTAAATGCTGACTGGTAGATCAGTTCTCTTTCAGATGGTATTCCTGTCTCCCTCTCCTGATCTTCTCTAGCCCTGTATATTGTAAGCAAGGGAAGAGTGGTTAGAGTTGGGACAGGGTAGGGGAAAGTCCTAGCGTGTTTGGTGAAACAGCGGAAGGTTCGCCAGAAGGGGAGAACTGTTTTTTCAGATTTCCTTTCAGGAATATGGAAAAAACTAGAAGAAATACCTATTGAAGAATGGAGGCAGACATAGTCCATAACAAAATCAGAAATTTCTGGAAAAGCTGAGCAGGTCAGGCAGCTTCTGTGGAAGGAAAGTAGAGTTAATGTTTTGGGTCCAGTGATCTTTCTTCTTGTGAACTTAAGTTCTGAAAGTTTCTGATTTTGTTTCCAGCATCTGCAATTCTTTGTTTTATTTTGTGTTTTTTTTAAGACAATAATCCATTCCTGGGATGAACAGAACATTTTCATTTAAAAGCAAAACAAAAGCAAAAGCAGAACATTTTTATTAGTGAGGAGAAATAGATACCTATCGGGGCAAAGACACCACTCACTCCCCATCACTTGTTGAGAGAATCCCTGCCAACTGGGTTTTGTACTTTGCAAAATAAATAAACCACATGAGTTACTGAATGATAAGCCATTGATGTTGTGTGCTTCAAGTTCAATACAATGCCTTAAAGTATTTCTTGTGCTCCCGGAAATGAACTTGGTGAAATCTTTGAAACATTGTCCTTGTAACAGTCAACTCTGCACCCTAATCCCATTTCCGCAGTTCAACAGAAAAACATTTGCCAACTCTTCATTATCAATAATAAAATGGAAGCAGAGAAGCTAAATACAGTTGAGCAATTTAGGGATCATGCCCACTGATGGAGTTTAACTAGAAAGTGGAAAAGTGAGTCTGAGAATTAGAATCAGACATGGATAATAGCAGTTTTGGAAAAATGGGGAGTGAATTAGCTGAAGTGTGATGGATGGACAAATTAGCGCACGGAAATCCGGAGAGATTTATATGTACAATAAAAGTGATGAAACTAAAAAAGAATATGAAGAAAGAAAGAAAACAGGCTCTGAACAGGATAAGTAAAGATAAAACTAAAAAGATAGGGAAACATTTCAAGAAACAGCAGAAGAAACATTCAGACGTACTAGGAACTACCGATGCTGGAGTCTGAGATAACAAGGTGTAGAACTAGATGAACACAGCAGGCCAGCAGCATCAGAGGAGCAGGAAAGCTTACGTTTTGGGTCTGGACCCTTCTTCAGAATGGGGGAGGGGAAGGGGACTCTGAAATAAATAGAGAGAGGAGTAGGCGATGATGGTAGGTGGATAAAGGAGCAGATAGGTGGAGAGAAGGTGGAGGGAGGGGCGGGTAGGTGGGAGGGAAGACGGACAGGTCAAGGAGGCGGGGCCTGTCCATCTTTTCTCCCACCTATCCGCTCCTCCCACCTCACTGACCATCCCCCACCCCCACTTCCTACCTACTAACCTCATCCCCGCCTCCTTGACCTGTCCTCCTTCCCAACTGACCAATCCCCATCCCAACTCCCTACCTACACTCACCTTTACTGGCTCCATCCCCGCCTCCTTGACCTGTCTGTCTTCTCTCCACCTATCTGCTCCTTTATCCACCTTCCACCATCGCCTCCCCCTCTCTCTATTTATTTGAGTCCCCTTCCTCTCCCCCATTTCTGAAGAAGGGTCCAGACTCGAAATGTCAGCTTTCCTGCTCCTCTGATGCTGCCTGGCCTGCTGTGTTCATCCAGCTCTACACCTTGTTATCTCAGAAGAAACAGTCACTTCTTTTTTAGAACTATCAGTAAAATGTGAGTTGCTAAAGTTGAATTGAGACCCCCAGGGGAGAGATGACTCTCACTTTGTAGTGATCAAAAAATCTGGCAGGTAATTAAACCGTATTTCTTATTGGCCTACATTGATCGAAGGAGAAGGATAACAAGTTAAATTCTGAAGTGATTACTCAATTTGGGTAATAATACTCAGATAAAATCTATAGATAAACCAAAGGAAGACAAGCTGCTAAAACCCAATGCAATCTGTTCTAAGCTTCTGAAAGATGGAAATAGCGAGGCCCCAAATATTTTAAATAGAGAAATCTGTATGAGGTTGGGCTTGTGTCAGAGGACTGTAAATATCCAATATGCTATCATTTTAAATAATAAAGATGGAGCAATATGGTAATCATAGGTTATTTAGCTTAAACACAGTGATAGGGAAAATGTAAGAGAGGCTAATGATATGAAATGAATATAACTCTAGATCAACTGATAATTAGAACAAACTAATTTGGATCTTAAAATAGACTTGTGCAACGCAAGCTTCATAAAATTTGTTCATCATGTAACAGATATGGTAAATGAAGGAAATGCAGAGGATGTCGTGTACGTGGTCATTGGCAATGGGCAGCAAGGAAGATTACTAGAGAATATGAAATTAGTGGTAGGACAACAAAGTGAATTGAAATTTGGTTACAAGGGAGAAAACATGATGAAATAGAAATATAGGACTTTCTTCCATAAAACACAAGAAAGGTTTCTAAAATGGAAGTGTTTAAAAGCATGCAAGGGGGAAACATGGCACATAGAGTTATAGAATAATACAGCATGGAAACAGGCCCTTAAGCCCAAACTGGTCAATGCTGGCCATGGTGCCCACTCAGCTAGTTCCAGTTGCCCGCATTTGGTCCATGTCTATCTAAACCCTTCCCACCCATGTTCCTATCCAAATGTTTTTTTAAATGTTTCTATTGTACCTGCCTCAGCCATTTTCTCTAGCAGCCCATTCCATATATGCAGCATTCTCTGTGTGAAGAAGTTGTCTTAAATCTTTCCCCTCTGACCTTAAACCTATGCCCTCGAGCTTTCAATTCCCCATCCCTGGGTAAAAGACTGTATGCATTCATCCTATCTATGCCCCTCATGACTTTATACACCTCAATAAGGTCACCCCTCGTTCTCCTACACTCCAAGGAATAAAGTCTCATGTGAGTGAGCAGTTTTTATCAATATCAGTTTTCATCAAACTCATCAATATATATTGTGAACATTTTGTGAACATTTGCAATCCCATTTCTGACTCCTGTGGAATCCCACTGGTTACAAGTTACCTACCTGAAAATGAATCTCCTATGCCAACTTGGTGTTTCCTGCCCTTTAGCCAATTCTCTATCTATGCCGGTATATTACCTCCAACACCATGGGCTCTTACCTTATGACTAAACCTTTTATGAGGCACCTTGTCAAATGCCCATTGTTGGTACGCAAAGAAGGGAAGGGTGTAAAGCAGTAATTGAGTAAGACTACATGAAAATTGTTGTTCTTTCTCAGAAGGTTTTTTAATGATAGCTAACTGTCTCTTTGGCTTCACTATTGGCCTCAGGATATGTCAATTAGCTAATAACAGAGCTGTAAAGATTTGAAAGTTCATTATCAAATTGTAGTCCATTGTCAAAGATGACTACATCCAGGGTTTCGTGCATAGAAAAAAAATGACGTTTAACACAGTTATTGAGCAAGATAAGAAAAACCATCTCCTTGACTAAGAAGTCAAAAATCACATGACACCAGGTTATAGTCCAACAGCTTTATTTGAAAACACAAAGTTTCTGAGCTCAGCTCCTTCCTCAGGCGTAGTGTAAGAGAGAGGGTATAAGACACAGAATTTATAAGCAGAAAGGTAACAACCCTAAAACTAGCTGCTTCTTGTCTAATCTTTAATCAGTTAAGAAAGAGACTGCTGATTAAAATGCAAATTCCAGAATCCTTTCAAGTCATTGTCCCGAGATAATTAAAGGTTTTATCAATGTGTACAAGAGGTGACATCTCAGGTCAGACCGTGCATTTTGGGTGTGAGATCTTGCTAAGAATCTACCCGTGTTTTAAACGGGGGTCAGGTTTTTTTTGAGCAAAACAACGTGTCCGCAACTGCACAAACATCATAGAAGAAATAGTTCATGTGTGAGTGTGTGTGTGTGTGTGTCTGTGTGTCTGTGTGTGCGTGCGTGCGTGTGCGTGTGTGTGTGTCAAAGTGAGCGAGAGAAAGAGTTTGTGTGTGTGTTTGAGAGAGTGTGAGTATGAGGGAATGTATGTGTGTGAGTGTGTGTGAGAGAGAGAGAGTGTGTGTGTGTGTGTGTGACTGAGTGTACGTAGGCGTCTTTGTGAGAGTATATCGTGTATTGGGTTCATCTATAGTGCAACATGAGCCCAAGATCACAATTGAGACCGTCCTCATGGGTATGGAACTTGGCTATCTGCCTCTGCTCAGCTATTTTGCGTTGTTGTGCATCTCAAAGTCCACCTTGGAGGGCGCTTACCCGAAGATTGGAGGCTGAATATTCCTGACTCCTGAAGTGCTCCCTCACATCATTAACTAAGAAGCGACCAATACCAAGGCATTCTCATGGTCTTCCTTGCAAAAGGGTTTGAGTAGAGGAGGAAAGATGTCTTACAGCAGTTGTACAGGGTCTTGGTGAGATCACCTCTGGAATGTGAACTGCAAAGGTCCAAGAAAGCAAATCACTACCACCTTCTCAAGGGCAGCTGGGCTTGGGCAACAAATATTGCCCAGCCAACAAGACCCACATACCCTGAATTAGTGAAAAAATAACATTTTAATCCTCTTATCAGAAAAAATTTATTTGCCAATGAGGGAGTGCAGCATCGTTGTTGTATGAGGAGTGAGCGGGTTGACTGGGCCTGTACTCATTGGCGTTTTGCAGAGTAAGAGGGAATCTCATTGAAACTACAAAGTGCTGACAGGATTAGACAGCCTGGATGGAGGGATGATGTTTTCCCCCGGCCAGAACAGGTCCAGAATAAGAAATCACATTCTCAGGATACATAATAGGCCATTTCAGACTGAAACAAGGACAACTTTTTTTCACTTAGAGGGTGGTGATCCAGTGGAATTCTCAAACACAGGTCTCTGAAGACCAAGTCACTGAAAATGTGTAAGAAAGAAGTAAATAGATTTCTAGAGATGAAAGACATCAAAGGGTATGAGGAGAGCATGAGGGTGAGATGGCATTAAGATGGACTAGAAGGTCAGTCATGATCATGTCGAATAATGGAGCAGGCTCAATGGGCTGAATGGTCTATGTCTGCTCCTATTTTCCGTATTTTAATGTATAGCTGGAAAGGAGGATGTGAAAGATGTACATTCTTCTGTCTACGAGTAGCACAGGTGATGCAGTTGGTGTCTGTGCCCTTGAGAAATGCTAGGCTACTGTCCCAGATGGCTGTGCCCTGGTTAGCATTTGGAAATCCACAGATGTCACTTGTTAATTTTCTGGAGGAAGTCCAGTCAGGGAGTTTGTGAGATCACCGATCGTACTTTGTAGATGACAAAATCACCAATAATGTGAATGTGATGGTGCTGTACGTGAAGTACTGGAGCCATCCTCTGGCCAACTTTCCATAAAAGGCATGCAAATCAGCACACATTCTTCATCAAGTAACTAAACCTCACAACATCTCTGCAACTTTATCAGAGTGGCTGGCAAGTATGTTGCAGTTGATGTGGTAGCAGTAGTGTGAAGTGGTTAAGGTCACAAAGACCTTGACTTCTTGAAGAAATGAGTTTGTCCTTGCTTGCGTTGTTGATGGGCTGCTTCATAGAACATTAGCAGTAATCTGATTCTTCCTCTGGACGTATTTCTTGACTATTATATTGTATGAGCTGCAAAGGGGAAAGATTTAAAAGGGATCTCAGAGGCAACTTTTTCATGCGGAGGGCAGTGCGTGTATGGAATGAGCTGCCAGAGGAGGTGGTGGAGGCACCTTTAAAAGGTGCCTGGATGAATACATGAACAGGAAGGGTTTAGAGGCATATGGTCTGAATGCCGGCAAACGACACTAGATCGGATATCTGGTCAGCGGATGTGTTGGACCAAAGGTTCTGTTTCCGTGCTGTCAACTCTATGACTCTGGATTCTGGGAACCATCCTTGTGAGCCTCTCTGTGCTGTACAAAGTTATCAAGGGCTTGTGGTCAGTTTCCAATTTGAGTCGTGGGCCTAAGATTTTGAAAGTTTCTCTCACTCCCAGACTGAGGCAAGTGCCTCTTTTTTAATGATGGCTTACATTTATTGTATGTCAGTAGAGTTCTGGAAGGGTAGTTGACTGGCCATCTGCTACCCTCACATTGGATCTGAAGTAGGATTGCTCCCAGACCTGTGGATAATGCAGGACTGCTATTAAAGTTGCAAGGACAGGGCTATAATGTACAAGTACTCTGGATTAAATGAGCAGCTCATTGATTCTGTAACATGAGTGCTGTTGATGCTCATTCCGTTGCCATGCTTGATCTTGCTTCAAAGTTGTTTGAGAGGCTTATTAACTTGGGCTAAGTTGGGTAAGAACTTTCCCACCTTGTTCACCATTCCTACGAACTGTTAAGAGTTCCGTAATATTCCTGGGTGGTGGAATTGTCTTGTGGTGTATCTCTTCTGTAAGTTTGCCGTAATCCCTTTTGTCTGAACAATGCAGCCTAAAAATGTAACTATTGGGTTTGAGAATTCCTGCCAGTCATTAAGTGACGACCCATATTCAGCAAGTTATTCACGACTCTCCTAGCAATTTGTTATTATGTTGGGGTTCGGTGGGCCCATTGGTGTAAATGTCATCTATGTGGCATATAACACCTTCTAATATGTTGGACCTCATTCATTAGAAGATATTGTGAATAGCCAAAGTCTTTTCCCAAGGTAGGGGAGTCCAAAACGGGAGGTCATAGGTTCAGGGAGATAGAAAGAACTGCAGCTGCTGGAGTCAGAGTCAATGTCGTGTGCAGCTGGAGGAGCACAGCAGGTCAGGCAGCATCAGAGGAGCAGGAAAGTCGATGTTTTGGCTCAGGATCCTTCATCAGGACTTCATAGGTTTAAGGTGGAGGGGAAAGGTATAAAAGAGACCTGAGGAGCAAGTTTTTCACATAGAGGTTCATCCGTGTATGAAATGAGGTGGCAGAAGAAGTGATAGAGGCTGGTACAATTACAACATTTAAAAGGCAGCTGGATGGGTACATGAATAGGAAGGCTTTAGAGGGATTTGCTGGCAAATGGGACTAGATTCATTTAAGATATCTGGTCGGCATGGATGAGGTGGACTGAAGGGTCTGTTTCCATGCTGTACAACTCTATGACTCTATGACTCAATGTCAAATGCAAATATGATGCCAAAGGGCAGGCAGTTAAAACAATAATGTCCATTTGGTGTGTTGAATGTTTTCAGCAGTTCAGAGATCTCATCTGGGGAAGTTAAGAGAACCTGCTATTCATGTCCAGTTTGCTGAAGATTTTTCAGTTTGCAAGCCTATCGCCTACAAATGTATCCCTTATTAGCTGATTTATTCCAAAGTCAGGACAAATGCTAAGAATCTGTTTAGTTTGAGAACTGGTGCCGTAGTCAAACACCACATTACTGCCTGCATGACTTTTGAAATAATACCCTTCTGGAGAATGGTCTCAATCTCTTCTTTTATCTTGACTCTAAGTGGGTGTAGGATCTTTCTGAGTGTGAACAGGCAGATCGGTTTGGCATCTGCCTTCAGTGTGATATAACACACAGTTCTAATGTTTGGTTTTCCTCAACCTTAGGCAGGTTTGGGATTTTCTGTCTAAACTCATTACTTTGTATCTGACTGAAAGCCACATCTACTTTAAGGATATGGGCTCTGCTACAGAACAGTGAGCATAGCTGATCCTAAATAACATATAGTGTTTCAACAATTTGTCTTTTTGTCTTAATGTTGCCTGAAGCTGAACTTTGATCATGAAGTTGATTCCTCCTGATCCATGCAGTTGGATAATAAAGATTACAGGGTGACCTTCTTCTGCCCTTTAAGGCTGTCCAACAGAACAGTGCCTGCAGTCCCTATGTTGTGGACATTAACAGCAATATCTGCGCTCCAGTATTGAATACTCTGGTCCATAATTTCCCAGAGAAAAGAATTACTGTGCAGTTTGTCTCTAAAAACAATTGCCTTGTTTCTTCCTAACATAAGATTATTAGTGAGCGGGGTATGTTTTGACTGTAACCATGGCTTTCTGTAACATGGGCAGGATTTCTTCCCAAATGTTGCACCATTTGTAAAATGGCTGTTGGCACTTTTTCTACTTGATTTATTGCTGCTGTCATGCTTTTTTGTTTTATTTTAATCCTCTATGGTGATATCACACCTTTTCAGCCTGTCTTGTGGCCTGCAGCATTGTAAACAGCTTAGGGCAGAATTCATTGCTCACACAAGACATTGTCAGTTTCCTGAGGTGCTCCTTGTATTGGGTGGCAGACTGGTATGGGTCTGTCACCACTGCCACCATGTTGCAATATGAGGTCAGCACTCTTGACAGGCATTATTAAGAATGACTGCTTGTAAGGCATGGTAAGAGAGGATATTGTGCTGGAAATTTACAGACTTGGGCTTCAGTTCAATTTAATCTGGAATGACTGTGACTTAGCTCCTTTTGCGAACGCTCAGTAGCTATTCTTAAAGTAAAGGTATAATTAACCTTTTCCTCCACAGCAGGTAGTGTGTATTTAAGATTAGCCTGAATAGGTGGATAAAAGAAGCAACATTTAAGGAATATGGGAATGGTGCGGACAAATGTACATAGATTTGTGTAGAAGGTAATAGTGATATAGATTATAAGAAGCAAGGTGGGTAGAATAATGCCTTCCGTGTATATTTCTGTATGAGTTACTGTTCTGCGTATCGATAGTTTGGTTTGGCTAAACATTGCCTGAATAACAAACCATTTGTTGTCCTTCTTTCTGTTAGATCATTATCTTTGAAAATGGAGAACACTGAGAACATTAACATGATCTCCCAAGTTGCAAAACGGCGTGTTGTGTCAAAAGATGGCCACAACAATGTGAAAATTGACCAAGTGGATGGCTGGGCCTTCCTTTACCTACAGGATCTTTGGACCACCGTCATTGATATGAAGTGGCGTTACAAGCTAACTCTCTTCACGGCAACATTTGTGATTACGTGGTTCCTTTTTGGCATTCTCTGGTATGCATTAGCATTTGTACATGGAGATTTAGAGCTATTGCATCCCCCAGCTAACCACACACCTTGTGTAGTGAACATTGAAACTTTAACAGGAGCATTCTTGTTTTCCCTGGAGTCCCAGACGACTATTGGTTATGGATTCCGCTGTATCACAGAGGAATGCCCATTCGCCATTATCCTGTTAATCGTTCAGTTGGTCATTACCACCTTGGCGGAGATCTTTGTCACTGGTACTTTTCTGGCAAAGATTGCAAGGCCAAAAAAACGCTCTGAGACGATCAGGTTTAGCTACCATGCTGCCGTTGCCATACACAAGAACAAGCTTTGCCTCATGATCCGGGTTGCCAACATGAGGAAGAGTCTGCTGCTTCAGTGTCAGCTTTCTGGGAAGTTCCTGCATAATCATGTCACCGAGGAAGGTGAGACCATCAAACTCAGGCAGGCAAATGTGAATTTCCAGGTGGACACTGGTTCTGAGAGCCCTTTCCTCACCTTCCCATTGACATTTTACCACATTATTGATGAAAAAAGCCCACTGAACAGATACGCATCAGCAAATCTAAGGGATAAAGACTTTGAGCTAGTTGTCATTTTAAATGCCACAATGGAGTCTACAGGAGCTGCTTGCCAGATCAGAACCTCGTATGTGCCAGAGGAGATTCTTTGGGGCTACGAGTTTGTCCCTCTTATGTCACTGTCCCCTAGTGGGAAATATCTGGTTGACTTCAGTTTCTTTGACAAACTTAGGAAGAGTTCCAACCCTTTCTTTTCCTCTGGAGCGCTGAGGTATGGGGACATTGATAAACTAAGACTTGAAGAAAAATACAGAGAGGACGAACGGAACACATTGTTCAGTAAGATTCCAACTGTCCATAGCAATGTCTAGCAAAACATTTGCACAGAATATATCAGCATGAGGAAGTTTTTTAATCAATAAACAACTGTCTGGTACATACCGAGCCTTAAGTCTTACACATCAAAAGAATGCATTTAGTCAAAATCAATATTAGGTGGTTCCCAATGATCTAATATAGCAAGAGCAATGTTAGTAATTATGTTAATGAAAAATGTATTATTTTTATTTGATTACTCACTTTGTCAAAACTGAATCATACAATCCATCCATCAGTGTCTGTTGATGAAGGACTCTGGTTCCCAAACCCAAGAACTTTCTCCATTTTTCCCAAACTTCAGATGTGCCATTTCATAGAATAGAATCCCCTACAGTGTGGAAACAGGCCCTTTGGCCCAACAAGTCCACACTGCACCTCAGAGGATCCCACCCCCCCAAACACTACAGGCAATTTATCATGGCCAATCCACCTAACCTGTACATCTTTGGACTGTGAGAGCAAAGTGGAGCAAACCCATGCAGACATGGGGAGAATGTGCAAACTCCACACAGACAGATGCCAAGGCTGGACTTGAACCCAGGTCCCTGGTGCTGTGAGGTAGTAGTGCTAACCACTGTGCCACTGTGCCACCCCAATTTACTTGCTGTCTTCCTACTCCTTGCTTCCCTACTGTGTTAAAATCAAGATTCTTCACATTGTCTCATACTTTAATGTATTCTTTTCTGGAACCTCAAAATTGGGTAAGCAGCTCCATCCCTCAATATTGACTTCCTGTTATAATTTACCACCTTTTAAAATCCATGGTAGATGTCACAAAACCCAACACTGGCTAGGCAGTCTGTTACACAGCTTCTAAGTTACAAAACAGAACTGTAATTTTCCATCACAAACAAAAACAGAAATTGCTGGAAAAGCTGAACAGGTCTGGCAGCATCTGTGGAGATAAATCAGAATTAATGTTTTGGGTTGAGTGACCCTTCCTCAGAACCCGTACCCAGAACCTATGTAATTTTCCATACCTGGATTTGTAATTAGTGTTACGGAGAAGGGGAGGTTAAATGAAAGAAATACCCTGCAATTCACTTCATAAGTAACAAGTAACAATTTATTTACTTAACACTAACAATAAACAAATTAACGGAACTACTAACAAACTGAACAATTCCCCCAAACTGCTATTTCCTACCTGAACATAATTCAACTGGTATGCTATTCTCCAAGGGCGTCCTCATTAATTAACTTATTTTGAGGCACGTCAAAACCCAAATCATCTGGATTTGATTCCTAATCTGAGGGGCAGTAACTAATACCTGCTTCTCCAGTTCCCTGTCCCTATCATAGTAAGGTTTCAGCATATTCACATGACATGCCCGATAAAGTTTTTTCCTATCTGGCATCTTTACCAGATAGTTCACCTAACTCAACTTCTCAATCCGATAATGACCACTAAACATTACTTTGAAGGGATCTCCCACCACTGGTAATAACACCTATACTTTACCCCCATAGGCAAACGTACAAATTTTAGATTTCTTTATCTGCTTCTTGCTTCATTAGATGCTGTGCCATCTTCAGATGTTGTCTAGCTAATTCACCTACTCTGTTTAATCTTTCTCTCACCTCAGATACATAATCCAACTGTGAGATGTCTGACTTCAGATCTATCAACTTTCATTTCCATCCTTTTACTTTGGTTATCCTGTTTAATTTGCAACTTCTGAAGTTCAAACTCTATCTCTTTCTCCCTCTCTTCTCTCTCTTTTTCTCTTTCTTCTCTCTCTTTTTCTTTTTGTTTGGCTAGAGCAACTCTTTCCCTTTTTCCTCTGCTTTTTACTGTAGTTCAAACCATTTCAGTTCGCTTTCTTCCCCTTCCTCCTTGGATGTTCTAACTCCAATTGTGTAATTTTCAATTTAACTTTTTCCAACTCCACTGCACTTGCCTGCTTCTCTAATGTACCTAAATGCTTGACCAACTCCATCACAATTTCAGCTTTCCTCTTATCCCTAGGTAAACCCAATTCTACCCTGTTTGCTAATTCTAAAAGTATACGCTTCCTCTGTTTTTCTAAACTTTCTTGGCAAAGTTTGGGAAGCATATTCAAACCCCAGAACCTCTTTAGTAATGTTAAGAGCCATTTCCCACACTTTTGATTTAACCAACCACAAGTAACTGAAATTAAACAGATTTTTCTCACCTAAATTTTATTTAAACATCTAGGACACTAATCTCCCAAATCTATTCCGATCCCGTATACGAGCCAGCCAGATGCCAGACTTCAGCCCCCAGACTGTTACGGACAAGAGAGGTTAAATGAAAGAAAGTCCCAGATATTCACTTTATAAGTAACAAGTAACATTTTATTTATTTAACCCTAACAGTGAACAAATTAACAGAGCTACTAACAAATTGAACAATTCCCCCCCAACTCCTAACTATATCCTAACTGAATAAAATTTGACTGGTATGCTATTCCAATACACACAAGTTCCAATTATATAACCCAAGTGGTAAAAAAAAGCTAAATTAAAAATTAGTCTCTCAAAAGCCCACACACAATGTGTCTTCCAGTATGCTCTGCCTTCTCCACTGTCTCTCCAGTCATCAACACCTGTCTTCTGATGTTCTCAAGTCATAAATGCCTGTTTTCCACTGTCAGGGATGTTTTTTCCGTGAAGACTCTTAGTTAGAAGTGCCACGGTACCTTTTATGGATAAGATGGTGCTTTCTTAAAGAGCTTAGCGATTTCTTTTGAGAGCTAGGTGCTTATTTCTCAGATGGCGGTTCATTCTCATACCAATTTTCAGAAATCCTCCCCTTATATACCTTGGATGACATATCAATTTTCTTACAAAAGCATTGGTCCGAGGTTGTCAAAACCGTCAGATTTAAATTCAGTTGGCTTTCAATTGCTAAGTGTTTGGTTTAAATTCAATTGGCTGATTCCAGCTAGTTGCCAAAACATCAAAACAAGCCTAAGGTTTCACACAGACAATTGATACATGTCTTCATTTTAGACCTGGCTGTACATCTTCAGCTACATACAGACACTTCTTTTTTCCATGTAAATCTCTAAGCTTAGAAAAGCACTTTACTTCTTAAAGGAACCACTTACTCTAGGCAACTTTGTAACATTAGCAACATACTGCTAATGGCTAATGGATCGGATTGCAATGATCTAACCACTATGTCTTGATTTACCTAACTGTTGGATTTACACTATTTAATCTTAACAGGGTGCCCTATACTTACAGAGATGAATTTTGTGGCTCTCATGCCAGGTATGCTTTTGCTGTTAATGAGTCATGTAAAATATGATGCATGGCTAACCCAGCACATCTACTCCTGATGAATTCCTCATAATAAGGTGTGGGTACACATTGCACCCAAGCCCACCTACCTGACCCTGGGCACATTGAGGCCCGTTACTGCTCCATTAAGGGGCAATTATGGGCATAATTCTGCTTCTGCTGCCATAATATGGTTGGGACAGAATTTGGACTGAATTGGGCAGGTTGCATTTTCATCAACCCTTGTGAAAAGGTGCGAATGAAGAGGGATCCTTTTCTGTGGGGAGTCACCCCATATCCAAAACCCAACTTCCTTCCCAACCCTGCCTGGGATGCCAGTCACACTTGCCAAAAATCTTGGACTTAGCTACGCCCAATGTCCATGCTGGTTTCTTTTACAACTGCAAGAGTTTCCGACCAATCAAATTGGCTGGCAGTTCTCGAGAGTGGGGCTTCTTTTCACAGAGTGGAGGAAGCATCACACAGAGATTGTTAATCCTCCCCCCAACCCATATAATATCATTGTGGGGCAGCTGCTTTTAAATTCAGCCAGTTCACCCCCATCCCTCCATTAAATTCAGCGCACAATGTGTGGCCCATGTTGAATATTTCTTAATTGATTGAAAATAAACGTGATTTATGTTATCGAATAGGTGAATTTTTAAAAAAAGTAATAGTTAATCCCATAGAAATAACTTTGGTTCTTATGGTGACATTTTGGTGGAACACATATTTGTTAAAGTCTTATATTGATCTTGATAAACAGCTGATGCAACTAATTCAAATAACCTGTTAGTGGCAGGTCATGCTGTTAATAACTGGAAAACATTTTACAGTTCCTTTAATATGTATGGTTACTGTTTATTTTTACATTTCTGTGAAACTGAGAGATTTATTTAAATTACTTAATGCTTCCACCTATTTATGTCAATAACTAATAAACTAATTAATTGAAAAGATATGGAGAAATACTCATTGTGATCTCTGAGAAATGAAAGCCGAGTTATGTGGCAAGTTCTTAGTTAAATGTGGCCTTATCTTGCGTTCCAAAGAAATACGAGAAAATGTAACTACTGTGTTGCTATCATGAGAAGCAATACCTTGTATTTTGATGTGCCTGTGTATGTTATTGTTTGTTCCTCAATGCTGGGCTACTTTGTTTAAAACAAAGGCAAGTCTAATTTGTAAGTAGTGCACATTACTGTTTGTGGGTGGCGTTTTTGGGTGGTGAGATTTCTGATTTTGTATAATAAACGAAGTAGGTATTATTGGCTAGACCACACATTAAGCAATGCTCCTGGTCCCCATTTCTGTTGACCTAATGTCAGAAGAGATTTTATGCAGCCAGGCTGAGTCAAGATTATTTGTTTTAGAGTCAAAAGCTTAAAGTCAAAATAACCTAGTTTAACTCTCTTCAGCGTGTTTTGCTTTGGATCACAACACCCAGTTTCTAATGGTGCAATATGGGACAAGCATTTACTGCATTCTGCTATTTTTGGTATTAGGAGTGGTTGCAAAACATACAAGCACCTTTTACTGTCCGTTATGCTGTTTACACAGTAGAAGGGAGAAATATTGAGATTGAGCTGATGGATTGGAGTGGTACTTTGTACAAGGAAAGATTTACAAGGAACAACACAGTGTGGAGCTGGAGGAACACAGCAGGCCAGGCAGCATCAGAGGAACAGGAAAGTTAATGTTTCGGGTCGGGACCGTTATTTTTCTGAAGAAGCATCTTGATCCGAAACATCAACATTCCTGTTCCTCTGATGTTGCCTGGCCTGCTGTGCTCCTCCGGCTCCACACTGTATTATCTTTGACTCCAGCATCTGCAGTTCTTACTATCTCTAAGATTTACAAGGATGTTGTTGGGGTTCAAGGGTTTGAGAAATGGGGAGAGGCTGAATAGGCTGGGGCTATTTTTCCCTGGAGTGGAACCTGAGGGATGACATTATAGAGGTTTATAAAATCATGAGGGGCATGGATAGGGTGAATAGCCAAGATCTTTTTCCCAGGGTAGGGGAATGCAAAATTAGAGGGCATAGGTTTAAGGTGAGAGGAGAAAGATTTAAAAGGGACCTAAGGGGCAACTTTTTCATGCAGCGGATGGTGTATGTATGGAATTAGCTGCCAAAGGAAGTGGTGGAGGCTGGTACAAATATAACATTTAAAAGGCATCTGAATGGGTACATGAATCCGAATGGTTTAGAGGAATATAGGCCAAATGTTGGCAAATGGGAATAGATTAATTTAGGATATCTGGTCAGCATGGATGAGTTGGACCAAAGAGTCTATTTCCACACTGTGTGACTCTATGATTATATGTGTCAGTGAGAAATCAAGTATAGCTGGGTGAAGTCCAATCCTACATCCTGCAGCCTTGACTAGTAACCATGACACTGTCCATCTTGCAGTTCCTGGTGTTAGAAGTTAAAGTTAAGCGTGTGTGTTAAAATATAAATTAGGTTATTGAAACAGGGATTATTCTGAAGAGCACAAATAGCCCAATGACAGAATTGTCCCTGCTCCTGTGTGTATTGTCTTCTGAATGCATTTAGAATGTTTTGATATAGATTACGATTTATAGCACAAACGAAAATCCTTCCAGTAATTTTGTCCTTGCCTGAAAGTATAAGTGTGATTTTGCTACAAATAGTGACCAGAGCAACTCTTCCAGAGCCATTGAATCAGGGAGATGCACAGCAAGGAAACAGATATTTCGGTCCAACTTGTCCATGCCAACCGGATATCCTAAATTAATCGAGTCCCACTTACCAGCGTTTTATCCAATATCTCTCTAAACCCTTTCTGTTCATATCCTGATCCCAATGCCTTTTAAATGCTTAAATTGTACCAGCCTTCACCACTTTCTCTGGCAGTTCATTCCATTCACACACCACCCTCTGTGTGAAAAAGTTGCCCTGAAGGCCCCTTTTGAATCTTTCCCCTCTCACCTTAAACCTATGCCCTTTAGTTTTGCACTCCCCCACCCTGGGGAAAAGACCTTGACTATTCACCCTATCCATGCCCCTTATGATTTTATAAACCTCTATAAGGTCACCCCTCAGCCTCCGGCGCTCCAGAGAAAATAGCCCCAGCCTCTCCCTACAGTTCAAACCCTCCAAACCTGGCAACATCCTTGTAAATCTTTTCTGAACCCTTTCAAGTTTAACAACATCCTTCCTACAGCAAGGAGACCAGAATTGAATACAGTATTCCAATAGTGGCCTAACCGATGTCCTGTACAGCTGCAATATGACTTCCCAACTCCTATATTCAATATGCTGACCAATAAAGGTAAGTGTGCCAAATGTCTTCTTCATTACGTTGTCTACCTGCGACTCCACTTTCAAGGAACCATGAACCTGCAGTCCGAGGTCTCTTTGTTCGGCAACACTCTCAAGGACCTTATTATTAAGTGTATAAGTGTTGTTCTGACTTGCCTCTCCAAAATGCAGCACCTCACATTTATCTAAATTAAACTCCATCTGCCACTCCTCAGCCCATCGTCCCCTCTGAGCAAGATCCTGTTCTACTCTGAGATAACTTTTTTTGCCATCCACTACACCACCTAAGGATTTATTTAATAACAAACAAATATTCTGATCGATAGATAACTGATATTGGGTATGATATGTTCCCTTGTGGATCACCCAGGACTTCTTTTGAAGATCTTCATGCTTTGTTACTATTGAACGCATGCAGATCTTCAGCAGATTCATATTCAGATTCAACCTGTCCATGGAGTTGTTGATTCTGTATTACTTATTGTGATGTTTCTTAGTCTGTTCATTCCTTTTTCTTCTCCAGTGCTATTAGGGATGGGAAATAAATGCTGGCCTAGCCCAATCACACTTACCTCCGTACTGTGAATTTAAAAAAAAAGTATTTCTATTCCTGTCTGAGTACTGTGCAACCTTTGATCAACTTACAAATTATAGCATAGAAGGTTATAAAACTAGCTCATATATTACTTGGCCTCATTTAAAATGTTATTCCTGATCTTTTATGCCCAGTCCACAAAAGAATGTTGCCCCTTTAGTTGCATAGCTCCACTTAAGTGTCACTTTGCATGTAAAGATATTGAGCAGGACTTTATCAGACTCTGGGTGACATGGGCAATTGAGTGGTAGAGTCAAACGAAATGTTCAGTAAGGCGCATCTCAGTCAAGACTATCTCACTGTATCTTGTGTGCTATTCCTAAGTGGCATGGTGAGATTCTCACTAGGTAGAGGTGAATTGCCAGTGGGCGATCATTATTATTGCTTGTTAAATGCCTTGTTAACAATCCAACTCACCAGAGGTTGCCATCTGACCAAACTTGCCATGCGAATTAGCTGTCAGGAAAACTCAATGTGGAAACCATAGCACATCCTTTATGGATTCAATTTACCACTTGCTCCCAAAGACCTCCATGTTGAACACCATGCCCAACACCGCAGCAGTTTCCATGGGCACAAGCCACGTGAGCCTCATGTCCACGGACTTTGATATCCAATCTGTGAACGCTCACAACACATGGCACATCCACCTATGCATCACTTTTGCACTTCAATACTACATCTCGGGCTACACCGACAATTATCACTGTAAAGATGTAGCAAGGACACTGTGCACTCGTGGAGAGGTACACTGCTCATGGATTGGACCAGGTTGTATGTATAGGTCTCACACTCCCTGTCGTAGCTCTCACTCACTTGAAACCTAACTGGATGCTCACAGCACCCCTGCCTGTTTGTTGCTTTACCATTTTGAGAATTTCTCCCTCAGTCAGATATACTAGGCTTGTGTTACTGCCGTCTGGCTGTTGCTTCTGTACGGTCACCAAGCCAGGAAGTGTGCCTTAGTTATCAGCAGTCCAGTCCAGGGAGGTAGCCTATGCTCAGCGGATCCCAGCACTGTAAGTCAAGAGCAGCCTCCAATCCAGGACAGGCCTAGGACAGTCATATAAGGGGTGAGGAACCAAATGACAAGCAGCACACCACTCATCTTGACTCTTTCTCCTCTATTATGTGCTGTTTCTCCTGGAGTGAGAGAGAAGCAGGTACTGTGGGAGATGAAATTCAGTGGCACAGCTATAACTCTTGGTACAGCTGGAGAGGTGTTCTGACTGAGTGGTTAGGCAGCTCAGAGGTTAAGCAGGTTCTCTGATAACAGGAGTTGAGGTGGCTGAGGGTGAGTGGGGAAGATGTAATCACTAGTGAGAGTGGTAGAGCATGAGCCTTGGTGGGAGGTGGGGACAGTAGCAGAGCTAAAGTGAGTATAAGATACTGAAGAGAAATGCAGCACCAACACTGGTGGAATGGAGAAAGACATTGGCCTTCATTCTATAGTATTGGCATTCATCCAGACAGTAAAGACTGTTTCAACAGGGTGGACCAGGCTGGCATAGTCTGGTCCAGGCTGGCATAGTCTGGTATTGTGGCCTTCACTGCTGGTCCTGGGGAAAGAGGACGCCCTGTCTGTGCCCACTGGCAGGTTGCTGATATCCCACAACCTTCCATGTCAGCGCAAATCTCAGGAACCGTGCAGGAGAAAACCTATTCAGCCTCCCAGCTAGAATCACTTCACCAAACTCAATGTTTTTCTTGTTATTCATTTTGTGGGATGTGGGCATCACTGGATAGCCAGCATATATTGCCCGTCCCTAGAGACCCTTGAGAAAGTGGTGGTGAGCTGGCTTCTTGAACTGCTGCAATCCACCTGCTGTAGGCTGACCCACAATGCCATTAGGAAGGGAATTCCAGGGTTGTGATCCAGTGACAGTGAAGGAATGGTGATATATTTCCAAATCAGAATGGTTAGTGGCTTGGAGGGGAACTTGAAGGTGGTGGTGTTCCCATATATCTGCTACCCTTGTCCTTCTAGATGGAAGTGGTCGTGGGTTTGGAAGGTGCTGTCTGAGGATCTTTGGTGAATTTCTGCAGTGCAACTTGTAGATAGTACACACTACTGCTCCTGAGCATCAGCGGTAGACGGAGTGGATGTAGTGCCAATCGAACAGGCTGCTTTGTCCTGGATGGTGTCAAGCTTCTTGAGTATTGTCGAAGATGCCTCCTTCCAGGCAAGTGGGGAGTATTCCATCACACTCCTGACTTGTGCCTTGGAGATGGTGGACAGGCTTTGGGGAGTCAGGAGGTGAGTTACTCGCCATAGGATTCCTAGCCTCTGATCTGCTCTTGTAGCCACTGCATTTATGTGGTAAGTCCAGTTGAGTTCTCGTGTTAAGCCAAAAACCCTGAGATTCAGCCCTTTATCTTACACTTTGTATTGATTAACACCAGTGCCCAAACCTTCTTTCTTGATATAAAAAGCCATGCAGAATTAATCCATTTGTAGTTCAATGCACAGCAGAATGTCATAACATACCCAAAAATGACTTGTCAAAATATTTGAGGAAGGAAATCTTGCATCTCAGCATGGCCAACACAGTTGTTTTGAAGTCACTGTTGAAATTTTGGAACAGCAGCAACTAATTTGCACACAGCATGCTTACACAACGAACAATGAGATATAGACCAGATAATCTATTTTGGTAACTGTGGTTAGGTTATAAATATCGGCAATAACACAAGGGAAGCATTCCCAGCTGCTGCTGGAAATGCTGTTGAAAGACTTTTAATGTATACCTGAGAGGCCGTGTGGGGGCTGTGCTTAAGTTTTCATTGGAAAGGGTGCCCCTCTGACAGTACAGCACTGGAGTGTTTGAATAGATCGGGCATTCGGTTGCTGTGAATTCAGTGACAATATCCACTGTGAAAGAAAAGCTGCCAAGTCCATGTCCAATCAGATTGAAGGGAATCTGGCATTGACAAGAAGGGATGTGACCGAGAAGGCTGATGCAGGAGGAGGCGGGAGTTTATCTGGCCATGCCAGAACCCTTATTGGTCAGAGCAAGTGGATAGCCGGTGTATAGGGAGCAGTACGATGCATCATATTCCATGGTGGAGAGTTGATGAGGGAGAGGAGTCAGAAGTACAGGTTTTCTCACTGGGCTAGAAAGAAGCATTTACTCATTGCACTGGGCTAGAAAGAAGCATTTACTCATTGCTTCCCTTTTCCCAGTACTTAGGCATCCTGCCCTTCAGCAGGAAAGAAAAATTAATGATAAACCTAAGGCATTGAAACTCCCTGAAGTATTTCATAGAATCCCAGTAGTGTAGAAACAGGCCATTTGGCCCATCATGTCCACACAGTCCCTTTGAAGAGCATCCCACCCAGACCCACTGTCCCTTGTAACCCTGCATTTTCCATAACTAACCCACCTAGCCTTCACATTCCTGGACACTCTGGGCAATTTTTTAACATGGCCAATCCACCTAACCTGCACACCTTTGGACTGTGGGAGGAAACCAGAGCACCCAGAGGAAACCCGCACAGACATGGAGTGAATATGCAAACTCCACACAGACAGTTACTCAAGGCTGGAATCAAACTGCCACTGTGAGGCAGCAGTGCTAACCATTAACACACCTTGCTAATGAATTCATGCCCTGAGATATGATAGGTGCATGAACTCGGTTTAAACTGAAATTGGGTTGATGGGATATGGTTAGTTTTAACATTGTAAGGAAGGATGAACTGGGAGATGATTTAGGAATACTATCTGCAGAGCATTATATGTGCATTAGAATTGTGGCATCTCATAATCCCATCCAAATGGATTTAAATTGCCACCCTCAACTCTTTCTTGGCTACGATCACTTTAGGGATAAAAGCAACATTTAGTTAAACTGATGAGCCTGCCTGATCAAATAGCTTAACAACACAGTTTTAGCTTTGAGTGACAAAATTGCCTTTGGTTAAGTTGGTGAGGAGCTGTTCATATCTGTTAACCGGCATAAAGACTGTATTTGGGGTAGACAACTGAGGGAGAAAATGCACTTAAAAAGATGGAAAATGATCAGCAGAAATAGGCAACAGAAAGGTGTTATGTGCACTAACCTGGGATGGGCATTGTCAAGCTCTATCAAGAGCCATTTGTGAGTGATTTTGATATTCCTTTCAGAATGCATGCAACTGGATATTAGGGTAATATGTCTGCCATGGCACTCGTATCGAAACATGTAGGATTCTGAAGGGATTTAGCAAAGTCGGTGCCGGAAGGATACTTCCATTCGCGTAGAAGTCTAAATTTAGGGAGGGCTGTTGTAAAAATAAGTGTTCTCCCATTCAAGTGGGAAGTGAGGAACAATTCACTCTTTGTGATGATCATTTGATTTTGGAATTCTCCTCCTAGGAGAGCGGTGGAGCCTGGATCATTGAATATATTCGCGGCTGTGTTAGATTTTTAATTGACATGGGAGCCAGGGGTTATGGGGTGGGGCGGGGCGGGGGTGCGGGTGTGAGGTGTGCAGAAAGGAAAGTGGAGCTAAGCAGCCACAAGCTTATTGATTGGTCGTTCAGGTTCAAGGGACTGAGTGACCAGCTCCTGGTTCTACATGTTATGGTTTTATAATTTATGATGGACTGTGGTGAGGTAACCCGAGCTGCAGAAGTCCATGACCACATGAATTCCCTGCTCCTCCTGCATCAGCCTTCTTGATCACATCCCTTCATGTGGGGGGAAGGGTTGGGGTTGGGTTTGGTGCTGGGTTAGCGCCAAGAGTTGCACATCATCAATTATAAGTCACACAAGGCCAATAATATAAGGATATTCTTGCTGCTGTAACTCCAAAAGATTCATAGCCACCATTTGAAACATTAGCAGAAATAAACAGCAGTGTCAAAAAATTTAATTTAGCAATAGGTCATTTCAACATGGCATGTTGCAGCAAGGGATTCCAATGAATTCACATTGGAGTGTGTGTTTCTGTTCAGTTTCATAATACCATGTCTGTGATGGAATATAATATCACAAACTCAGATGTCAGGTCAGCGTGCTTTCTGACTGCCTGCCACACATTGCAGGAAGATCTACAGGAAGTTCAGAAACATGTTGTGATCCAAATTTATTCATGAAATGTTCTGAAGAAATGCAGTCTCTTATATCTGAAACTGTAGAATTTAGTTAGAAGAAAAAGTCATCTGAAATTCATATTAACATGCATGTCATATACATTACTGGGTGTATTATTGTATAGTAAACCTCAGTTCCACAAAAAGATCCTTGTCTCTTTTATATTCTACGTAATCATTGCATTAACAATTGGTCTGTGAATAACGGTAATCAACATGATGGTCAATTCTGGAAAGGACATCAATATTTTCATGGAACATTGTTTCATGTTATTTTCTCCTATTAATAAATTGCCTCCCACTCAATGTTTCTTGTGCAGTCCCTGAACTATGTAATGGACCATTTGAAAGGTAGTCCCTATTCTTACTGCCCATTGTTCAAACATGAGCCCAAGCAGTAAATATCAGTGCTGTCTATCAGCAGATGATCACAATGCAGCCCTGAACCTAATTTTTTTTTATCAGGAATCGCTGAGTAATCTTAGATTTGTCCCTTCTGAGGGCAATTGTAAAATTGTCCATCCTGCCTTGGTTGAAGTGATCTACAGCATTAACTACCTGCCCACCTCCAGTGCATGGGTTACACGCTGCTTTCACCCAAGGACACCCTGAGAAATTCACCCGGAAACACTTTGGGAAGTGTTCCAGATGAAATCTTCTCCTGTTATTCTCAGCCCTGATTTAAGTCCAAAGGTCCTGGAAAATTCCTCCTGCTTTACCCAGAGCCAGGGGACGTGCTTAAGGATATAGAGTAGGCCACTTATAAATTTCTTCACCCAGAGAGTGGTAAGCCTATGGAATTCTCTACCACAGAATCCGGTTGAGGCCATAACATTGAATGTTTTCTAAGGAGTTGACATAGTTGACATAGTTCTTAGCTCTAAAGGAAATGGAGATAAATTGGGACTAGGCTGCTGATGTGGATGATCAGCCATGACCGTGCTGAATGGCACAGCATTCTCAAAGGGCTTAATGGCCTACTTCTCCTCACATTTTCTATGTTTCTATCATCAAGATTTTTAAAAATTCATTCACAGGATGTGAGTGCCATGCCAGTACTTATTGCCCATCAACCACACTGCTGTGCATCTGGAGTCACAAGTAGGCCAGACCAGGTAAGGATTACAGTTTCTTTACCTAAAGGTCATTAGTGAACCAGAAGGGTTTTTCTTAATGATTGACACAGTTTCATGATCATCATTAGACTCTTAATTCCAGATTTTTATTGAATTCTAATTCCACCATTTACTATGGGAGAGTTTGAACCCAGGTCCCCAGAAGATTGCCAGGGTCTCTGGATTACTAGTACAGTGATAGTACCACAAGGCTATTGTCTCCCCTTCTTGACAATTTTCCTGAACTACATGTCTCAGTTAACCCAACACAGTATAACGCTTTATGAGACAACATAGTTTTATTTTTTTCTGGACTACATAAAGTTGATAGGATAGAAACAGGTTATTTATTTTTAAAAAAATGTTTGTTCATGCAATGTGGCCTCTACTAACATTTATTACCTGTTCCATTTGGTCCCAATGGTCACTGCTGGTGTTCATACTCACATAGGCCATCTCCCACTTTGTTTTACCTAACCTATCCTTCCATTCCTTTTCTCCTTCATGGACTCATCAAGCTTCTCCTTAAATGTCCTGAAGCCCGTTGTGTCAGTCTTCCATGTGGTAGCAGGTTACACATTCTCACTGAGTAAAGAGGGAGGAATTTTCCTTCAGAAGTAAAGCAGAGCTGGGACAAGTAGGAGAAGACCCCATCTGGAATAGTCCCCAACTTGTCCCATTTCTGAATGAATTTCTTAGGGTGTGGGTGGAATCTATACACTAGCAGTGGGTGGGCAATTAAGATTCTTAGGGTCTCCATTACCAGCAAATTTCAGAGAAGGACATTGCCACTGGTTCCCTAATTCCCACTCCCTCAAAAAAGTCCTTATATTTGGTTCCTAGAACATGGCAATGCTTCGGATGTGATTCACAGGTGGGGGTCAGAACACCAGCATGGTCTGGTACACATGCCTATGTGAAAGTTTCAGAGTATAGTAAGCAGCACAGCAGGAAGAGGTGCCAGAAAGGTACTGTCACTGGACTAACTATCCCAGAACCCCAAGCTAATATCCTAGAGAAATGGAGTCAAATCCCATGATGGTGGATGGTAAAATTTAGGCTCAAGGAAAACATCTAGATCAACCATTGAAATAAATAACAATCTGGTTCACTAATGCCCTTTAGGGGAGGAAATCTGCCATCCTTACCTGGTCTATATGTGACTTCAGGTCCACAGCAATGTAATTTACTCTTCAGTGCCCTCTGAAACATTCTAGCAGCCCACTCAGTTCAAGGGCAATTAGGGAGGGGCAATAAAGTCTAGCCTTGTCATATGCCATTGCTGAGTTAAAGAAAAGATATGTTCTTTAGAAGGGGCATTGTTACTGCAGACTAATGGTCCTGGCAGTTTGATTTTCTTTATGCTTTTTGGATTCCATCCTGAAGTGCCCACATGCCATCTCAGTATTTGAACACTGCCCACCTGTCCATGAGAGATTGCAGTCCAACCATCCCCATAGGTCTTCCTATAGACCTTATTCGTTTACTATTTCATCTATACACTGTAGTCTATATCCTAGAAATCAATAATAATCAATAATGTCCAAAGAATAGTTAAAGAGTTAATATCAACTTCCTGTGTTCATTATTTTATGAAAAGAATAAGGGGACAATTTTTAGTCAAGCTCATTTGGTGGGTAATACTTCAACTTCAGTTGAAGTGCTGGGTTTAGATGTTGACAGACATTTCTCTCCTTTGACTTCAATGTAGTGGTGAGGTGTAAATCCTACATTATATTCCCTCCAGACTATCAACGTTATAATAGCCCTGAGTGGACTGATGCATTAAGAACTTGTCTGTTAATTTTGCGCAGATGAGTTTTATATTCCTTATCATGTTCTATCCATCCCAGTGCAACCCATGGAAATGTGGTTTAAGGTCCCCCAGACACTGTTTGAAGCTAAACGGAGCATTCTCCTGCAACTCAGATGTCAAAGGATGTTAATTCGTTGTTTACTGTTCTCAGTTTTTAGGCCTTTGGGCTGCCCAAATTAACTCCCTGCTTATCCGCAATGATCACAGTAACTGCATCACCAAAATCATTCATTGGTAGAAATAAATGATGAGGCATCCTGTAGCTCTGAAGGGTGTTAATTTTTAGCTAAAATCAAAGGGCTAGAATTGTTCCTATTGGTAATTGTAGGAAATCAATACATTCACACTGACTTCATTTTTGTGTCTTCATGAATAATCAAATTATAATAACTGAAGAATCTCAAATGAATGTCTTATATGGACAATTTGACTTGTTTTTCTGGAAGATCCTCTGATTTATTCAGAGTCACAGTGTCGTAGAGATCTACAGCACAGAAAATAAAAACCCTTTGGTCCATTGCATCTGTGCCAGTCAGAAACAAACACCTAACTATTCTCATCCTACTTGCCAGCACTTGGGCATAGCCTTATACGCCTTGTCTTCCCATATGCACATCTAAATCCTTCTTCAATATTATGAGGGTTTCTGCCCCTACCACCCATAAAGGTAGTGTGTTCCAGATTCCCATCACCCTCTGGGTGAAGATTTTTGTCCCCTCACAACTCTTCCAAACATTCTGCTCCCCAGCTTGAAATCTATGCCCTTTGGTCATTTATCCCTCTGCCAAAGGGAAAATATGCTCCCTGTCTATCCCATCTATGCCCTTCACGATTTTATATATTTCAATCCTCTGTCTCCTCTGTTTCAAGGAAAACAACCTTAGTCTGTCCAATTTTGCTTCATAGCTACAAAACTCTCCAGCCCAGGCAACATTCTGGTAAATCGCCTCTGCATCCTCTCCAATGTTGTTACGTCCCTTCCATAATGTGGATTCCAGAACGGCACACAGTAATCTGACTGTGTCCCAACAGTTTTTATACAGTTCCGGCATTACCTCCCTGCTCTTCAACTCTGTGCCTCGACTAACAAAGGCGAGTATACCATATCAGAGATTGCTGGAACTGTAGAATCTGGAGTCAGAGATAACACAGAGTGGAACTGGAGGAACACAGCAGGCCAGGCAGCATCAGAGGAGCAGGAAAGTTATATTTCTGGTCGGGACCCTTCCTCAGAAAAATGTATACCATATGCCTTGTTAACTGCTTTATCTACCTGTCCCACTACCTTAAGGGATGGGTGGACATACACACCAAGGAACCTCTGATCCTCGGTACTTCCCACGGTCCTAGTGTTTATCATGTATTCCCTTATTTTATTTGTCCTGCCCAAAGGCATCACATCAAATTTATTAGGATTGAATTCCATTTGCCAATAATCAGCCCATTTGACCAGCCCATCTATATCCTCCTGTCACCTCAGAGTATTCTCCTCATTACTTACTACCCCAGTAATTTTCATATCAACTGTGAACTGACAGATCAACTGTCCTATGTTAATAGGGATGGAATCCTGCAAGCAGAACACAGGAAGTTAGGAAATAGATTAAACTAGGGGAAAGCAATATTTTCAAGGTAATAGTCTCGGGAATACTCCCACTGTCACTCGTGAGGGAGCTCAAGTAGAGAAGAATAACCAGATGAATGACTAGCTGGAGAGATGGTGCAAGAGTGGTGGGCGTGTGGAATGCGCTGCTGGCAGTGGTAGTGAAGTCAGATACTTTAGAGACTTTTAAGCAACTCTTGGATAGGCACACAGAAGATAGTAAAATGTAGGCTATGCAGCGTAGTTTGATCTTAGTGGGATAATAGGTCCGCACAACATCGTGGGCTGAAGGGCCTGTACTGTGCTGTGTTGTTCTATGTTCTGTGTTCCATGTTCTAAGATGAAGGGGTTTAAGTTCCTGAGGCATCAGGAACTATTCTGGGGAATAGGGAACCTATCTCAGTTAGATGAGTTACATCTTAGGAAGATGGGGACTAATATCCTTATGCGGCATTGTCTAGTACTGTGGAGGAGTGTTTGAACCAGTGTGTTGGGGGGAATTGGAATCTGAGCAGGGAGACACAAGCAAGGGAAAAAACATGTTTCAAGTTAAAGATAGAAAGATAGGAAGCAAAAGTGGAAGGCCAAGAAAATAGGACAAGCATATGTAAAAATATTAAAAAGACAAATCTAAACTAGCTGTGTCTGAAAGCATGCAGCATTTGCAGAAACATGGGTGAATTAACAGGGCAAAAAGTTGTAAATGGGTGTGATATGCTTGTGATTACTGAGCTATAGGTTAAGCAGGACTGGGAACTTAAAAGCAAGGGCATTCAATCCTTATGATGGTCAAGTAAAAAGGAAAGGGAGGTGGCGTAATGTTGTTAGTAAACAGTGAAATCAGAGCAATAGCAAGAAAATTGAGTTGTTGAATCAGCGTGGGTGGAGCTAAGAAGCTCAAGTGGTGGAAACTATTAGTGGGAGTTGTCAATAGGCCTCTAAACAGTAGCGATAAGGTAGCAGATGGCATGAAACAGGAAATTAGAAATGCATTTAACAATGATGCTATAGTAATCATGGATGCCTTTAATCTGCATGTAGACATTGTATAATAATAATGGAAGATGAATTCCTGAAGTGTGCGCAAGTTGTTTATTTTTGACCAGTATTGTAAAGAACAAACCAAGGGACAGGCTATCCTATATCTGGTATTGTGCGGTGAGAAGGGGTTAATTATTAAACTTGTTGTGTGAGGTCCTTTAGAAAGAGTGACCATAACTTGCTGGAGTGCTTCTTTGGGATAGAAAAAGAACAGAGCTCAAAATTAAACAAAGGAAACCATGCAGATTTGACACATGAGTTGGGCTTCTATGGGGGATTGGGTAACTCTATTAAAAGGCATGATGGTGGATAGGCAATGGCTAATATTCAAGGAACAAATGCATACATTACAAGTTATGCATTTCTTTCTTATGCAAGCATATAACAGGAAAAGTGGCCCAACCATAACTAAAAATACTAATTAGGGGTAATATTACATCCAATGACAAGTTATATAAAGTGCTAGAAAAAGTAGGAAGCCTAGAGATTGGGAGCACATTAGAATTCAGCAAAAGAAGACTGAGATTGCTTAAAAATGGAAAACTGGACTTTTATAGCAACCTTCCAAGGTTCCAACCTTAAAAAAAAGGGTTAGTGAAGAAAAATGCGGGTCCCTTATCGCCTGAAATGGGAGATGTGATAATAGAGAACAAGAAAATAGCGGAGCAATTAACAGCTACTGTAATTCTATCTTCACTGAGAAAGATATGGATAACTTTCCAGAAATGCTAGGAAAGGAGAAATTGAAAAAAAATTTACATCAGTAAAAAAGAAATGCTGGAAGACAAATCACTGAATATTTTTAAGGAAGAAATAAATAGATTTCTCGACACTAAAGGTGACAAGAGTTATGAAAAACTATGAAAAAGTTTTGGAGGGATTCTCACTGTATCCTATCAAAGACACCTCATTAACAGCTTCCCCACCTTTTTGATCTTCATATTTGCTGACATTCGCACAGGATATGATAGAGAGGGAGATCTTGGTAAACTGCATAGTGGGTAGGGTCCTCGAGGTCCTCCTGATTGAGTGATGCAGACATGGGATGTCCTCTTCCCTTAGGGCTAGCAGTGAAAGCCACTACACCAGACCATGCCAGCCTTGTCCAAGCTTTTCACCCGGCTCAGGGCATTTTCAGCCATCTGGAAGAATGCTAAGCACTGTAGGAAGAAGGTCAATGACCTTCACTACTTTGTCAGGGTAAATGCCACTATATTTCCTCCAATAACTCACACTCACTCTATCTTTGCTGCTCATTTTACCTCCCTCCGAGGCTGATGTTCTACCACACTCACCAATGTTAGTAATATCTTGCCAACACTAAAGGTGACAAGAGTTATGGGGAGAATGTGGCAATATGAAATTGAGATAGAGGATCAGTCATGACAATGTTGGATGGTGGAGCAGGTTTGATGGACTGAATGGTTGATCTTGCACCTGCTTTCTATGAGCTAAATTTTACACTTTTTGGTTAACTCTCATTGCCACAATCCTGATACCACTAATCCTCTGCGCTGCCTACTCACTATCTCAGGACATCTCCCTACTCGCACCAACAGCTGTGCCGTCCACTTTCATCTCTGTTAATACCCACCTCTCTCACATTCCATGAGGGTAACCACCTGGAATAGGGTACAAAGAGTCAAGATGGCTGCCTGACATTTCACTTCTCACTGCTTACGTGAGGACGGTCCTGACTCTGACCATCCTGAGTCGCTGGCTGACTGTATCTAAGCCCCGAGACTGGGATCAGAGGCTGCTTTTGACTTACTGCACCAGGATCCTCTGAGTGAAGGCTATCTCCCTGGACTTGACTGAGGTCTGCTGATAACAATGATGAGCTTCCTGGTTTTGCAGTTTTGCCAGCAACAAGGCAAGACAGCAGTGATATGTGCCTGATCTCTCTAGCTGAGGGGCCAAAATCCACAAAGGGAAGCCAATGCAATGCAGGGGCACTGTGAGCATTCATGTAGGGTCATAGTGAGGGTGCGCTATAACACCAAATGAAGATCCCAGAGATACAGCCTGGCCAGTCCATGAGGTGGGAATGCATCTGTGAGTTCATTACAGCATTGCAATGATAGTTGCTGGCAGAGTCTGAGCTGCAGCATTGAAGTGCAAGATGCAGAGTAAGTGGAGTAGAGACATGTCACGAGGGTCTTAGGAGCTGGCACATGTTGGACACCAATGACCTTAGTGCATGTGTCTGGTGCCCATGGAGCATGCCCTGAACTGTTGGTGCCTGTTGTCCAACGTGGAGGTCCTTAGGAGCATGGAGTGAGCTGAAGGTACCATAGATGCCCATCTGACTTCCACGTTAAGATTTCTCAACATCTAACTTGCTTGGCACGTTTGATAAGATAGGAAGCTGAATGGTAATCAGGCAAGTTGTGGCATAAATAAAGCATTTAACAAGCAGTAATCCCCCTTCATTGGCAACTCACGGCTGTCCATCGATAAATATGTCGCTCCACAAAGGCATAAAAGATGCAGTGAGATACTCTTGACAGGATTTCCTGTCTGATTCTACCATTACTCATGGCACTCAGAGCCCAACAAGATTCGGCCCAGTATTTCTATGCTTTTAATAGAAGCCAGCATAGTTGTGTAAATAATTTAATTTGTTTTTCTTGCTTTATTACTCTCTTCTCCAGGCAGAAATTTTGAGTAGCTCTCCACGTTTGCTTGTTTTGGATTGAAACTTGAAGCGGATACTTGTACGGCAAAAATAACTTGATTCATTTGTTGATGTTGCAAACATTGTATATTTTGGTGAAATGCAATTACAGAGGGGAGGTAGTGTGTTTAAAGTGGGTATTGCAGAATCTATGTAAAGCAAATCATTTCACAGTTCCTATAAGGAGTTCTCAATCAGTCACACTAGTACACTTGCAGCACAAAGCCGTGGCCATATAATGTGGTGAACAGCAGTGAGGATTTTACCCCTTGTCATACAGGTCAAGTCCTCTAGGTATCTGCTGAACCAGTGAAATCAGCAAAACGGAAAATGAGAAAGTACTTTGATCAGGAAGAATGGCTCTGCGTGCCTGATTAGATGTTGACCATTTGCAAAACCAATAAGTTTCAAGAAGTCCATGAACATTGAACCAATCAACTTTACTCCAGCTGAGCTTTCTGGTGATGTTGTGCATATCCAAACAGGAGATGCTAAAACATTTATAATGACCAGTGTCCCTGATGAATGCAAAATAAAAGTAAACAAACACTTCCTGTGATTCAAAATGTGATGAAATCTCTGAATAATTATACATGAATTTACACCCACCAGTCTTGATATGTGTCAACTCCCTTGAATTCAGTATCTTCTTTCATCGCCAGAAGCACATTTTACCTCCCCTACGGAATAATAAACTGGGACTTCTGTCAGCTGCTTCTCCCCAACTGCTTGGCAAAGCTGAGTTAGGCAGCGCTTGGAAAGGTACTTGGGGTGAGATCTTTCAGTGCTTCTGCCTCCTGTACACTTTCCTGGGGGCTCAGTACGTAGAAGCAATATGTGATAGAACAACCAGCAGCCTCTATTTGCTCCCTTGCTATTTCTCTGCACCCAGAAATGCTGAGTGGATGAACCATCTCAGCCTCCTGCACAGGTCCCCAGCATCACAGATGCTAATTCAATTCACTCCTTGTGATACCAAGAAACGTTTTGAGGCACTGGGTTCTGCAAAAGCTACGGGCCCTGACAACATTCCAGCAATAGTACTGAAGACTTGTGACTCTATGCTTGCCACTCTCTTAGCTAAGCTGTTCCAGTACAGTTACAACACTAGCTTCAACCCAATAATGTGGAAAATTGCCCAGATACAACCTGTACACAAAAAGCAGAACAAATCCAAGCTGGCCAATTACTGCCTCACCAAACTATTCTTGATTATCAGGAAAGTGGTGAAAGGTGCCATCAACAGGCTATCAAGCAGCACCTGCTCAGCAATAACCTGCCCAGTGACGCCCAGTTTGGGTTCTGCCAGGACCACTCATCTCCTGACCTCAATACAGCCTTGGTTCAAACATGGACAAAAGAACTGAATTCCAGAGGTGAGAGTAACAGCTCTCAATAGCAAGGCTGTATTTGACTTAGTATGGCATCAAGGAGCCCTAGTAAAACTGAAATCATTGGATATCAGGGCAAAATGTCTGCTGGCTACTGCTACCTGGAATAAAGTAAGAGGCTTATGGTTGTTGGAAGTTAGTCATCTCAGCTCCAGGGCATCTCCACAGAAGTTCCTCAGAGTAGTGTCCTAGGCCCAACCATCTTCAGCTGTGTCATCAATGACTGTCCCACCATCATATGATCAGAAGTGGCAAGTAACATTCACACCACACAAATGCCTTGCAATGACCATAGAGTCATAGAGATCTACCGCACAGAAAATGGACTTTCAGCCCATTGCATCCATACCAGTCCAAAGTATCCACTTAATTATTTTAATCCCATTTTCAAGACCGTAGCTTGTCTGCCTTGGCATCAAAGGTGTATATCCACATACTTAAATGTTATGAAGGTTTCTGCCTCCACAACCCTTACAGGCAGTGAGTTCCAGATTCCCACCACCACCCAGTGAAAATGTTTTTCCTCACAGCATCCCTAAACCCTCTGCCCTTACCTTAAATCTATGCTTTCTGATCATTGATCCCTTCATCAATGGGAATAGTGTCTTCCTGTCTGTCATATCTATAACCCACATAATTTTATACATCTCAATCATGTCCCCTGTCAATTTCCTCTGCTTCATGGAAAGCAACCCCAGCCTATCCAATCTCTCTTCATCACTGAAACGCTCAGCCCAGGCAACATCCTGGTAAATCTCCTCTGTACCCTCTCCAATACTATCACATCCCTCCTATAATGTGGATTCCAGAACTGCACACAGTACTCCAGAGCTGCAGCCTAACATTTTACACAATTCCAGCATTATTACTCTACTAATGATAACGTTAAACTTGGCCAGGCTGCTGTGTAGTCGGCTCTGATGAACCTGGCGAAGAGTAGTCTCACTTATGGTCATCTTCTCTCTCTCTCTCTCTCCCCTCTCTGTCTCTCCTACCAAGGTCCCTCTGATCCTTGGTTTCCCAGGGTGCTACCATTCATCACGAATTCCCTTGCCTTGTTTCTCCTGCCAAATGCATCACCTTACATCTCCAACAGGAGAGAATCTAAGCAGTGCCTTTTAACATTCAAATATGTTACCATCGCTGAATTCCCCACCATCAATGTCCAAGGGGTTACAATTGATTCGAAACTGAACAGGAGTCACCGCATTAAAAAGCGGCTACAAGAGTACATCAGAGGCTAGGAGTCTTGCAGGGAGTAACTCACCTCCTGACTCCCCAAAGCATGTCTGCTTTCTACCAGGCACAAATCAGGACTGTGATGGAATACTCCCCAGTTGCCTGCATGGTTGCAGCTGCAACAACACTTAAGAAGCTTGGTACCATCTAGGATGAAGCAGCCCAGTTGATTGGCACCACATCCACAAACTTCCACTCTGTCCAAAATCAATATTCAGTAGCAGCATTAAGTGGTATCTACACAATGTAGTGCGGAAATTCACTAAAGTTCCTTAGACCTTCCAAACCCACAACAATTTCCATCTCACAGGGCCACAATGGCAGATACATGGGAACATTACCACCTGGAAGTTACCCTCCAAGAGACTCACTATCCTGACTTGGAAATATATCTCCTTTCCTTTACATCAAAATCCTGGAATTCCCTCCCTAAGGGCTAACCCACAGCAGATGGACTGCAGCGGCTTAAGAAGGCCGCTCACCATTCCTTTCTCAAGGGCAACTACAGATGGGTAATAAATGCTGGCCCAGACAGTGATGTCTGTAGCCCCTAACTGAATTTTTAAAAAAACTGCTGTCTACCACAACCTGAAGCAGTTGGAGTAAGCAAAAGAAACTAATTTTCCCGAGAGCACTTTGCAACCTAATGCATAACTCCGACCTTGTCTCAGAAAAATGAACCTGACAGAGGCCTTTAAAGCAGAGAGTTCTTCAGTATGGTAATGACTGGTCATCCTTATCAACACGTCTCCCTCACCAGTGCAACCTCAAGCAGTACATCTCCCTGACCTACTCAAATCAAGGCAGATTCATAAAGTCTGGGCTGCTCTGTTTACTCTAATGGCCTTATTGGATTTGGTATGGAAGTGGCTATTTTTGTGCAAGGTCCTGAGCTAAGACTGCAGTGAAAGCTGAGTTCAAATTCCATCCAGTTTGAGAATTTGAATTTAAATTTGTTTTGAATTTTAAAAAAAACATTGCTGTCAGTCCCGATACCTAGCTGGGCTGCAATAAACATTTGACTAATATAGTATTGTGACATCTACAGCCTCATGAGAGAACTGCAAAAGATTTTAAAGAACGTTACTATTTATTTTTCACCTATCATTGCACATTGTTTCCACCCAAATAGTTATCCAATGCCCTCTTCAATGCCTCAATTGAATCTGCCACTTCCACACATTCAGACAGTATGCTCCATAACCATGTGATCTGGCATCACTGTGACAAAGCTCCTTTTACAAATACTCAGTAGATCCCATCAGAGTAAAGGTACAATTCTTTTGAGTCTAAAACTGGCTCATGAATGATCTGGTACCCTTATACATTTTTGCCTATATGTGATCCACACCAGTGTCGTTGGCCCTTAACTATCTTCCAATCACGCAGTTGAATCAAACTACTATAAAGAATCTACACAGATTTAAGAATAAGGCTCACCATCACTACAAGAATAACTGGGGATGGGCAGTTGCCAGAGATGCCACAACCTAAGAATAAATCAAGATGTGCAGGTGCTGGTGGTGGATTGGGATGGACAAAGTCAGAAGTCACGCAAAACCATGTTACAGTCCAACAGGTTCATTTGAAATCACAAGTTTTCGGAGCATTGCTCCTTTGTCAGGTGAAGTGGAGGGAAGACAGAGACTGCCTATATATTCTCTGCCTGTGCACTTCCCTCCACTTCACCTGATGAAGGAGCAGCTTTCCGAAGGCTTGTGGTTTCAAATAAAACTGCTGGACTGTAATCTGGTCTGGTGGGACTTCTAAGAACGAATTGAGAAAGTGGCTCTGCCCTGACAGGAAAAACATTGAATAAAAACTAAAAGAACTACGGATGCTGTAAATCAGGAACAAAAACACAGTTGCTGGAAAAGCTCAGCAGGTCTCGCAGCATCTGTGAAGAAGAAAACAGAGTTAACATTTCGGGTCCGGTGAACCTTCCTCAGAACTTCTAAGAAAGGATCACCGGACCCGAAATGTTAACTCTGTTTTCTCCTCCACAGATGCTGCCAGACCTGCTGAGTTTTTCCAGCAACTTTGTTTTTGTTCAGCAAAAACATTGATTCTGACTTCTCAAAATTCTCAATACCTGCAGCACAGAGCAGTCCAATCCGAAGTACAATTCATTAAAGCTTGTCTTTGCTGTCATGGTCATCAGATGAGTATAAAATCTGCACATGTTTGTTATTCAGTTAGCACTAAGAGTGCAGCCGCATTTGGGAAAGTTATCACTGAGCTGTCTGCACAGGTCACAAACAGATCATACACCAGCTTCTACTTGCTGTAAATCGTATTTACACGCAGAGAATTCTGATACCAGAAGTGCTTTGCTCACTAGAAAATGAAATAAGATCTGGTAAAGTATTAACTATAAAAGGTGCAAAGAAGTAAATACACAGCAATGTTAACTAGGCCCAGTGTCGCTTAATTTAAATGTTAAACTCGGATTTACAGTTATTGGGATCAAGGTCCACCTAGAATATAAAACTTCTAGAAATGGGATTCATTCTTTAGAGCACTTGCTTGTAAGTGAAAGAATGCCCACTGGATATTGCAAAGCATTTGGATCCATGAAGTACTGTTGAGGTGTAGTCAGTGCAGTAACATGGGAAACTCTAAATAGCAACTGTATCAAAATTTGCACATAACAAAATTCTACAAACAATATGTGATAATGACCAGGTAAGTTGTTTTAATGATTAGTTGGTTAAAGGATAAATATTAGTGTGCGCATCAAGCAGAACTTTCCTGCTCTTCTTTAAGTGCTGTCACTAATCCATCTGAATGGTGAGAGACAGGGCTTCAGTGAAGTGACTCACCTGATAGAAAATGGGATGGATTTTCCCCTCCCTTTGCTGCACAAACTATGTCAAGAGACTGAAAAGATCTGATTGAGGTTTTCAAAATCTTGAGTGGGCTGGACGGAGTGGAAGGGTGATGTGAGGAAAAAAATTTTGCAGAGCAAGTAGTTAGGGCTTGAAATTCAGTGCCTGAAAATGTGGTGGAAGCGCGTTCAATTTAGGTATTCAAGGTGGCATTAGATGGCTTTTTTGGTTAGGGATGGTGATATGGGGAAAAGGTAAGAGATTAGCATTAGGCATGGAGCCAAACTAGATAATAGAGTCAGTTCAGGCACAAAGGGCTGAATAACCTCCTCTGTGTTGTAATAATTCAGTGATTCTGTAAATTCAAGGAATAAATGCTGCAATTTAAACTTCCCGATCCGCCATTTTCCCTGGGATGGAAAACATAACAGCCAAAAATCTGATACTCACGTAAGGTGACATTGCTAATATCTGCTGAAATACCTGCTGAAAATGCAATTTTCTACGACATTAGTTTGTTCATCAAGGTTGGTGGCTTCCTGAAAGCTGTGAGAATGATGCCAGGTAAGTACCTATAAACCTCAGGGAAAGCCTGCTGTAGGGTAGGGAACCCTTTAATAGTCAAATTTTAAAGGTCCTGCTAATTTCAAATGTTAGAATGTAATGGTGTATGATGAATTAAGTATGTTTTCAATTGCTGTGATTGATATCTTTAAAGATAAATGACCATTAAATTGATCATAATAGTGTATGTATACACACTTATTGGGGTCCTTTATCTTTCGGATTAAAATATTCATGTCCTCAGCGTATCGGGATTCTGATTAACCACCAAAACACTGTAGTTTGATTGTTAGATTGATTTAAAATTCAGACATGAGTTGTGACTTTGAAAACAAGATGAACAAATGCCCAATTTTTTGGATTGAAACACCATTGGGCCTTTGAAAGAAAAAGATATCTGCAAATCTCAACAGTCAACTTTAAATAATGTACTGTATTGACATTTGCATTCTTTCAATGTAATCCCATTATGAGTGCATGGCTGAATTTTAAATTCAAATAATCGATTTGACTCTGGAGAGATAGTTAACACTGCTGTGCAGGGACTGTGTGATTGTTTAATTGACAGATTTATGACCAGATATTAACATTGAATGAATGATGTTTATTTATTTTGATAAATTAGTGACCATTTGAGAGAAGAGAGTGATTTATCATGGGTTATTTAAATAGCTTCTCTTTTTGCCAACTTCCAGGCCTCCACACATTCCCAGCCAGCGTATGTCACTCTACATATTTTGTTCAGTTGAAATAGGCAAAATGTGTTTTCATGGCTTTTTTACATCTACAAGGAATATGGCCCTGTGTATTAATACATGCAGCTCAAATATGTGCATGTTTGCCACATTAGTGCGACGATCCTAAATCGGTTGTCAGCATAATTCATAGCACAATCAAGGTAATTTAGCAAATGTTGTTCAACTGCAGAATCACATCTAATGTTGGACAATATGCTTAGAGTTTTGCAAGTGTGGACTTGTTGGGTGCGGTCAGTACTCTGCCTGTATTGAACAGCTGAAAGGGCATGCAGTTTGAATTGATATTCCATTCTTTGAGACATGCAGCCCACATACTGAGCATTGCACCAGCACTGAAATTCACACCACATTACATAAAGTTATTATATGGTAATTTCTTATAAACTGGAAGAATTATGAGTTGTTTCAAGTCATAAAATACTTTACTAATTAATTTTATTGTAAGATTTATTGACCACAGGCATTTTAACATTAAAATTACTTTAATAACAGGGAAAAAAAATGTGCAATTTTTTTCAAGTGAAATGCTTTTAATGGGAATGTCTGAACAACTAAATCAAGTTTCAAAGACATACCTGTTCAGTTTAGGTCTATGTTTTAGATATGGATTATGTTACTATCATACACATCTTCACACAAGTACAGGCTCACACTTAGTGCAGAATTGAATGTGTTACCTTGTGGCAAAAGCATGTTGTCTGGTCACCACGCACCTCCAGCCCCCAGACTGATTCAGTCTGTGGTCGACATACTCCTGGACATCTTACCTAGCCACTAACTGAGATCTTTAAGTGGCCACTTAACATCACCCTAAGTGCCTAATCTTAGTTTCTAGGGCTAAAGAGATCAAAGGGCATGGGGTGAAAGAGGATACAGGATACTGAGTTGGATGATCGCACATAATCATGCTGAATGGTAGAGCAGGGCCCACACAGTTCTGTTCCTATTTTCTGTGTTTCTGTCATGCTATCACTACGAGAGGTGGGTGACTTGTCTGGCAAGGAGCAAGGCAAGGAAATGCCTGTGAGGTTGTTTATGGGTTCTGGGGAAAGTGGGGGGTTTCTTTGTCTAAAATCACATAATGCCTGATCAAGGGACTTGGTAGCTAGAAATGATGGCCAATTGAGAGCCAGCTCCCTTGTCTTTGCTACTGGCCCCTCTTCTACCCTCCCATGCAGCACCACTCCTGCCATCAGTCACCTTTCACCTGGGATACAGCAATGGCACTAGGCCAAAGGTGATTGACATTCAATAGAGCTACCACCTTTTGATTGGCCAAGAACCTAGGAACTCTTGATAGTGAAACTTCTGCTCTGGGTGCCTTGATCCCATGGAACTATTTTGAAGAAAAGCATGCATGACAGCCTTGGTGACTAACCAACAGTTATCCTTAGCCATCACAGAACAGATTAACTAGTCTTATATGGGAGCTTGCTGTGTGCAAATTGGCTGCAGCCTAACTACAGGTATTACTTTCTTTTATGATCCCTGTAGAGAGTGATAAATTTTAAAAAGAGATGAACTTCCCAACTAACCAATGATAATAAAAGAGTAGCCAAGATTCCAGTCCCAACCTGAACCTGAAATGGGGTGGCACGGTGGCACAGTGGTTAGCACTGCTGCCTCACAGAGCCAGGGACCCAGACTCAATTCCAGCCTTGGCCAACTGTTTGTGTGGAGTTTGCACATTCTCCCCGTGTCTGCATGGGTTTCCTTCAGGTGCTTTGGTTTCCTCCCACAGTCCAAAGATGTGCAGGCTAGGTGGATTGGCCACGCTAAATTGCCTGTAGTGTTCAGGGATGTGTAGATTAGGTGTGTTATAGGGGGATGGGTCTGGGTGGGATGCTCTGAGGGTCAGTGTGGACTTGGGCTGAAGGGCTTGTTTCCACACTGTAGGGATTCTATGGCTTTGGTCAACTTTCCTGCTCCTCTGATGCTGCCCTACCTGCTGTGTTCCTCCAGCTCCACACTGTGTTATCTCTGACACCAGCATCTGCAGTCCTTACTATCTCTCACCTTCAAAGATCATTTGTTTTGTTTTGATTTGATTTAGGTGTTATTGCCACATGTGCTCAAAAACGGGGTATGAGAATACAGTGAAGAGTATACAATGTCTCCATTCCTGATGCCATCTTAGGTACAAAGGCAACTAGGTACAAAACCTTTAGTACAGAAATAGAACAATGAAGAAATAAATTAAAAAGTCAAACATTACTATCCTTTCTTAAGCCATAGGTCTGCAGACACTTCACACTGGGCTTTGTCTCGTACTCTCCTGCACTGGAAACGCATTCACCCATACAGGGCTAAGTCCTGCTCAGGCTCACCAACTGTTTCAGCCCCGACTGCTGCTGCTGACCACCATCAGGAATGCCAGGCTTTGCTGCCACTCGAAACGCTTCAGCCCTAACCACTAATGACTGAGATCCAGTGTTGAACAGCAAAGCCCAAACTGGTGACCTTTCAATCCTTAATTCTCCAAGACCCCTTTCTCAATGCACATGCTGTTACCTAAGTGGTCTGACTTTGTGACATTAGCAAAAGTCGGCATCTTTGCAGCCAGCTGGATAGAACATTTAGTTGCATGCAGGTTGCCTTAAAGCCAATAATGAAGCAACAGGAATGAACTTAAGACTTACACTTATTGTCTGCTCCTTGACTTATATTCAGGGATCACAATCCCTTAGTTTCTACAGATACATCTACTGTGTCAGTGAAAAACATCAACCCAGCTGAAGCACTTATTGTCATCCAGCCCACACCTTCACCATGGCTCGAGGCAGAGGTAGTCTGAACTCAGCGGTGGTCACTCTGGAGACTTGAGGAGAACAGCCAAGCTAACATCGCTGCATAGTGTTGAGGTGTTGCTCAATATTGGGATATCAGGCAGATTTTCAACTTTGATTGGGAGGTCAAATCTGATCATTTTCCAACGTGCATTCCTGACTTCTGAAATTCAGCCTGTTTGCCTGGAGCTTTCCTCTTCCAGAGAACAGGGACAGACAGGAGTCTTAGTCACTTGCCTCCAGATACAGGACCGAGGTGGGAAAGGTACTGGGCAGAGTCCAAGGCCATCAGATTAGAAGGCACACTACTGTTCACTGAGACATTGACCCAATCCTCTCGCGATTGTTAGGTCCTCCATTCCTCACCCACGAATGATTAAGGAACATCAACATTAGTCTTGTTCTTGATGCTCACAGCCCAACAATGAACAAAATGCAGAACTGCTTCAGGTAGCATCAACATGCATTATTTAAGGAAAAGAAAGCCCAGTTTGACATAAGTTTATGGTGTTTTCAGCATTTTTCCTGCTGCAGTTTATGCCAGTCTTGTCCTCAGGTTGTTGGTGCTGGTGGGTTGAATGAGCAGGAACCTGTTGGTCAGATAGCTATATGGCAAACATTGGCAGAGAAATTAAAGGGGATATGAGGGACTGAAAAGGGTGGTAGGGGCTCTACAAACAGGAGAGTGGGGCAGCATTTTGCTCTAATGGTGCTGTATTTCTGCTGCTGTCTGTTAGTTAATGTAGGCAGGACCAGCTGCTCATACTAACTCTTGCCTCAGTCATGTTAATGCTAATGGCCACTGCCTTAGCTGACAGAGCAATCAAACAAAAGGTGGGTAAAAAGGTTATTGGTGGCCGTGACTCTGCCTATTCCCATCAGTTTTTTTTTAAAGTCATTCTTGTGTTGACGATATCATTGAGGTCTTTTTGGCCATCACTAGCCCCCGCTTGAAATGTTGCCAGTGAGGGGACTTCCTGAGCAGTTAAAAATGGAGCTGTTATGAGGGATTTAAATGCAGTAATGCCACACAGTTATAGAATCATATAGCTTGGAAACAGACCCTTCAGTCCAACTAGTCTATGCCAACCAAGTTTCCTAAACTAAACTAGACCCACTTGCCTGCATTTGGCCCATATCCCTCTAAAACTTTCCTGTTCATGTATCTGTCCAAATGTCTCTTAAATGTTATAACTGTACCCGCATCTGTCACTTCCTGTGGCAGCTCATTCCACCCACTGTGTGAAAAAGTTGCCCCTCATGTCCCTTTTAAATTTCTCTCCTCTCGCCTTAAACCTATGCCCCCTAGTTTTGAACTCTTCTACCCTCAGGAAAGACTACCCGTAGGCACCTTATCTATGCCTCCAATGATCTTATAAACCTCTATAAGGTCAACCCTCAACCTCCTATGCTCCATGGAAAAAATGTCCCAGCCTACCCATCCTCTCCTTATAACTTAAACCTTCCAGTCCCAGTTAACATCCCGGTAAACAAAAACATAAGTTTGTTTGAAAATCTCAGCAGGTCTGGCAGCATCCGTGAAATCAAAGTTAACATTTTCAGAACATGCTCGTAAATTTTTTCTGAACCCTCTCCAATTTAATAATATCCTTCCTATTGGAGGGTGACCAGAACTAAACACAGTAGTGTATAAACGTGGCTTCACCAATGTCCTGTACAACCGCAAGGTGATGTCCAAACTCCTATACTCTGAGCAATAAAGGCAAGCATGCTAAGTGCCTTCTTGACTATCCTTTTTGCCTGTAATGATGGGGAATTGTTGTAAAAATCCAATGATGTTCACTTGCAGGGGAACTTACCAGTGTTTGATACTTGACAGAGTGTGTCTTTGCAGTGGAAACCAAACCTTTACGTGTCTCCCGCATTTCCTGTAACACATCCCTCACGCCCCGTCCCCGCAATAATAACCAAAAAAGAATCCCCCTCGTCCTCACGTACCACCCCACCAACCTCCGGATCCAACGCATCATCCTCCAACACTTCCGCCATCTGCAATCAGACCCCACCACCAAAGACATTTTTCCCTTCCCACCCTTACCTGCCTTCCGGAGGGACCACTCCCTCCGTGACTCCCTTGTCCGCTCCACACTCCCCTCCAGCCCCACCACACCCGGCACTTTTCCCTGCAACTGCAGGAAGTGCTACACCTGCCCCCACACCTCCTCCCTCACCCCAATCCCAGGCCCCAAGAAGACTTTCCACATCAGGCAGATGTTCACCTGCACATCTGCCAATGTGGTATACTGCATCCGCTGTACCCTTTGTGGCCTCCTCTACATCGGGGAAACCAAGCGTAGGCTTGGGGACCGCTTTGCAGAACACCTGCGCTCAGTTCGCAACAAACAACCGCACCTCCCAGTCGCGAACCATTTCAACTCCCCCTCCCATTCCTCAGTCGACATGTCCATCCTGGGCCTCCTGCAATGCCACAGTGATGCCACCCGAAGGCTGCAGGAACAGCAAATCATATTCAGCCTGGGAACCCTGCAGCCCAATGGTATCAATGTGGATTTCACAAGCTTCAAAATCTCCCCTCCCCCAACCGCATCCCAAAACCAGCCCAGCTCATCTCCACCTCCCTAACCTGTTTTTCCTCTCACCTATCCCCTCCTCCCACCTCAAGCCCCACCTCCATCTCCTATCTACTAACATCATCCTGCCCCCTTGACCTGTCTGTCCTCCCTGGACTGACCTATCTCCTCCCTACTCCCCCACCTACACTCACCTTTACTGGCTCCATCCCCGCCTCTTCGACTTGTCTGCCTCCTCTCCACCTATCCTCTCGTCTATCCATCCTCTGTCCGCCTCCCCCCTCTCCCTATTTATTTCAGAACCTTCTTCCCCTCCCCCATTTCTGATGAAGGGTCTAGGCCCGAAACGTCAAGTTTTCCTGCTCCTATGATGCTGCTTGGCCTGCTGTGTTCATCCAGCCCCATGCCTTGTTATCTCTTTACAGTCATCTGTCTGTTTACCCAAAGCCAGCGAAGTCAGTTGTTTTCAGTCACTGACAGGTGAACAGGCCTGGCAAAGCCTAGAAATGTGGCTCAGGGCATACTGTAGGGTGGCAACTTGTGCTGCCTGATCTTTCTGGCTTTCGCTCACATCTCATGTTCAGAAACTGTACATTAGTCTCCAAAGCAGCGGAGGTCAGCGTGATCACATCAGAATTTGGGACATTGCTTGTCGTGAGAGAGGCGTCCTATTGTAATCCTCAGAGATAAAAGGTACTGCAGATGCTGGAGAATCCGAGATAACAAGCATGGGGCTGGATGAACACAGCAGGTCAAGCAGCATCGTAGGAGCAGGAAAACTTGACGTTTCGGGCCGAAACCCTTCATCAGAAATCTGGCCACCTTGATTTCTGATGAAGGGTTTAGGCCCGAAACGTCAAGTTTTCCTGCTCCTACGATGCTGCTTGACCTGCTGTGTTCATCCAGCCCTATTGTAATCCTCGTTTAGTACCAATATTTTACTGCAGGGCCCCTCCAGGTGTCTGAAAGTGTATGTATTTTGTCCAGAATGATTAGTGTCATGTCATGTTTGTTTTAGCAGCCGATGTGCTGAAGGGAACATCAGACTAATAATTAAAAAACACCAGGTGGGCTGCATGAATGGATGATGTCCAGCAGATGGCAGTATTGGACTGTGCTATCAGCTCAGTTGCATCAACAAGATTAAATCATCAAAACTCGCCCAGTAAATGTTATGCAAAATACTGAATTGTAAGTTAACGTAGTCCATAATCTTGAAAGACTTGTGCAGAATTGTGCAGCTGCAGAGTAAACAGGGAAACTGGGGATGGGAAAGATCAGCAAGATTCCAAACAGTAGCAACTATAGCATGGTGAATAGCCTTCATGGGGAGAGAGTGTGAACATTGGCAGGCTGACTGAGAACCAGAGGGATGATGTGGAGACCTGTCTCCGTGTGCAGCTATTAACTAAAATACTCTGATTCAGATGACAAAGGAAATAGATTTAATGGTAACTGTCAAAAGGGAATTGAATACATACTTGAAAAGGAAAGGTTTTGAGGTGTTATGAGAATGAGCAGGAGAATGGGATAGTAGAGCTAATACAGGCACAGTGGGTAGAATAGTCTCCGCCTATGTAGATGATTCAATAAATTGAATTTTTCTATATCAGAACAATTTCCATCGGCTGTGTTACAAGCAGCTTATGGATGAAAGGCAGGCGAGAAGCAAGCAACTGAGTATTTGAGTGAGTCAGCTGGTCAGACAGAGTACCAATAGACAGCATTAATCTTCATCTGGTCGTTTCATGTGAAGGAAGAGGTGACAGAGGTTAGGCTCAGTGGGATGGTTATGACAGGAACGGGGCCACGTGAGTCAAAAGGAGTTGCAGAAATAGTCTGCTCTTCACATGTGGTCATTAGAAGTATTCAAGCTCACTGCACAAAACAACAAGAAGGTGGCCAGTACAAATGAGGACGCTCAAAAAAAAAAGCCAGCCTTACAAACTTCTGCATTCCTCTCTCTCATTTGGAAAAACACAGTCGCTGATCAGCCCATGTGGAGGAAAGCACTGAAGTTTGATTTGGTGTGTTCCAAGGACCATTGATATCAAACTCACAACTTCTGACTTGCCCAGAGAATGGCCAGAGCTCATCAGCTGCAGAAGATCCTCCAAATACCAATTATCAGTTCAATATCGCACCCGAAAATTCCGACCTGAGAGGACCCATAAAGGACGATGAAATAACTTATACCTTGGACATGCTCAAACAACAAGGAGTCTAACACGAATGAACACTCAAGCCCTTGTGCCGCAATTTCCTTCCTAGGCAACTTGAGACTATGAGACTACAGGAAGATACAGAGCTGGAAAAACACTATTATGGGTGATCTGTTGTCCTCAGAGTTCAGACCGAACCTATGTGGGTGTGTGCTATGTGTGTCTCTCAATTGGTTACCTCACTAAAAGGAAATTGGACGGGCATTTAAGGTTTCTGGTACTAGCAGCCTCAGTCACTTCCCTGGGTAAGCGGTTTCAAACATTCAGAAGGTAACTGGGACACACAGAGGCACTACTTATCATTGCAACCCTCCATGACTAACCTGGACTCTTTGGGAATTAAGGATTAAAGTCCTAGACACATGAAAGATTAACTATAGAATCCCTCCAGTGTGGAAGCATGCCATTCAGTCCATCAAGTCCACATTTACCCTCCAATGAGTATCCCACCTCAGCCCCAAATACTGCACTCCCCACAAATAATCCACTCTACCTGCACATCAAGGACAATTTAGCATGGCCAATCCACCTAACCTGCATATCTTTGGACTGTGAGAGGAAACCAGAACACCTGCAGGAAACCCACAGAGACACAGGGAGAATGTGCAAACTCCTCACAGTCACCTGAGGGTGGAGTCGAACCCAGATCCCTGGTGCTGTGAGGTAGCAGTGCTAATCACTGAGCCACCGTGCCACCCATATCCCCAGCAGCCCATGAGGAAAATTATGAAAATAGATCATCAGTTTGTTTTTTGATTTTTCAGCACTTTTGTTGGTGAGGTATAAAAGTATTGGTGATATGTAAAAAAGATGTTATCAGAGGCTGCTTACCTCTCCTCATCTCCCTCCTCTGGGACAGTTTTCAATTGACACCATCTCAATCTTAGTTGTACAGCAATTGTGTTCAGCTGGGTCCAGAGAGTGGACATGAGCTAGAGATTCATGTGGTATCTTACAACAAGGAGTTGAGTCGAACTGGATTTGGGCTTTAGGAAATGCAAGTGCATAAATATGGACAAAAGCATTTAAGAATAAACTCCGGTTTTATTCCTCACCACAGCGCTTCCTGGGGACAGACACTCATCACTGATTCACATCGACATGTTTCCTATCCTTTCTGCTGAGTTCATTTCAGCCATATTTCTTTTGAGTCAAACCATGCTTTTTTCTAGACCAGCATCCTTAACTTTCTCTCTTGATGATAGGAACTAAGGTACAGAAGTAGGCCATTCAGCATCCCCCCAAGCCTGTTCTGCCATTCAATTAGATCATGGCTGATCTGTGGTCTAATTCCATTTCTTGCCTTTGGCTCATATCCCCTAATATTTCTCTTTAGCAGTAATTTATTTAACTAATATTTAAAATTAACAGCTGATCCAGCACCCACTGCTGTTTGTGGAAGAGAGTTCCAAATCTTTACCAAACTTTGGTGCAAAAGTGCTTCCTAACATCTCTCCTGAACGGTCTGGACCTAATTCTTGGATAATGTTCCCTAGTCTAGAATTCCCAACTAGTGGAAATAGTTTATGTTTATTTACCTTGTCTTTTTCGTTAGTATCATGAACACTTTGATTAGAACACAGCTTAGCCTTCTAAATTATAGAGAAAACAGGGTTAATTTGTATAAACTCTCCTCATAACTTATCCCCTGAAGTCCAGGTATCATTCTTGTAAATCTATGTTGTGCTCCCTCGAAGGTCAACATATCCTTCCTAAGGTGTGGTTCCCAGCATTCCAACTGGTGTCTAACTAGGGTTTTGCGTAGATGCGGCAAAACTTTGTACTCCAGTTCTCCAGATATAAAGGCTAGCATTCCATTAGCTTTTTTGATTACTTTCTGTACCTGTTTGTAGCATTTTAAAGATCTATGCACCTGAATCCCAGTCTTTTTGGATAACTATTGTAGTTAACTTCATGTTGGCTAGAAAGTACCTTGATCTATCATTCTTTGGTCCAAAATGGACAACCTCACACTTGCTTACATTGAATTCCATCTGCCGCAGTTTTATAGATTCATTTAGTCTATCACTATCCCTTTGTATTTTAAACTCTCATCTGCGCTATCCACAATGCCACCTTATTTTGCGTCATCAGCAAATTTGGAAATATGACTTTCTATACCATTGTCCAAGCTGTTATAAATAATGTGAATAACTGAGGCCTTAAACCATTCGATAACACTATTTGAAAATGGAACTTGACCATTTTGTGAAGGGTGATTTCTTTACAGTTTGACTACTATCACTGTTAGATTTCCCCATTTCATTTTCCACAACTAAAACCAATAGGACAAAGAACAACACAGGACTGGAACAGGCCTTTCAGTCCTCTATGCCTGCACCGACACATTTTGCCCTTCCATACTAAAACGGTCTTCACTTACAGGATCCGTATCCCTCTATTCCCTTTCTATTCATGTATTAATTCTGGTGCTTCTTGAATGCTGCTGTTGTGCCACCTCCTCTGGCAGCACATTCCAGGCACTCACAATCCTTTGTGTGAAAAACTTGTCTTGCACATGTGTTTTAAACTAGCTCTCCAGCACACCTCCCACCCCACCTCCAGCTCATTGAATCTGTGTCCCCTCGTAATTGACCTCTATCCCTGGGAAAAAGCCTCATAATTTCCACTGTATCCATGCCTTTCACAATCTGATAACTCCTATCGATATTTCATCCAAAATGATAATAAAGAGTGTTAACAATTGCAAGATATATCTTCAAATGATCAATTGTGATATCATGGACTATCTGTATGTCCCCAACAAAGTGTAGGAGCAGCTTATAGAATAGTCAAATAATAACTGAGTTAGCTCCATCGTCTGGACAGCTGGTTTTCCATGCAGAGAAATAAAAACAGTGTGGGGTGAATTCCCTCACTTACTGAGGTTAGCATCAAGGACCCTCCTCCAACTTCCCTCACACCTGAGGCACAGAAAGCCTCACATTAGAGCACCTCCAATTATCTTTCTTTACAAGACCAATGGTCTGGTTTGACAATGGTGACTTTCCCTTGTAATCAAGAATTGAGATTTCAAACATCCAAACTCTCCAAAACAGCATTCACAAGAGCTACGTCCACTAGACTTGTTCATTGTGTTGCCTAGATATCTGTTACTGATGTGCCATGCTTCATTACAGAATGCAGGGAAGACCTGAAATAACTACAGTTATGTCAACATGTGCTTCTCATCGTCTTCTAATGGCCAGTAGGCCCATTATATCTGAGTCATCAAACAAGTTTCAAGGGCACTTAATATGAGAAGGAAAAGCTGTTAGTTCGAGACAGAGGAGGCTCTTGTGGAACATGCCCATTTTTCTGCTATTGACTGTATGTAATTCATAATAATTTTCTATGGTCTGGCTGAACTCAGTACAGACTTGGACTTACATTCCCAGTAAAAACCATAGTGCTGGTACGATACTGAAATCTCAGGTTGGAAACACATGAGTGCGGCTTTTATGCAGCTTCCAAGACCACAGTTTAGCTCTGACTCCATTCCCATCATATTTTTGCCCTTAAGTTGAGGTCTGACAGACTTAAGAACAAGCCTGGGAGTTGGGCTACTGTCCCCTGCTATCATCTGGTGACCAATCGCCTCAGCACTCCCGCTCCTCCATCACTGAATTCCTGTTTGCAAAACCCTCTCCCTCTTGCTTCAATCTGGACTGGTGTTGGGGTGAGGCCTTTAAGAGGGAATTAATTGCCCACTTCCTCAATTGGGCCATTGACAGGTGCCATCCTTCACCCGCTCCACCCCATCCCACTCCCCCCACCAAGTGCTGGTGTAATTTTTGTGGGGGCAGGGGAGGGGTAAGTGGGGTGGGGGTGTAGGTTGCAAACTGCCTACTGCATTGAGTTTGCCACCCACACTCTTAAACTGCCAGTCGGGTAAGATATCGCTAAATTTCCACAAATAGTTGAGCATAGTTGTGTCAGGATAATGCATTTGTTGTGGACAACCATTTTACCACATAAAAATAAGACAAATTTTTCTCTATCCTTGACCTCTGGCCCAGTGAACATACTTGTCCTACTACATTACCAGAGGGCTTGACGTTTCGGGCCTAAACCCTTCATCAGAAATGGGGGAGGGGAAGAGGGTTCTGAAATAAATAGGGAGAGAGGGGGAGGCGGATAGAGGATGGATAGAGGAGAGGATAGGTGGAGAGGAGGCAGACAAGTCGAAGAGGCGGGGATGGAGCCAGTAAAGGTGAGTGTAGGTAGGGGGTAGGGAGGAGATAGGTCAGTCCAGGGAGGACGGACAGGTCAAGGGGGCGGGATGATGTTAGTAGATAGGAGATGGGGGTGTGGCTTGAGGTGAGAGGAAAAACAGGTTAGGGAGGTGGAGATCTGTACCCGTTGTGGCTTCCTCTACATCGGGGAAACCAAGCGGAGGCTCGGGGACCGCTTTGCAGAACACCTGCGCTCAGTTCGCAACAAACAACTGCACCTCCCAGTCGCGAACCATTTCAAC
>JAHRHZ010000061.1:15513306-15557124 GCA_024137785.1 Ginglymostoma cirratum | reverse complement strand
CCCCCTCTCTCCCTATTTATTTCAGAACCCTCTTCCCCTCCCCCATTTCTGATGAAGGGTTTAGGCCCGAAACGTCAAGTTTTCCTGCTCCTATGATGCTGCTTGACCTGCTGTGTTCATCCAGCCCCATGCTTGTTATCTCGGATTCTCCAGCATCTGCAGAACCTTTTATCTCTGATACATTACCAGAGGGATTGGCAGTCCGCTGGTGCCTTTCATCTCCTTCCCCTGCACATGCTGTTTGACAAAAATTAGGACGTTGAAGAACGTAACAGGATGGTTGTGAACTACAAAGAAACCCCTGTCAGGAAAAAAAAAACAAAGTGAGCTCCAATGAATGGTCAAATGGATGTTAACTATTAATAACAGGTACAGCAACACTTATGTGTCCTGACCATGATATAAACCCCAAGCAATTGCTGTGTACAAATTAGCTGCTAAGCAGAATGTTATAGGCCCTTAAAAGTTGTGGGATTTATTGAAAAATGTGGCAGAATCCGTGTGAGAAATCCAGTGAGGCCTATCTTAATGTCATTACATTTTTACAATTGCATTTGACTTCACAAAACTGCATTTTTTTAAACCACAGCCCAGACACCGAGTCTGGATTCTCACTGGCCAGTGGGGAATAGCTGATTAAGAGGGATTATTGCTTGTTAATTACCTTATTGACTGCACATCTCACCTCATTAATATGCAGCTTCTTATCCTAGCAGTCAGCAGATGCAAAAAATTCTCGACGTTGAAGACAGAACAGATACATAGTGATTTCAGCTCACCCCACTGGCTGTGAACAGCCTCCATATTTGCCTATATTCCCCAATGTGAGGGTCAGCTTGAAGGCAACTTAAAAACCGATAGTAAAAGCTTCTATAGGCATGTAAAGAGAAGAAGGTTAATAAAGACTGATACAAATACCCTACAGTCAGAAACAGAGGAATTTATAATGGGGAACAGAGATGGTAGACCAGTCAAATACATACTTTAGTTAGGAAGACACAAATACCACCTCAAAAACACAGAGGAATTTATGGTCTAACAGGAGAGAAGAATTGAAAGAATTTAGTGTTTGTGGGGAATTGGTACTGGGGAAGCTAATGGGATTAACAGCAAAAGTACCCCCCCCACCACCCAGGGCCTGATAGCCTTCATCCCAAAGTAGTTAAGGAAGTGGCCCTAGAAATAGCAGATGCACCAATGCTCATTTTCCAAAATTTGACTGGCTCTGGATTGGAGGATAGCTAAGTCTATATGTACTATATGTATATATAGTTCTACGTTTAATATATTCCCACCATTTCAGAAGGGAGGCAGAGACAAAACAGCAAATTATGGACCAGTTAGCTTGACATCGGTCATGGGAAAAATGTCAGAGTCTATTCTAAAGGATGAATAGCAGAGTGCATGGAAGTTGGTGACAAGTTTGGACAGTCAGCACAGATTTAAGAGGGGAAAGTTATGCTTGACAAATCTGCTGGAATTTTTTGAGAATGTAACAAGTGAGTAAGGGGAGCCAGTGGATGCAGTTTACATGGATTTTCAGAAAGCGTACAAAAAGATCCTGCATAAAAGATTAGCATATAAAATGAAAGCACATAGGATTGGAGATTGTGTACAGAAATGGAGTGAGAACTGGTTGTCAGACAGAAACAAAGACTAGGCATAAATGGGTCTTTTTCTGAGTGGCAGGCAGTGTCTAATGAGGAATCAGAGCTAGGACCAAGCTATTCGCAATATATATTAATGAATTAGATGAGGAAACTGTGTCATATTTCCAAGTTTGCTGATCAGACAAAGCTGGGTGGAAGAGGCTTCAGTGTGTTGTGGATGAGTTAAATACATGGGCAAACACATGGCAGATGAAGTAAAATGTGGATAAATGCAAAGTTATCCACTTTGGTGGCAAAAACAGGCAGCAGCTTATTCTGTGAATGGAGATGGATTGGAAAAAGGGGAGGTGCAACAAGATTTGAGTGTCCTTGTATATGAGTCACTGAAAGTAAGCACGCAAGTGCAGCGGGCAAATGGTATACCGGCCTTCATTTCGAGAGGATTTGAGTACAGGAACAGGGATGTCTTACTGCAACTATATAAGGCTTTGGTATATTGTATGCAGTTTTGGCGTCCTTCCCTGAGGTAGGGTATTCTGGCCATTCAGGGCATAACCTTTCCATTAATTTTTCTGGATGGACCCAATGGACTAATCGTGGCCCATTTTCTTGAGCACCTTAACTGGACAGCCCTGAATGAGAAGTACTCAAACCCCTCACAACCACACAAGGAAAGGTTATAGAGTCATAGAGTCATACAGCACGGAAACAAACCCTTTGATCCAACTAGTCCACGCTGTCTATATTCCCAAACTTAAACCAGTCCCACTTGCCTGTGTTTGGCCCATACACCTCCAAACCTTTCCTATTGGCTACAGAGGAGGCTGTAGCTGTGGAAAGGAGACTCATACAGTCATAAAGATATACAGCATTGAAACAGACCCTTTGGTCCAACTCATCCCTGCCAACCAGATATCCTAAATAAATCTGCCAGCATTGAGTTCTCCCAGGAATGGTGAGTGGTGGAATCAGGCTGGAAGTGGGCACTATACGGCAGGGTAGGGGTTATCTCAGCAATTTTGGCAAAACGTAGCAAGAGATCTCACTAGGCCCCATGGCGAGAAACTGTCTGTTAAAATCAATGAATCTGACACTTATCAAAACAAAAAATAAGATTGAGCTGGTGTTTTATTTCACATTACCACAGTGACTACACATTAAACATTCTATTGGCTGTATGGAGATTTAGGAGGTGTTGAGGCTGTGGGCATTGTGGTACAAGTATATAGCATGTTGAAGTTCCTTAACAATAATCAAACTGAGTAAGAAGTGGAAGGAAAATAGCAGGCAGCTCAATGGAGTACTAACAATCTCAATGTGAAGTCAGTAGCTTTACTGCATTGATAGCGCTCTTGAGGCAGTTGGTGCCATTTTGAAAGCCACCTACCAATGAGCATCCAAAGTCTTCACCTGAAAATGGACTGACCTATCTCCTTCCTACCCCCCCACCTACACTCACCTTTACTGGCTCCATCCCCGCCTCTTTGACTTGTCTGCCTCCTCTCCTCTATCCATCTTCTATCCGCCTCCCCCTCTCTCCCTATTTATTTCAGAACCCTCTTCCCCTCCCCCATTTCTGATGAAGGGTCTAGGCCTGAAACGTCAAGCTTTCCTGCTCCTCTGATGCTGCTTGGCCTGCTGTGTTCATCCAGCTCCACACCTTGTTATCTCGGATTCTCCAGCATCTGCAGTACCTATTATATCTTATACCTGAAAATGGCAGTTTGCTCACTTTAATATACAAATTGGTGTCCTATGGCATACACTGACTTTAGTGAAGCACAGTCTAATTTGGAAAATGCCAATTTGTCATCAGTCATTTAACTCCAGTTTCGAATTTGGCCACCTACATTTTAACGAAACTTCTGAAAGTTGGAGCAAGGCGAAAGGAATGTACTCAGTCCTCCACTTCTTCCTTTATTTCTGTCTTCCACCACTTGTTACTGTCAGATGCAACCAGACACAAACACACCAGCACAGCAATGGATGACACCATTCTTTGGTTAGTCTTACCAAGACAGACGTTTGAGAGTCCATCAGTGAATCCTCCCTCTCTTGTCCCCCTCTCCTGGTAAGCAGTCTCTGCGCACAAACTGCAGTTGGCATTGTTTCAGTCTCTGAGGCCTGGATCTCAATGTTTTTGTGTGAGGAGAGATCACTCCCACTCCTGCCTACTGTGGCTAACCTCAAATGTTTCCAGACTGTGCACTAGTCTCAATAAACACAGTTTTCATAGAAAAAAGAGGGGAGAAACAAACTGTATACTGCTGAGGCTTTTTTTTTCCCAGAGAAAACCACGGGACTTTAATTGGAAAAATGATAGACATTGTATCGGATGATATAGTGGATCAGCACACATTGAGTATGATTTCAGACGTTGGCCTGACAATTGTCTATTGGCAATAAGTAAAGTGGCAATCTCAATCCAATTTTTATTGTGATCCATCAATGAAATTGGATATAACGAGGGCATGTAAAAAAGACAATATGTTAATCATGGGTTACTTTAATCTTCATGTAGATTGGGATAGTCAGAGTGGCAGAGGTAGCCATGAGGAATAATTCATAGAGTTGGCTTCCTTGAACGATACGTTATTGATCCAAACAGTGATCAAGCTTTTGGAGATGTAGTAATGAGGCAAGTTTAATAAATAATCGTGTGGTAAAAGATCTCCTAGAAATTGGTGACCATAACATGGCAGAATTCAGCATTCAGTTTGGGAGGGAGATAACAGAAATGCAAAAATAACAGAAATACACTTATGTAAGGGTAACTAACAAGCGATGAACACACAGTTGACTGGAATAACAGGGGAGAAATTTGCAGAAAAGAGATGAAATGAACAATGGGAGACATTTAAGAAACTAGTTCATAACTCACAGCAAAGACATATCCCACTGTGGAAGAAGGATTTTAGGAAGTGGACAAACTAACCATGGGTAACCAGGGAAATTAAAGATAGAATCAAGTTGAAAGAAAACTCATAGAATACAAGAAAGGGTAGTAGTAAGCCAGATGATTGGGAAAGATCAAGCAGCCATAAACACAGAAACAGATCAAAACATCCATACACATTTGGAGCCATGTACACATACACACACACACACACATACACACACTCACACATAGACAGACACACACACTCACACGCACATACATACACACACACAGACACACAGACACACACACACACACACTCACACAGACATACACACACACTCGCACACACGCACACTCACACAGACACACACACGTACACTCACACAGACACACACACGCACACACTCACACAGACACACACACACGCACACAGACACACAGACACACACGCACACAAACACACAGACGCACACACACACACACTCACACAGACACACACACACACACGCACGCACACACACACAGACACACACGCACACAAACACACAGACACATACGCACACTCACACAGGCACACACACACAGACACACAGACACACACACACACAGACACACACTGACACAGACACACACTCACACAGACACACACGTCCCCACAATTCTTTTCTGATCCTGCCTAGATTCACCACCACCCACTCCCCTCCAAGCATTTCACCATTTTGACTTAGAAATATATAAATCTATCACCATTACTTCACGATCACTGGATCAGAATTCTGAAACTCCCCCCTGCACAGCATTGCGGCTCAAACTACAGCAGGTGGACTGCAGTTGTTCAAGGACGCAGCTCACTACCCTCTTCTCAAGGGCAGCTAGGGATGAAGAATAGACACTGGCCGGCCAGCGGTGTCCACATCCACGAGGGAATTTTTCAAAAGCCTCTAAAACAGCCGAAGAATACACGCTAACATCTCTAAAGAGATGCGGAGATTGCCTATTCCAACACCAATTGGAAGAGGATGCTGTGAACTGGTATCGTTATCCTGAACCCATGCTGCAAACTCTGTTCCCTAGCCATCAGCCAATCGCTCCGACTGGACACTGTCTGATACCTAACCAGATTGATTGCAATCTTGCTAGCTTAGTTGGGCTTCTGCCTATATATCTATGCCATCACTTACTGTTTCCACTGCCTCTTCCAACTTCTTCCATCAGGCTGAAGAAACAGAAGCTTAAACACAGGTAACAACAGCTTTTTCTCCTGTTATTAGACTTCTGACTGGACTTCTCAGATTTAAAATTTAATTTAATTCCTTGTACACCTTCTTTGTAGCTGCAGTATTGTATTCCTCGCTCTGTTCTATTACCCCATGCACTTTGTACAGTATGATCTACCTGATATGCATGCAAAACACAACTTTTCACAGTACCTCCGTACATGTGACAATAGATCAAATCAAAACAAAAACATAGTTGCATTTGTCGAATTCTATCGCTTAATAATTTCTGGTTTTAATTGTTCCAGAATCAATGATTGTGTCTGCAGCTACCCAGGTCCCATGATCTGAATTTATGACCCCAAAACATCACTGCCTCTTTACACATCTTTCTCCCTTAAAAAACCAACCTTTTGATCTTGCTGATTGAGGAATGGTGGTGTTATTGGCCTAGTAGTCCAGAGTTTCAGTCTAATCATTTGGACATGCATCTAAATCCCACGTTGATAGCTAATAAACTTGAATTTTACTCAACAGATACAAATGAGGAATTTCCAGAATTCAGAGCTTGGAATCGAAAGCTAATTTCAGTCACGGGGGTGATCCTGACAGTAACAGAAATTGAAACGAAAACCTATTTGGTTTGCTAATGTCCTTTACGGAAAGAAATCTGTTGTCCGTACTTGATCTAGCCCCCATGTGACTTCAGACCGACAGCAATGTGATTGACTCTTAATGACCCCCTGAAATGTCCCAGCAAGCTACTCAGTTCATGGGCAGTTAGGAATGGGCAACGAATTGTGGCCTTGGCAGTGATGCTTATATTCTATTAAAGATTGAAAAAAGACTTGACTTTAAATCAAATTTTGCTTTAATTGCACCTTGGAGCATTTTATTAAATGCCAGTTGTTCTTGTCATACTAATAGTCTCTGAGATTCAGGTTTGTGCAGTGTAAATGGATCCTTCTGAAGGGTGTAAACCCAAAACATCGACTTTTCTGCTCGTGCTCTGCTCCCTGACCTGCTGTGTTCCTCTGGCTGCGCACTGTATTGTTCTGATCATGATTCTAGACAACTCAATAGGTTATGAAGAGATCTAAGAGGATCCACGATAGAATCACATTTGCATTTAGTTGGCTTATTTGTATTTTTTTTCAGTTATATGCAAATGAAAATCTTTAAATGTAAAGTTAATACTGTTTTCCTTCATATAATTGATATTATGAAAGTACATCTAGGGTGTTCCAGTCGCATGTCATAGCTCAGTAGAAGATGACAGGAATAGTTGAGAAATCTTTGAAGTACATCAACATTTCTCAGGAGTGTAGCAATATTTCAAGGCTTTTCGCAGGAGTGGCTCAGTACTTTGTCTGGTACTAATAAACATTTTAACAGTTAAGAGAATCACAAAGCCTTCCTACAGAAAATTCTTCCCCCTTGACCAATCAAGTCAGAAGTCACACAACACCAGTCATCTCTATAATGTTATTTATGTTATCATTTCAATTTTCTGATTGGTCAATGATGTGAGGTGCTGATGTTGGACTGGGGTGGACAAGTCACCTGTGACTTCACCTGACGAAGGAGCAGTGTTATGAAAGCTTGTGATTTCAAATAAACCTGTTGGACTGTAACCTGATGTCATGTGACTTCTGACCTTGTCCACCCCAGTCCAACACCAGCACCTCACATCATTGACCAATCAGAAAATTGAAATGATAACATAAATAACATTTATGTTATAGAGATGAGTGAATCCTGAAAACTCATACACCCCTCTTTCAGCAACAATAATGTGCCATTGATATTGTGAAGTTCCTTTTTCCTCATATGTAATTCAATTTTAAAAATTTATTCATTGGCTGTGGGCATCGCTAGCTAGTCCAGCATTTAACGCCCATTCTCCATTAGAGGAAGTGGCGGTGAGCTGTCTTCTTGTGGGGCAGGAATACGAACAGTGATTTTCAGGAATTTCTGATGAAGGGTCTAGGCCCGAAACGTCAAGTTTTCCTGCTCCTATGATGCTGCTTGACCTGCTGTGTTCATCCAGCCCCATGCTTGTTATCAGTGATTTTCAGGATTTTGACTCAGTGACAGTGAAGGAACAATGAAATATTTCCAAAGCAGGATGTTGAGTAGTTTAGAGGGCAACTCGTAGTTGGTGATGTCCTCAGGTAGCTGCTGCCCTTGACCTTCCAGGTATGAGATCATAGATTCGGAAGCTGCTGTTGAAGAAGCTTTGGTGAACTACTGAAGTGCATCTCATAGAGAGAACGCAAATGCTCCTCTGAGCATCACTGGTGAAAGGAGGGAATAATGCACATGATATTTGGTGTCCAAATCAAGCAGGCTGCGAGGTCCTGGATGGTGTCTACTTGAATCTTGTTGGAGCTGCCCTCATTCGTATAAGTAGGGAATATTCCATCACACTTCTGACTTTGCCTTGTAGATAGTAGACAGGCTTTGAGGAGACAGGAAGGGAGTTATTTGATGCAAGAATCCTAGTCTATGACCTGTACTTGTAGCTATTGTCTTTAAGAAAGTTTGTGCAATTCAGTTTTTCATCATTGGTATACCCCAGGATGTTGATATTGAGGGAATTATATGCTGGTATTACCACAGAATGTCAAAAAGTGATGGTTTGTTTCTCTCTGAACGGAGATGGTCATTGCCTGGCACTTGTGTGATGCAAATGTTACTTACCACTCATCCTGGACATTATCCAGGTCTTGCTGGGTATGAACATGGACTGCTTCAGCATCTGAGAAGTCACGAATGGTTATGAACATTGTGCAATTGTCAGCGAATATCCCCAGTCTGTCATCATGAGAGAGGGAAGGTCACTGACAAAACAGCTGATGATGGTTGGGCCAAAGAAACTAGCCTGAGGAGGTCCTGCAGAAATGTCCTGGGGCTGACGTGACTGATCTCCAACAACCACAACCACCTTCTTTCGACTATGTTGGACTCCAACCAGTGGAGAGCTTTTCCCATTGACATCAATTTTGCCAGGGCTTCTTGAATGCCATACTCAGTCAAATGTCACCTTGAGGCCAAGACCAGTCATTCTCACCTCACCTCTGCAGTCTAGCTCTATTATCTACATTCAGATGAAGTCTGTAAAGAGGTCAGACCAAGTGGTGCTGGTAGAACACAAATACACATCAGTGAGTAATTCCTTTGCTACTGCTGCTTACAAAACTGTTGACAACCTTTTCGATCACTTTGCTGGTGATTAAGTGGAGACTGATAGAATGGTCAATGACCGATTGGATCTGTTCTGCTTTTTGTTGACAGGCACACCTGGGCAATTTTACACATTAATGTAGCACAAAGAACTGCAGATGCTGGAAATCTGAAACAAAATCAGAAATTACTGGAGCGATTCACTGACCCTTAACTGGACTCAAACTGTTAACTCGGCTTTCTGTCCACAGTTACTACCATACCTGCTGAGTTTGTCCAGCAATTTTTGTTTTTCTTTCAATTGTACACTTTGTTGGGTAGAAACCAGTGTAATAGCTGTACTGGAGCAACTGGGCTATTAGCACAGCTTGTTCCAGAGCACAAGTCTTAGTAATATTGCAAACCTATCGTTTTCAGGGCCCATAGTCTTTGCAGTCTCCAGTGACTTCAGCTCATTTCATGATATCTTTTAGAGTGAATTGAATTGTTCGAAGACTGGTATGCGTGATTCTGGAGATCTCTAATGAAGACTGAGCCGGCTGATTTGCAGACAAAGGGGTTATACTCAGTTCTATCTCTACGCCAACATCCCTGACTCTCTAAACCACTTTTATGTTGCCAGACCATCTTTCAGACATCAGGAAGTAGATAAGCTATAACTTCCTCTAACTGAAAAATGCAAATGCCAAAATCATCTCTTTTGGCAGCTAGTAAAACCCTGTTCCTAGTTTACCTCCAAGTCTATCAATCCTTTTCAATCTGCTTAATTTTAATGGCATTTAGACAACCTGTTTGACTCAGCTGGGCATCTAATATTGTGTCCATCATTGTTACCTTGCACTTTCACCTTTAAATGATCACTTGTCGTTGTGCTTCTTTCTCCTTGAAGGTTACTGAATCTCATTGTGACAAAAAAAAAACGACGTACTCTTTTCTAGCTTTGAATTTCTGACTGTGCTATCAAATCGAATCACCCAGAGAGTGGTTAAAAATTGCAACTTATTACCAAATGAATGAATAGCACAACTACATTTAAGGGAAATTATATGAAGGAGTATACCAGGGACAAACGATCAGGAGGTTATGTAGCTAGAGTAAAATGATGTATGCTGGGAATAGACTTGTACAGTGCATAAAACTGGCTTAGACCTGTTGACCTGAATGGCCTATAAATGCTATAAATGTTGGAGTTACCACAGCCTGTTCAACAACAAGAACAATGTTTTAAACTCGACTGATGAAATTTGTTTCAGAAAACAAATTCCTAAATACTGTTTTTCCTGAGAAGTAAAATGTAACAAGAGACAGATTGTGATAATGCATGTTTCAATGTGCTGTGAAACCATTTATTTAAAGTCAGGAGCATGCAACTTTGAAATGTACATTTTTACCATTGTCTACAAAACAAGTTTTGTAGCCAATATTTAAAAGTATTTTTTTGAATCAATGCTATTCATATGTAGCAACATGAAGCTGCATTATCTCTCTCACTCATATAAATGTAAATTAAAATGTTGTGAAGATTTTAAAAAAAACTCTGATACATCTCTCATTCTTGCTGAGACTTCTTTGAGAAATATTGCAGCTGGGGTGGGGAGCTCCTGAACAATTTGAATTCAGATTACTTTCAGAAAGATTTGAGAAGTGTATAGAAAGGAAAAATGGCAGCTCCGAACATATCACTCCCCGACTAATTATAGCAGTATAACACATGCTGTGCTTGCAAATACCGGACTAAAAGAAATAAGGATGAATTTTGAGTATGAATGTCACCATTACAAAGTGTAGATGTTTTACACTGACAATATGGCTACAGTATAAGTGCTAGCAAAACCCAAATCAGACCACAGCTTGAGTCCCGGTTAAGATTCCTTGACGGAATCTCATTAGCGAGATGCTGTGCTCTATGGCCTGTTCCCCAGGACACACACCAAGACAAGCATCAACAGCACCCCAGGACCATCAACTCCAAGAAAGATGCTCTTTGTTCTGTCTGAAACTCGTTGGTCTTCCAGACCAAGGAATTGATCTCAACTGAGTGTTGGAGACTGGCATATTTCAAGGTCCAAGACTATGTGCTGAGGGATGTATTAGAGTTTGGGGCAGCTGCTGGCCAAGGTGCAGTGGGGAAAGACCACTGTCTGAGGTCTTTCCGCCGAAGTTAAATGGGGTCAGTTATTGGACCCTTCTGGTGCCTCAAATGCATGTAAATTTAATCTAGAACAAGTAAGGGATGACTTTGGTTTGTTTGTTGGATGGAGTCAAAGTCCATTGTTTGCTTGTTTCTTCACATGCTACTGTACAGAACCAAACCGCATTAGTGACTATGTATATATATGAAGATAGTTTTAATGAATAAAGTATATTTTTGAAATAAAAGAAGGTCCATGATAGAATCTTATTAAACTTCAGTCTAAAATCAGGATAGCCCTTTACTCTAAATTCACATGGCAATGCAGCAAAGACCCAAATGCCAAGCATGGGCTGTAACTTGAGGGACAAAATATAATCATTTTAGTGCTTTTCTATTTTGTACACATCTGGATTAGAATTAAGCTGTGAAGATTTGGCTGTTGAAAGCTTCATAACTCAGTCTCTTCTGTTGTGCCCTCTGTCGCTGCATGGGTCAAAATCTTGGAACACTCTCTTCCTAACAGTACTTGTGGGTGTACTTAAACCATATGGACTGCTGTGGCTCAGGAGTAGGCTCAGCACCATCTCCTCGAGGGCAATCAGGAAAGGGCAATAATTGCAAGTGATGCTGTGCCAGCTGCACTCATATCCTGAGAATGAAATTAAATCTTCATTTCTCTTCCTAATTACTTTTTAAAGGCTGCATGATTTTAGCCAGTGTTTGACAAAGTGAATGTTGGAATCCCATTAAATTGTGGTGGGGGGGGGGCAGGGGATTGTGTCATGTAAATGGTTATCTTGGCACATTTTGTAGCAATAAAATTAATTTTATTGAAAAAAAACTACTGATTTTTTTTATTCAGAAAGTCCATTATGCCTTTCTAACTGGTTTCTAATAATATGCCATCTTATAAGGTAAGAGTGTCCATCTATTCGATATTCAGGCATGTAAACAGTTACCTACATACACGTGTGGCTGCCATCATTTTAATTGGCCTTAACCAACCCTCTCACCTTCTGTGTCAGAAAATGCTATGATAAGCTTGAGGTATAATTAACAATGGGAAAAACAAACTCTGAATGAAAGCCAGGCTTATTTTAATACATATATAATTTGCATCCTATGTGCTAAGAGTTTCATATGTAAACATAAAGCATATTTCATTAAAAAGAGTTATAAATCAAGGCCATAATGTTTCATTGCATATTTTTTTTTCTCTTTTTCACCTTTTTTCTGTTTTTGTTTTTTTTTTGTTTTGAGTCCATGGTTGGCCGAGGTCAACTCGTAGTGTCAGAAACAAAGGAATATATAAATGCATAAGTTACATAATAAGTTCACAATATAAAATGCAAAATAACCTTGATTTGAATACTTATTTCTTACAAACGCACAGCGTTCGCGACTCTTCACATCTGGCGACCGCCTCGGTTTAAAAAAATGCATTTGAGATCTCCTCAGGTTTGATAGTGGGCTAGTCCTGGCCCAAATGTGCAGGATAAAGAAAAATGGTAGTAACCTCCCAAGTTTCAGGTCCCAATCAGTTTTACATCAAGCACATTCATAAGATCCCCGTTTTTTTTTCCAAAATGTAGTAATTCCAGACAATCCCAGTTTTCCAATTCTTAAGAGATGCTTTTTTTCACTCGATGATGAAGTATTTTGGCTCCAGATTCCTGTTTTGTTTTCTTTCTTTCCTTCATATTAATGATTATGGAGACAGGTCTGTCATTTTTGACTCTTCTTCGGAGAATCCTTTTTTATATCCAATTGATATAGTCTTGTTTTTGCATGTCCATTTAAAAATCACACAGACACCAGCTTACTCCTTTACGCCTATCTTTTCAGTTCTCCTTTTTCCAATGCCATTGCCTAATTTCTATTCCAACACGTAGCCTTCTGCACATACTCAAATCCAAATGCTTGGCTCAAGCCATGCAAAGTAAGAAATCATTGTACCAAATCATACAGTCTTGTCCAACAGTCTCCCACAATTTTGTTTTTAATATACTTCGATGATAAATCCTGTTAACAAATAAATTCCAGAAGGTATAAATATTTCATTTCAGAGAGCAAGAGTTTAACTGCTGAAGAAGATCCAAGACGTTACACTTCAAGTCTCTGATTTGCAGGTTCTACTATTATATAATTTCTGACATGCTTTGTTTTCTTTTGCCATGTGTTGATGGTTGTTTCCTAAATTCCACAATCTTATTTCATATGCAACACGCATTGTCTTTCCAACAATTTGTGTTTTTGTTCCCGATTGTCAGCAGGGATCAGTCGATCCTTAGATCTTCTTCTTTCAGTTCATACACTCTCCATAAAGTACTCCTCTTTTAATAATTCACCTCCAGTCAGTTAGCCAGTTATAATGTCATCAACAGACAGGTGTCAAGCTTATTTCTAATATTTCAACACACGTTTTTACCTCTTCCAGTATTCGAGACTTATCACATCTTTGGTATTCCTGTATGGTTAGAGTCTATACTTTGTGTTTTTTTTTTCCTCCAATTTAAATTCATAGTTATTAACCCAATGCTCCATTCCCAGAGCAGCAACCCAAGTCATAATTGAAAAAAAAGTGAGCATTGTTCAATAGTACGTTCCAAGGTGAGATGGCATGTGGGTGGATGGATGTCTGGCATTTGGATAGATACCTCCGGTTGGAGAATTCCAGTATGGACTCGGACCTGCAAAGAAACTAGAGGATGTCACAGGTAGAGCAGGAGGGTGAGGAGCCACAAAATTCACCTTTTGCTGGTGTGCATGATAGGTACTCATATATGAGATATCTGATGGGTACTTGTACATGGAAGACTCAGGGGGGTGGGGTTGCAGAGCTTGTGCAATCCCATGGAAGTCAAATTTGTAAGCATAACGCTTGCCGTGGACTTTGGTCATGATGTTCTTGTCATAGTAGTAACGCAAGGCCCTGCTCAGCTTGTCATAGTTCATGTTGGGCTTGCTCTTCCTCTCTCCCCAACGTCTTGCCACTTCATCTGGGTCTGTCATTTTGAATTCTCCATTGGTTCCTTCCCAGGTAATGCAGTTAGCATTGGAGCTGTCAGACAGAAGTTCCAACAAGAATTGCCACAACTGAATCTGCCCACTTCCTGAAATGAAATAAATATATTTTGTTAAATTATTGATAAAGATTTCCAAAACGACTTTTTTTAAATTGAGATACGAAGGTGAGTGCTAAGGCCTATGCTGCAGATAACCATGGAAATTGCTGAGTCAAAATCTTGAAATTCTCTCCCTAAGCGCATTGTGGGTCAACCTAGAGCATGTAGACTGCAACGGTTTAAGAAGGCAGCTCACTACCACCTTCTCAAGGGCAAGTAGGGATGGGCAATAAATGCTGGCCTACCAGTGATGCCCATGCCCCATGAACAAACATGAAATAAATCAATAAATGGCTGGATGGAAACTGAGTCAAGTAAGGAATTGCTAGGTACGCAAGACCTGCGAAGATCTTATGGTGGGACAATCGAGATTGAAGGTGAAGTGAGGAAGAGGAATAAAGAAGAACAATTAATGGAGAGCTACATTAATTCTTAGACTACTAGTTTTTATTACTGCTATATTCAACTTACCTGGGTTTGCAAGGCGGCTACTTGTAGGCCCAAGAATCTGGTAAGGATCTGTGAAAATCAAAATAAATATTAACATACCGAGCCCTTTTTGAATGAGGGTGGCTTTTTCCATTTTATGAAATCCGTAGAATTAAGACTTAAGAAACAAAATTATCTTAGCCTTCCTCATGATTCAGTTATTTAATGTATCATGTGGTAGATGCTCAGCCATACAAACCCGACAGGTTCAACACTTGGTCGGTCTGGCAGGATCTGTGGTGAGAATTCAGAGTTAATGTTTCGGGTTGTGTGACCCTTCTTCAGATGCTGCCAGTCCTGTTGAGCTTTTCCAGCAATTTCTGTTTCTGATTTACAGCATCTGCAGTTCTTTCAGTTTCATAGAATCCCTACAGTGTGGAAGCAGGCCATTCAGCCCATTGAGTCCACACCGACCCCCTGAAGAGTATCCCACCTAGACCCACCCTAACCCTGTAACTCTGCACATCCCAAGATACCATGAGCAATTTAGCATGGCCAATCCACCCAACCTGCACATCTTTGAATTGTGGGAAGAAATCAGACACCTGGAGGAAACCCATACGCAGACACAGGGAGAATGTGCAAACCCCACACAGACAGTTGCCCGAGGCTGGAATCTATCCCGGGTCACTGATGCTGTGAGGCAGCAGTGTTAATCAGTGAGCCACTGTTCAAGTTTGGTCTCTGACATTAGTGAGTGAGACGATATCAGCTAGTGCAGCAGTCGGGACATGACAGATGATCTCCCAGTATCTTTTGCATGAGAGAAGCTTGTGAACTCGTCTTTAGATCATTGTTTCCTTTTTAACCAATTGGACCATTTACAGCACGTTGCTGAGGGCCAGTGTCAACGCCTGCTTCAGCGAATCAACACAGGCATTTTGCACGTTTGTCATATATGTTTGTGTTGTCAAACTCAGATGTTTTACACAATTTTCTTTCAGAAGCAGTTGTTTTCAGAGAGTTTGCTATTATGAAATTTGGAACGGGAGATATGGGAAAATATTTGTTCCAGTCTACAATGTGTCACTTTGAGATAGTGAGAAAGATTTTGATAGTGACAGATTGATACATTGCATTAAAATAGGAATTTAACACCAACAGTTTGCCCTGTAGAACAACTATCTGCTTGAAATGAACAAGGATATACAGGTCTGTAAATTATAACTGTAAACTGTAATCATAGCTTGCTCACACAATATTAACTATACCAATACAGATAAACAGGCAACCGCCATTGATGAGAGTTTAGAACTGCAGGTACCTATCTGGTGACGAGATTGGTCTTCCACTTTGGTTACATTTGAGGAAGACGAAGGTGTTCCTAGGCAAGAAAGGAAGAAGAAAAAAGAGAATTCAAAAACAATTCATTTTATTTATAGTTGTTATGCATGGTTTTTGGTTTCTTTGGCAGTTGGAGCTGAAACCCTTATACAATGAAACAGGGGAGTTATGATACATTCTTTATTAGCACTAGATTTTAACCCTTTCTGTCTGAAGGGAATGGGCAATTAAATCAGCAGTAAAGGACCCATCAAAGCATAGACAGCGTATGGCTGCCTAGTACCACATTTGGGAGGTTAGCTCAGTTGGCTAGATTGCTGTCTTAAAATGTAGAGTAATACTACTAACATGGGTTCAATTCCCACACCAACTATCACTACCATGATAGACTCTCTTTCTCAACCATTCCTCTCTCCTGAGGAGGGGCAGCCTTCAGGTTAAACCACCACTAGTCATCTGTATCTAATGAGAGAGTAGGACTGTTACAACGTTACCTTTAATTTTTGGAGAAGTGAGGACATGAGTATAAGTTGTGATTGGGGCCCTGGGATGCTAGTGAATCCTAATAGCATTTTAATTGTAATTTGCATGATTCTCTCTCAGTGCTGTACCTGCACAGTGGCTCAGTTTTTAGCACTGCTGCCTCACAGTGCCAGGGACCTGGGTTTGATTCCACCTTTGAGTGACTGCCCATGTGCAGTTTGCATAGTTTCCCCATGTCTGTGTGGGCTTCCTCCCACAGTCCAAAGATGTGCAGGTTAGGTGGACTGGCCATTGTGTCCAGGGATGAGTAGGCCAAATGGGCTAGCCTTGGTAAATGTGGGGAAACAATTAGGGGCTGGATATGGGTGGGATCCTCTTTGGAGGGTCAGGTGTGGACTCAATGAGCTGAATGACTTCTTTCTACACTGTAGGGATCCTATGAGACCTGCTGGGCAAAACCTGGCAGTGAGGCAATTCTCAATCAGCAGGAGCAAAGTTATCCATTTTGATTTTGTTTCAAAATTCACTTGAAATGGAAGAAATTTCAAGGATCTCCTAGCCCTGTCTTCCCTTCCCCCAACATCCAACTGAGATGTCCTCCAGACTCCCTTCTTAAGCATTTCCCTGAGAGCTGAGGCCACCTGGTATTCGAGCTGTGTGGACTTCAAGTCATAGTGTCGTAGAGATGTGTAGCACGGAAACAGACCAGTTGCCGACCAGATATTTAAATCAGTCTAGTCCCATTTGCCAGTACTTGGCCCATTTCCCTCTAAACCTTTCCTACTCATGTAGCCATCCAGATGTCTTTAAAAATTATGTTGTTGTACCAGCTTCCCCTACTTCCTCTGGCAGCTCATTCCATACACGCACCACCCTCTGTGTGAAAAAGTTGACCCTTAGGTCCCTTTAGAACTTTCCCCTCTCACATTAAACCTATGTCCTCAAGTTTTGGACTCCCTACTCTGGGAAAAAGACCTTGGCTATTTACTCTATCCATGCCCCTTATCATTTTATTAACTTCTATAAGATCACCCCTCAGCCCCTCAATGCTCCAGGGAAAGAAGTTCTAGTCTATTCAGCCTCTCGCTATAGCTCAAACTCTCCCACCCTGGCAGCATCCTTATAAATCATTTCTGCACCATTTTAAGTTTAACACCATCTTTCATATATCAGGGAGAGCAGAATTGAACACAGTATTCTAAAAGTGGCCTAACCAATGTCCTGTACAGCCGCAACATGACCTCCCAGCTCCTGTACTCATTGCACTGGCCAATAAAGGCAAGCGTACCAAACGCCTTCTACACTACCCTGTCTATCTGTGACTCCACTTTCAAGAAACTATGAAACTGCACCTTGACAGACACCTTGGATTGGGATAGACTGACCAACATGCAATCATTTTGGGCACAAATTAATGCTACACCAAATGAACCTTAACAAACCAGCAGACTGATGAAGTTGAGGGTTTGAATATGCTCTTTGCCTATTTGTTGTAAAAGATGTCTAAGGCAGTATTTTAATAATTTGCAGACTCAACCGTACCTGATGCAGTTTAGAGCAGTGGTGCAGATGACCATTACTGCTGATAAGGGTTGGAGGGAAATGAAGATAAGCGTTCAGGAAATCTCAGGTTTGGCTCTTAGAAGCTGCTACATTGAGGGAAAAAAAGTAAAAGAGGAGTGGAGAGTGCCACAGTTCTGAGATTCTGTGAGAAAATGTATTGAGTAGGGAACAGTGCAATGAGACTAAATTTTCATGAAGTTCCTCAGGGATTTCATGCAAACTTGTTTTTGATCACTTTAAGTAATATATACAGCCAATTACCACAATATTCTGTTCACACTAGGTGAGGCAATGGTTTCGATGGACTAGGGCTGATCTTCAAACTCTAGGATTTATGTAGGAGCATAGGTCTGCTTAATTTGATGGAAATGCCCTGTTTGTTCAAAGTAAGGGTCTCACATGAAATAATCAAATTCCACAGTATTATAATGCCCCTTAGCCATAAATTGGTATCTCTGACCCACTGCAGAACTGGTGCACCAGATGTCCCTAAAAATGAGGCACTAGCCTGGTTACACATATGTTACTGACACCTGAAGAAGTAGCCAGCCTCCGAAAGCTTGTGTTTTCAAATAAACCTGTTGGACTATAACCTGCTATCGTGTGATTTCTGACCTTGTCCACCCTAGTCAAACACCGGCACCTCCACATCATGTTAAAAAGAAGGCGCAGCACACAATATACAGAGTTAGGTGATTTACTGACCGTTAGATCAGATCAAATCTCCTCTGTCCTGATTCATCCATTTATTTAGCAAATAACAAATGGGAGGATGTGGGCACCATAAACATCACATCCTGATGATGGGAGCCAAGCATATGTATGTGACACTTTTACACTTATATTGCATTTAGTTAGGATCTGGAATATATTCCCTGAGATTGTGTTGGAGGCAGGTTCAACTGTATCTCTCAAAACTAAATTAGTAAGCTGCTGAACGCAAAGAAAGTATACAGGGTTGTTGAGAAAAGCTGGGAAGTGAGACTAGCTAAGGTGATCCAGAGAGAGCTGTTGTGCTGAATGACAGTTTCTTGCATTGTAAATTAAAGTAAATCAAAATTTGGGTAGAACTGTTCACCTGCTGGAGTTGTACCATATAGGAAGGAAAAACAAGATTTTCTTCTGTAGGCAGGATACTTTTGCAGGAGTTCCTCAGAGTAATATTCTATGCCCAAACATCTTGGTGCGCTTCACCAATGACCTTTCTTCTGTCATAACGTCACACTGATGATTATTGTTGTTGTCAGTTGCTCTTCAATTCAAGAATGGCATTTATTTAGGATCTTAAGTTTCTGCATTGGGTTTTCATGTTAGTGATCAGGCCAATTCTCAGCCTGTGGACTATTGGACACAGGAGCAGGTAATGGGGTCTAGAATGCAGGATTTGCTTCTTTTTCTTGTCTTCTCTGTAATTGTTCTATCTTGTCATTAAAATGTTGTGTCTCAAAACATGATGCAGCTTGTAGGACAAGCTAACACCATTTTGAATGATTGGTTACAAGCTTCTCCCCTAGTATGGGGGTCTTCACTAAGGATACTCACTAAGGATTGCACAGTATTCAGTTCTACAGGTAGTGAAGCAGTCTATGAACACATATGCCAAAGTCATCCAGGATTTCAGCTGTCTCAAGCTCAGGCAATGCCATATGCAACAAAAGTGGGGCTATCCACCTTCTCCTGACATTCAGTATTGACATTGCAATCACTGAAACACCATCTTCAATACATTTGGGTTTACTATTGGCTAGAAATTTAACTGGACCAGCAACATAACTACTGTGACGACAAAGCAGATCAGAGACTGGGATTTTTACTTTAACTTTCCATGGAATGTAGGCAATGCTGTCTAGGACTGCATTTATTGCCTATCATTATTTGCCGTTGAGAACTGTAATGAGTATTTTATCTCCTGACTCCCTAAATATGTCCAACAACTGCAGTTGCATGCAGTTGGTCTGTGCACTATAATATCGCTTTTGGAAGTAGTAACGGTGGAAGTCAAAACTAAATGGCACTGAGAATTTTTCAGTGAATTCTGCTGGATAACAGTCCTCTGATTTGTTGAACTTCAAAGTGTTAACAAGCTGTAAATGCCATTTACAGAGAGTAGCAGAGAGTAGAAAACATTTGTCACTCTGTAGACAACAGCATCTCATCATTGCAAAAATCAAAAAGCGTGAGAGGAAAATAACTTTCCAACTTGTGATCTGGAATTTTCATCTTTGGAATTTTGTTTCATCTGTATATGTTGTTTACTACCTAGAATATACGTGTAACATTATTTGCCTTTTGTGTCTTCATTGTAATTGAGTGTAAGTGTGTGTGTGTGTGTGAATTGGGGTTTTGAAGGGGTATAGTTTAAGTTGCACAAATTGGAAACCCTATTAGAAAATGGTACAGTGACTTAGTGGTTAGCACTGCTGCCTCACAGCACCAGGAACCCATGTTTGATTCCACCCTCGGGTGACTGTCCGTGTGGAGTTTGCACATTCTCCCTGTGTCTGTGTGGCTTTCCTCTGAGTATTCCAGCTTCCTCCCACAGTCCAAAGATGTGCAGGCTAGTTGGATTGGCCATGCTAAATTGCATATAGTGTTCAGGGATGTGTAGATTAGGTGGGTTCTAGGAGTATGGATCAGGGTAGGATGTTCTGAGGGTTGGTGTGGACATGTTGGGCTGAAGGACCTGTTTCCACATTGTAGGGGATTCAATTCTATTCTAACTGCTTTTATCAAAACCTTATAATAAACAGTTATTTCCTGTTACTGAAGCAGCCTGATGTGAACTACTTTTGGCCCTGGTAACAGTCAGTTTGGGAAAATTGTCATTTTAATCATAACAAAAAGTGCTGAAGAAACTCAGCAGATCTAACAGCGTCTGTAGAAAGAGAGATGCAGAATTAACATTTCGAGTTCGGTGTGATTTTTCGTTGAAACAGAAAGAAGCAGGAAATTATAGTTGTTATTCTCATGACAAGGGGGAGGTGGAGCAAATGGAACAGGTGGTGAGTGTGCCCTGAGCAAAAGACAAAGGCAATAATCGTAATGGTAAAGGAGTAGTGGAGATACAAAGTATGTGTGTGAATGTTAGCTGTGAAAAATAAATTGTTCTCTTCTACTAACAGCAAAGTCAGCAAGACACATGAACAAAAACTGAAAGAACTGCGGATGGGTAAATCAGAAACAAAAACAGGAGTTACTGGAAAGGCTCAGCAGATCTGGCAGCATCCGTGGAGAGAAATCAGAGTTAACATTTTGAGTCATGTGACCCTTCCTCAAACAGGTTCTGAAGAAGGGTCACTCGACCCAAAATGTTAACTCTGATTTCTCTCCAAAGATGCTGCCAAACCTGCTGAGATTTTCCATCAATTTTTGTTTTAGTTTGTGTTTGTGTACAAACAACATATGGCCAGGAAAGGGTGCGGGATATAAGAAAGACGGAGATAGACATCCTTTAGGGGTCTGAAGTTCCGGAGCTCGATATTGAGTCCTAGAGGCTGCAAAGTGCCTGAATGGAAAACTAGGAGTCATTCCTCCGGCTTACCTTGAGCTTCATTGGAACACTACAGCTGGCTAAGGACAAAGGGTAGCATGAAAGCAAGATGGTTTATTGTAATGGCAGCAACGGGAAGGTTAGGGTCATTACTACAGAAGTTTTCCATAAATTGCTTACCCAGTCTTCCTTTGGTTTCGCCAACATGAAGGAGGCTGCGTGGTACCAGGGAATACAGTAGACTAGATTGAGAGAAGTGCAAATAAAATGTTCCTTGCCCTGAAAGGTGTGTTTGGGGCTTGGATGTTGAGGAAGGAGATGAATGGGCATGTGTTACACCTTCTGTGACTGCACAGACAGGGGCATAAGGAAGTATTATGAGTGATGGGGCAGTGGACCAGAATGTTATGTAGGGTACAGTCCCTGTGGAACACTGACAATTGAAAAGAGGTAAAGATATGTATCACTGCATTTCGGTACATGTGACAACAACAGATCAAACACAAATTCAATATGTTTCATTTGTCCTTTGAGTGTGAGGACTGGTGGGGTGTAATTCTATCATTGTTCTGGGATGGAGAGGGAAGTAGTAAGGACAGGAGAGTGGGGAATGAACGGACATGGCTGAAGAACTTATCAATCACAGATTGGGGAGGGATCCTCAGTTGAAGAAAAAAAGACGACATGTCAGAGGCAGACCAGTAGAAGGTGGCATCATACGAACAGATGTGACAGAGATGGAGAAACAGTGAAATGGAATGTAATCTTGCAGGAAGCAGCTTGCGAGGTAGTGCAGTCAAATTAATTGTGAGTTGGTGAGTTTATTTTGGCTACCGGTGGATGACCTATCCCTAGAAATGGAAACAATGAAGTCAAGGAAGTGTCAGAGATGGACCAGGTGAAAATGAGAGAAGGATGGAAATTGGAAGTAATACTGATGGATTTTTCCAATTCTCGACAAGAACAGAAAGCAGCACCAATGACATCAATGATGTATTAGAAAAAGAACTGTTGGTGGGTGCCCCAAGTAGAATTTTCCACATATCCCACAAAGATGGGCAACTAGGATCCTCATAGGTGCTCATGGTGTTACCTCTGACTTGGAGAAAGTGAGACAAGTTAAACAAAAATTTGTTCAAACTGAGAACAAGTTCAGCCAAGTGAAGCAGGGAGGTTGTGGATGGGAACTGTTCAGGCCTCTTTTCAAGGAAGAAGTGGAGCGCCTTCATGCCATCTTGATGTGGGCGGGGGAGCGGGTGCGGGGTTGGATGTGTAGAGGGATTGCACATCCATGATGAAGAGGAGGCAGGTAGGGCAAGAAAACAGGGAATTCTTGAACTGATGTAAAGCATCAGAAGAATCACAAATGTTAATGGGAAGATATTGAACAAGGGGGAAATAAATAGAACTCAGTTAGGAAAAAATAAGTTCAACGCAGCAGGGACAGGCTGAAATGATTTGTCCACCAGGGCTGTACTGTTTGTGAATTTTAGGATGGAGATAGAAGCAGACTGTGTGTGATTGGGGCTCTATGAGGTGGAAAGCTGTGATGGGGAGATGTCACAGTCCTAGAAATAATCTGCTGGTTTAAAATCCTGGAACAACCTACCCAATTGAGAGATATAGCCAAAAAAATTAATGCCAACTAGTAATGATTGAAATTAAGAAATATATCTTCACCGAAGGGGTGGTAAATGCTTACATCTCTTTACAAGCAGCAATTGATATAAATGTTACAACTGAACAATTCTGAGTGAAATGCATTAAAGAATATGGGGCACACATCAGTATATGGAGATAGGATGCAGATCTCATTGAATGGTAGAACAGTCTCAAGAGATGAAGCGGCCGGCTCCTGCTTCTATATTTGCATGTTCCTAACAGCATTGTGGGAGTTACCTTCACAACAAGAACTGCAACGTATCAAGAAGGCAGTTTACCACCAACTTCTGAGGAGCAATTAGTCATGAATGTTGTATGCTGGACTTCTCAGTGAATCAGTGAATGGAAGTAAAAATACTAGGAAGGGAGAAGATTTGTACAGGAGGAGGGGTGTTTTTCTGATACTGTGGTTAAGGTACTTTATAAGGAAGATTATATTCTCTGTATATCTTGATTTGAAATGAACTGGCAATGGGACAGAGTCCCATTTCCCTACCATTAACCTTTGGCTCCTTATGAGCACAGACTTTTCAAAAAGTTTGACCCGCTACAACCCCATTCATTATCTATGAGAACAAAGGTCTCCTTTGATCAACTTTACAGTAACATAAACTTGTTACCCTTTGGCGGAACTCCAGGATGACTTGCCCACCCTGACCGTCTGGCTGCGTCGTAAGCCAAATCTAAAAATAGAAAGCAGAATAAATGAAATATTCATCAATTTGAGAAAACTGACAGACTCTGCCGCAGACCACCAGACCACTGCTGAGCACTGCCTGGTGATAGTCCTAGACATCTGGTATTAAGAAAACACATCTGGGTTATTCTTTTATGGAACTAAAATGTAGGCGGCTGGTGTTGCAATCAGACTCCAATCCCACCCGAGAGACAAAAAAAAAATTATTATACTTTAACTGTTTCCAGCTAAGGAATTTGTTGTAACATTTGTTTTTTTAACCCAATGCCACTCCATTCAGTAAATTCCTAGAAGTCTTTTTTACTTTTTTTTTGCTTCTTCTGTTTTCTCCCCTTCCCCAAACTGTGGCCTCTCTCAGTCCTCCTTCCAAATGGCCATTCCAGAACTACGCACCTAACAGTAAGAGTACACTATCCACTCACAGAGAGAGTGATAGATAACTTTGTGGCATTTTCCCAGATGACCATTTCTGGTTGCTCGTGGTTATTTGCCATCTTTGCCAGTATGTGGTGCTGGATAAGGGTTGTTTTTAGGCAGTTCACCGTCACTGATGTTCTTTTGTCTCTGCTTTGTTTTCGGTTTATCCAGTGATAAGTGGTAGAGGATACACTACCATAGAGTATTAACAGAAGAGGCACTGCTCTTAGATAACAAGATTTATGGTATAATAGCAATAATCAGAACTACACTTGGTCAGTTGCCATTGGGGTGGTACGGTGGCTCAATGGTTAACACAGCTGCCTCACAGCACTAGGGGACGCAATTTCGATTCTGCCCTTGGGTGACTGTCTGCATGGAGTTTGCACATTCTCCCCATGTCTGTAGGGGTTTCGTCTGGGTGTTCCAGTTCTCTCCCACAGTCTAAAGGTATGCAGGTTAGGTGATTGGCCATGTTAAATTGTCCAAGATGTGTAGGCTAGGTGGATTAGCCACGGGAAATGCAGAGTTATAGGGATGGAGCGGGTCTGGGTGGGATGCTCTTTGGAGGCTTGGTGTAGACTTGATGGGTTGAATGGCCTGCTTCCATGTTGTAGGGATTTTACCACTGGCTTGAAATCCTCTTCAGAACCTTAAGTTTATACAACAAAGTCCAATCTTGCTTTACACGTCAAAACTGAATATCCATTAAACTTCAATGTTCGGTCGGTAACAATGAGGAATACCAGCTGATTTTCATCCCTTGCCCACTGCACTGTTGAGTCTAGAATCACCGAAGCCAATTACAGGACCCTCATCAGGTGCCAGACTAAAATCAGAGAACTTAATATAAACCAAAGATCAAACAGAGATGCTCTGATCTATAACGACCCAGTACTTTATCACAACATGTACTTTACTCAGTGGGGAAATGTTCAACCAATGTTAAAGGATGTTTCATTTTACTGCAAACATGTGTTTTATAAATGAAAAACTAAGGGTGAGTCCTTGAGAACATGTGAAATTTTAATAGCGGGACCGGATCATTGGTCTTCCAAATAATTTATTTTTTTTTTGCTGGTGTGAGGAGATGGTGAGATGCTGGTCATGTCACCAGACTATTATTCCAGAGGCCCAGGCTAATGGTCTGAGGGCATTGGTTCAAATCCCACCCTGCAGCTGATGGAATTTAAAATCTCAAAATTAATAAATTTAGAATTGAAAGCCAGACTTTGTGATGACTCTGCCATTAATTGTCAGGAAAAGTTCACCTGTACATTAATGCCCTTTAGGGAACTAAATCTGTGTTTTGGCATAGTCTGGCTTACAAATGACCCCAGACTCACAACAAGATAGTTATCTATTAACTGCTCCCTGAAATGGTCTTGCAAGTTAATACAATCAAACTGCTACAAATGCCACATGGACTGTCATGGTTCAAAATGCAGCTCACCACGGCCTTCTAAAGGGCAGTTAAGGGTGGACAAAAATTATTGGCCTTTCCAGCAACTCCCACATTCCACGGAAGAAGACAAAAATATCAGCTTAACCTACAAGAAGCCTCATCTCTTTTCCTTTCAAAAATGCTTCCAATAGTCCTTTCAAGTAAATTACACTGTAGTCACCGTTTAGTAACTGGTCAGACCCAAACTGACTCAAATTACAGGAATATTCTGTTGCTGCATTGTATGGAGAGCAAGATTCAAAAACTGGATGATTTATTTCTTCATCCTATTCATTCAACTGTAAAAGCTACATTTATATTGTGCGTTTAATGTTTCACAGGATCAATATTAGACAAACATTGACAACAGACACCACGAAGCTTGATGTAAATGGCAGGTTTTAAGGAGGTTTTGGGAATTCTGAAGATTACCTGAGAGATGGAAAATTTGATTGTCAAAATTTAGGTAAAGGAAGGAAAACATCTAACTTACATTTGTTATCGAATCTTTCATTCAAATTCACATAAAGCAAATGTGTAGCCGGCTGTCAGTTATGTGTAAAGTATAGACTCCTACCTGGTCGAACTGTGAGTCTCTGAGATGGTTCAGGATAAACTGTTGCATTTGGAAAGATGAAAGTTGCACCTCCTGCAAAAAAAAAGAGAAAATAGCTGCCATGAAATTGAGCGCCAAGAGAGAGCAAATGGATATAAATGCCTTACATTCCTGCTTCCTGAAAATCAATCATCCTCAGGTTTGATCCTTGATCATAAGTGATCATTTAAATCACTTTAAGATGGGCCTTTGAGCATTCCTTGAGTAATGGAAGACTTAGCAAGATTACAGGTTGCTACTTAGCAATCATTATAATGGAGTAGGTAGGGAAGATCATTGGGAGGGCCAGTGGTTCAGCAGTAAAGAATTAATCCGAATGCCATTATGATTTCTACATAGATACCAATCAGTGGATATCTTCTTGACCGCCTTTACCGTGTCACAGGGCAGAGCAACCAAAGCAATCCTTGGCTGCGGCGAGAACAGGACCAGGCTCAGCTGAAGATGACTCTCTCTGGGAAATAGTCCAGAGCTCCTTCTATGTGCTGGTGCCTGAAGAATGGTCACAACACAAGTTGCTGGAAAAGCTCAGAAGGTCTGGCAGCATCTGTGAATAAAAAATCAGAGTTACCTTTCGGGTCAGTTCTGAGGAAGGGTCACCGGACCCGAAAGGTTAACTCTTGATTTTTTCTTCACAGATGCTGCCAGACCTGCTGAGCTTTTCCAGCAACTTCTGTTTTTGTTCCTAATTTATAGCAGCCGCAGTCCTTTTATCTGAAGAATGGTCATTGGACTAGGAGATCTGAGGCTGCATCATTCAATTCAGGAGAACAAGGGTAGGAACCTGGAGAGGCCGAACATGGGCAGAGGGGAGAATTAAAAAGAAGTTTTAAAGTTGTCCAGATCAGTTTCTGGCGCAACTTAAGTTGTCTTTTCCATTCAACATAAACGTATAAGCCACAACAGGCAATTTCTGTAGTTTGCTTTTAGCAGTTTGAATGCTGCCAAAGAAACAATATCAAAGAGCAAGGGCCATACGGTATGAAGGGATGACTGATGGAAAAGCTGAGAATGGGGACTATAATTAAACTGGATTTAATAATTTTGTTCAAAGGAAAGAGGTGAAGATCTGTTGTGAACATAGTATCTAAAAACAGAATAGCAGATAATTTTCAACAGGTCACATTGAATCTGAAGCAAATGAACAGGTCACACTGGTGTCAGCACAAACCTCCTCCTAATCGCATCCTCCCACCTCCGCACACCCCATTCTATTCTCCCTCAAATGTGTATCAAATCTCCCCTTAAGAGTATCTGTTTCAGCCACTCCATTTGACAGCGAATTCTTCCACTTAAACAAGTCCATCAAAGAGTAGTTATTCAATTTGTCATTGATGTTTATCACATTTATTCCCCCAATATTCTCATCTCACAGACAAACAGAAACAGTTTTGCTCCATCCGCCCCAAGGAACGTCTTTATACTTTAAAGATCTTTATTTGGTTTTATCTTAATCTCCTTGCTTTGCGTAAAAGCCATAACCTGCTCAATCCTTCCTAATCGTTGTATCGTCTGAATTCCACTAACATTTTGCCTTTTCTGTCACACAGACACGAGAACTGTACATAGTACTCCAAGCTTAGTTTAACCAAGGTTCTTTATAAAAGTAATGCCACCTCCTAGCTTTCGTATTCTATTATACTAGAAATTAACCCATAACTTTGGTTGCAGTCTTAATGTCCTTGAGTTGTTACGTTTAGTGGTTGACATTTCTGTTATGGCTGTTCCACAAATTTAGTCATGTTCATTTTTCTCCAATTTCCACATTTTGTTAATGATGCTATGAATATTGCCATACAGGGATTATGCAGAGTGGTGCTAATTTTCAATTGTAATAAAAGATTAGTGGAAAAGCTGTCTTTTACAGGTGTCAGGAGTGGAAGGAGTAGAGTTTTGTGGAGGTATAATCCCTATCTTCTGTGAAAGTTTGCAGCAAGAGCATGTAAGAAAGAATCTCAATGAAGATCCAGAGCCAGCCACCTCTCTTTGTGAGCAGCCCGAAAAACTGATTAGGTCACAAGGAGTCATTTTGGTCACCACTGTTGGCACCTGGAAGCAGCGAAATTCTGCAAATACCTTCAAATGGATTATTTCATTGCATGATGCTGCACTCCAGATTCAACTTTCGGAGTTTGCGAGAACACTTTGAACACAATGGACAGATGTGGGGATATGTGTTTTACCCACAGCATTGATACTGGAAATATCACATAATCCCAATGATTTAAACGCACTCTTTCGTTAAATCCCTCCTGTGGCGCACTTGAAAAAGGAAATGCAAAAGCCTTATCCCTCAATCATTGCCAAGACTTTTTGTGAACAGCTAATTGGTGATGCACAAGAGGAATTTGACCACCTCTGATCTCAGCAACACTGCACTGCGCCTTCACCATCCACCACCAAACCAGCCCCTACCCTTTCCTCCTAGCTTCTGTGTTCCCTTGACTTTCACAGTAAGAGCCCAAAGTTAGAAAATTGTTAGTGCAGGGAATTGTCAGGGGTCATATGCATATCCCAAGCATCATTGCAACATTTTTGTGGCAATGAACCAGAAAGGATTTGGCTGTGTCTTTAGTATCTTGTATATTTGGGCGGTGATAACTATTGTTTTATAAATGAATATATATTTCATTATCATAAGTTACTGTGAACACTGTGGTGTAGGGAAGTGAGGGGAACGGTAGTGGGATGACAACTGGCAGGGTAAAGATCTGCACATGACAGCTCAGCTTTAATATATTACCTGTGTTTCTGGCGTGCATCAGACGTGGTGAGTTTTGCAAGGCTTTATCGACATCATCTGAAGTCAAATGAGGAAGTGGTGCTGCAAAATAGGAAATGATTTGATTCAACAGTCACCAAAACATTAAAAAGTGACAGTTACAAAGGAAGATCCTTGTGCCAACGATTAAAAAGGAAAGTTCAGATCTTTGGAAGAATTGGCTCAACAGTTACTCTGTGATACCAATGGTGGCACTCACGCCTCTGTGACAGAAGGTTGCAAGTTCAAGTCCCTCTCTATGACTTGAGAACAGAAAAGTCAAAGCTAACATTTCAGTGCAATACTGAGGGAGTGCTGCACTGTAAGAGGTGCTGCCATTATGGTGAGAATTTAAATCAGTGCCCTGTCAATCATCTCAGGTAGGCAGTAAAAAATCCTAAGATGCCATTTTGGACTTGAGTAAGGTTGTTATTTCTGTTCAATACTTCTCACTCACTCAAGATTGCAAAAGCAAATTATCTTGTCATTGTCACGTTGCTATTTGTGGGAATTCGTGTGCAAATTGGCTGCTGAATTTCCTGGATTACAACGTTTCTAAATTACTTTTTTGGTTGTAGAGTGCTTCAGAATGTCCTGAGATCACAGAAGTTGCGATGGAAATGCAAATTGCTCTTTTATGTTTCTCTGAAGCAACGATGTTCAATTTGTTGTCACTGCTGAATCAACGATGCCTTTTGCAATGTCCTAGTTCTACATGGTCAAGTATTGTTGATTAGCCCTTGGTGAGGGTTTAAAAGTAATTCACCTCTTTTTAAATAGTGCATACTAACTGAAGGGCCCAGATCTTTCCAGTAGAAACCACCAGGATTGAGAATAATCAAATAAGTACCAAATGTAAACCAGAGGAAATAATTAGGCAGCACAAAGGCTTGAGGCTCTATCTTATGCTTTCTTTGGGCAAGTGCGTGTGTGTTGAGGTTTTTGGAGGAATTTTCTCCATAAGACCTACCTGGTTTTCTCACCCTCTATCACCAAACTCACCTATTGGCTACCTACCCTGTCCCTACAGCATGCCTCACATCCGATTCCTGCTATATTTTTGCGTGCGCCATTCCTGGAACAACTCATTCACTGCTGTGAATTAAGCAATATCTTATACACCCACTCCATCTTTAAAATGTAGTGCAGCAGCTGGATAAGCACTGTCAGTCTGGAGCCACCCTACACAGTTCCTGACATTTGCCTTGGACGTGGAAGACAGGGGGATGTCGGAGCCCCATTGTGCAGGCAGGAACCTGAACTTCCTACTGAGAGGGGTACCGCAGATGCAGGACTTCCTTATCCTGCAGGACAAGTTTATAAAATTATGAGGGGCACGGATAGGGTGAATAGTCAAGGCCTTTTCCCCAGGGTAGGGAAGTCCAAAACTAGAGGGCAGAGTGAGAGGGCTAAGATTTAAAAGAGACCTAAGGGGCAACTATTTCAGATGCATGTATGGAATAAGATGTGAGAGGAAGTGGTGGAGGCTGGTACAATTACAACATATAAAAGGCATCTGGATGGGTACATGAACAGGAAGGGTTTAGAGGGATATGGGCCAAATGCCGGCAAATGGGACTAGATTAATTTAGGATATCTGGTCGATTTGGATGAGTTGGACTGAAGGGTCTGTTTCTGTGCTGTATATCTTATGACTCTATGACCAACAGAGGAGGCCACAACACAAGTCACAACTCTGCTACTGGGGTAGCATGCTGGAAATGAAGCTCCATTATTCCCAGTAATCACAAAAATTAAAAAATTTATCAAAGAACATAAGGTTCCCAAAATATCTAACAAATAGACCCAAGTTAACAGAAAACACAGACCAGATTTCTATATTTAACAAAAACTGCTATTCATTACAAAAAAAGTTCTAAACACAGATAAACTATGAACTGTTGACGTATAACTCTACTCGTTAAACTCCAATGCCCTTCCAAACTGTATCCATCACCCAGCTACCAGACTGTTTTACACAGAGAGACAAAAAGACATTGCTGTTATGGGTAAATATAGAAAGATACAGGGGACACAGTTCAATGGCTCCAATCCACACGGTTCACTGAGATGATTCTTTTGATTGTCAGGGCTTTTTTTTCAATCACTTTTTTCCCCCACTTTTTATAGTTTTGCAGGATTCTTAGTTACTGGTTAAAGGCTACAGCGCTCAGCTACTAATGAGGGAAAATAAACTCGCTGCCTTTAAGCTTCAAGTAGTTTACTACAAAGAAAGACTCAATATCTACCTTTTTCAGCGATCTGAAGGCTTTTGCTGACATTGTGCACAACCACAATCTGTACAGCTACCCAGGAACCAATCAGAGAGTTGTTGTCAACTCCACAAACAAATCAGCAACCCTTTTCCAGTCAAATCTCACTTTGTCCACGCAGTGCAGTGCCCACCCACCTACAAACAGCCTTCCCCACTGTTTGAACAAACTAGCTGCATTACCACGACTTAAAACAAGTTTCAGTAAAGTAAAAGGTAAGTTACTTTTAAAATTTCCTTCCATATGCTGTAGTTTTCAAATAGTCCATTTGCTATTTCAGCTCCAAATCACAAATACAGAATAATAAAACATTTGGATTTGGCTTTACAAAAAAGCCTACTGGATTCAAAGATACTGCGGTATTGTCCCTACTTTTGAAGCAGGAGGTCTGGGTTCACCTCAGGCCTGCTCCAGAGATTTATAGTAATATCTCTGAGCTAAAGAACATAATTAGAAAATATCAAACCACTAGTTCATCTCCATCAGGGGTTGGCTTATGGACAGCGAAGGCATCCAGAAGGGAAGGTGGAAAGTGATGTTATGCAAAAGCTTAGATTTACAATAAACCTTTGTAACTCTCAAAGAGAGATAGATAATGAAATAAAGATATAGTCTTTACACACTAGGCTATATAAAGCTGGGCCAAGGTTGCTGTCTGAATTAAAGCCAGTCTCAGCTGTTTGGAGGAATGCCCAGACTTGTAGGAAGACGGTCAATCCCTTTCTCCATTCAGCCAACAGAGGTGTCCAATCTTCTCTCTGATACGTCACACCCACTCTCTCTGTGACACTGTACCTACTTCCCAGCAAAGCTCATGTTCTATCACTCTCACTTTCTCCTGCAACATCTTCCCTCACTCGCTCTCACCCATCACAACGCCCGACACCTTGAACTCTGCATATTCCCTGTGCTGTCCACTCCATCCCTTGGAACACCTCCTCACCAGCACCAAAAGTAACAGCTGTGCCTCCCACTTACATCGCCTATAACACCCATCTCTCCATCTCTCATTCCAGGACGACAAGACCTCACAACACGGCAGAAAGATTCAAGACGGGTGGTGGGTTGCCTGACATTTCATGTGGGGACCATCCTGACCATGACCATTCTGAGTGGCTGGCTGACTGTGTCCAAACCTCTAGATAGGTATCATTGGCTGCCTTTAACTTACTGGACAGGGACCCACTGCTATCTTCCTTGACATGACTGAGGCTTGCAGACAATCGTGGGAAGCTTCCTGCATTTGCGTCTATTGTCTATGCAGCAAAGCAAGACAACAGTAAGATGAGCCTAGTTTCTCTGGCAGAGGGGGTAAAGCACAAAATGGCAAAGCAATGCAATGCAAGGCCGCATTACTGTGAGTACCCTGGTAGAGTCAAAGTGAGTGAGTCCTATGACAGCAAGAAAAGAGCCTGGAGCTGCTGCGGAGTCCAGCCCCAGACTTGGGCACATGTCCAAGATTGCACAGTATCCTTACTGCAGGATTAGAATGATAGTTGCCAGCATAGCCAGAGATAGAATCGTAGAAACTAGGAGAAATGGGCCACTCAGCCCTTTGAGCCAAAGATGCGGCATTGAACTGCAGGAGATGTGGGACAGCCTCCATAGATTGGAGATATGCCATGAGGGTTCTTAGAGGCTGGTGTTTATCAGATGCCAATGTCTGTGGAAGTAATTTGTAAGTGGCTGGGTGACCAAGGAGCGCACCCGGAGATGTTGGTGCTTGGTGTCCAACATGGAGGTCCTTCAGAGCAAGAGGACTGTTGAATTCTCCCAATACCTATTTTGATTTCCATGTCATGTTTTCGCAACATTTAACTTGTTTAGTGTGGTCAGTAAGATGGAAAACCAAATATTAATGAGAGGTGTTGGGCTGTTAACAAGGTGATTAAGAAGCGATAATCCTCTTAACTGACAATTTGCCACCGCTTCAAAAGAAAATCAGTATCCTGCTTTTCGACAGTATAAAAGATGGAGCGAGGCCTCAGTTGGGATAGACCTCACAGGACTTCACATCTGATTCCATCATTATATTCAACATAGTCTACATCACAATGAGATTTTTAGGTTTTAAAGAGATGCACGGGGCTTATAAGTGATGCAGGAAGGTTTGTATTAGAACATAGAACATAGAACAGCACAGCACAGTACAGGCCCTTCAGCCCATGATGTTGTGCTGAACTTTTATCCTAAACCTAAGGTCTATCTAACCTCCACCCCTACGTTACACTATCATCCATATGCCTATCTAATAGCCTCTTAAATGCCCCAATGAGGCCAACTCCACTGCCCTCTCTGGCAATGCATTCCATGCACCTACCACTCTCTGAGTAAAGAACCTACCTCTGACATCTCCCCTATAGCTACTTCCACTCGTTTTAAAACTATGCCGCTTTGTAATTGTTACTTCCACCCTAGGAAAATGTCTCTGGCTATCCACTCTATCTATACCTCTGATCATTTTGTACATCTCTATCAAGTCACCTCTCATCCTTTGTCATTCTAAAGAGAAAAGCCCTAGCTCTCTCAACCTTTCCTTGTAAGACCTTCCCTCCATTCCAGGCAACATCCTGGTAAATCTCCTCTGCACCTTTTCCAACGCTTCCGCATCTTTCTTGTAATCAGGCGACCAGAACTGGACACAATACTCCAAATGTGGCCAAACCAGGCTTTTGTAGAGCTGGAGCATAACTTCACGGCTCTTGAACTCCATCCCTCTATTAATGAAAGCTAACACACCATACACCTTCTTAACAACTCTATCCACCTGGGTGGCACCTTTCAGGGAACTGTGAACATGAACCCCAAGATCCCTCTGATCCTCCACACTGCCAAGAATCTTTCCGTTAAGCCTGTATTCTGCTTTTATATTTGTCCTTCCAAAATGAATCACCTCACACTTTTCAGGGTTAAACTCCATCTGCCACTTCTCAGCCCAGCTCTGCATTCTATCAATGTCCCTTTGTAACCTAGAACAGCCCTCCGCACTATCCACAACTTGATCCACTTTCGCATCATCTGCAAACTTACTGATCCACCCTTCCACTGCTACATCCAAATCATTTACAAAAATCACAAGTAGAAGAGGACTCAGAACTGATCCTTGTGTTACACCACTCATAACTGAGTATTGAACTGAATGATTTATTGTCACATGTATGTAACAAATAACTACAATGAAAAGCGTAATACATTGTCACAATCTGACACCATTTTGAGTTACAGAAGATGTTAAGATATAACTAAAAACAGAATTCTTTCTCCCTTCTTGTGTTCATCGTGGCATTGAGGGGAGGGATATCCAGAACGGCCTCTGTGCCTACCAACATCCCCGTATCACTGTCCATTCCAGGAGTCTTGCTCTGGCACCACCTACACCATCACTGCTCCATTGCCAGGAGCACCACACCTACCACATGACCACCGCTGCTCCCACTGATCCACCAGGAGTACCAGTTCGGGCCTACTTCAGCTGACAGATGCCAACTGCAGAGGCCGCCCTGCCTTCACCGCCATCTTAATAACTGGCACTGCCGCCACTGCTTCACCGCTTCACCGCCTGCACGGGGCCACCAACACTGAAGTCGCCATGGTCTGGCACCATCTCTTGCCGCTAGGCCCATACTCGCGAACATCACAAGCTTTCCAAGTGCTCACTGTCCTCTGCGCTGGGCACACTTTCCCTGAGGTGTTGACACGTGCTGCCGCTGCTGCACACGCTCAGGAGGCCGAAGATGCCGAAAAGGCCTCTAACGAGGAAAATAAAAGAAAAGAAAGAGAACAAAAGGAAAAAAAACAGCAAAAGTAAAAAGTAAACATAAAGAAAAGAAGCAAAGAAAGTTTGTAGGTAGAAACAAGGCAGTTTGTATGTAGATGCAGGGAGGTTTGTAGATGCACAGTGGTATGTAGGCAGGGAGGTTTGCAGGGTGGTAGGATTCCCTAGTTTCGATGTGATGACAAAGGATGAGTTGAAAATAATATCAGGTGATGGGCTGAGCTTTTATTTCAAGAGGAGCAGGGCGAATGTGAAGACCTTTAGGGAATTTAATAGATTTGATACCCATTAAAAGCAAGCGAGTAACAGAATTTCTTGCCTAAATTGTTGCATATAAGTTGGAGGAAACCATACTCAGACCTCAAGGTGACCTGGCTAGTCTGCACTTTCTCATGTCTAGTTGTGATCAATGCGACACAGGAAATCACAAGTCCTGGAGGTCATAGAGAAAAGACTAATTGTTTCAATCAATATTATCAGAGAACGGAATATGAAGAAAAACTGGAGAAACATGGTTCTTTCAGCCTTGAAACAAATTGAGAATGAAAGCAACATATCAGAAGTAAAAGGGTGAAAGGTTCAAATTGGATAAAGGTTAATTAATACACACAGCAGAAAGTTCTACATTTAATCAGACTGTAATATGTGGTGAAAGGTGATGAAGGCAAAAACCCTGAATCATCCATGAATAGTTGGATGCAGTGATGAACAGATCATCTCTAACTGGATAGGGTCAAGTAAATTAATTATCATCTTGTAGTACCAAGGATTGGCACTACCTTTCAAATAACTTCCTCACCTATGATATTACTGCCATTTCCACAGCTTTGTTTACTCTTGTACAGCCCCACTGAGAAGCACGAAGTTGTCCCAAATTGGACTTCAAGCTTCATTTCGATAAGTTGAGTGATCCACCAATCCCTATCAAGAAGCAGATCCCCATTACGAAGATTACAAATCTAATATGGATTCAGGGTAACTTCTGTCATGGGCCAGAGCTCTCAACCCTCAATGTCTAAAAGCACTCACTGTCAAATTTAACCAATGCACTGCTTACTGTTAAATGGCAGAAGCATGGACACAAAGCAAAATAATTTCCTGTCATCAATGAAACACAGTGGATGGTCACCACTCAAAAGATCAGTAAAACTACTTTTTTAGGAGCCTCAGGGGGAACAGGACAGCTCCTTCCAAATCCACAAGGTCAGTGCTGTGAAGAAAATTCCCCTCCAAGGCCCCACACTCTCTTCCCTCCAATGAACACCCTCTTGATACCCAACCTGACGGACACGGCTAGTAAGTAAAGCATAAATAATCTATTTAAAATGGGTGGCCTACCCTGTCAAGGCATGAAAAGAGTTGCTTGCACCATCAACATATTGCAATGAGGCCCAAAAACCAAATACTGGAAACGCCTGAGCCTTCTGATTTGTCTGCCTGCATAACGCACCCGAAAACACATCATAAGCAACAGTTGTCAATTTTTAACAGATAAGCAGATTACAATAGGTACATAATTACACTTAGTTGATGTAAACCATATTTGACATTAAAAAAGTCAATTACTTAAGTAAACAATTAATGTTTGTAGCTTTCTGATAAGTCTTTTTACATCTTGTCTCTTAACTTTTTATAATAAAAACAGAAAGTGCAGTTTTCTTGATGGGAGATGGTGGCATTCTCCCAGTGCCTTGAGTGACATTGTTACTATGTCACCCTGAAACTGCAATTTGTCAATGCTATCACATCCAGTTTCCAGGTTGAACTGGATTTTGGAATTCCAACATCAGTGCTTATGGGGTTCAGTTGACTTTATCTCAAAAGTCAGAAGTCCAAAGCATGATTAAGAATGACCGTCAGCACAAGAATTAATGTTGCATCCTTCCTTTCAGCCATTTATTTATTTTCACTCCATATCACTTCCAACCTTTGACATTGCATGATACGCATTATTGCAAGAAGGAGTTTTCTTCATATCAGTTTCTGAGTATTTCACTATTCATACAAGCCAAGTAAAATGCAAGGGAGCGTAATTGACTGAGAGCTTGCTTCTGAATGTGTATAAGACATGGAAAAACCAAACCATTAGCAGCCAATGTAATTAATTAATTCCATGCTGTTTTGTGGCAATTTAAGCATTATTAGGAGCTGAGACCTAAAGAAACTCATCAACACAGAAGCTGTTTTTCTGACATTTAAAGCCTTTTGAAGTCACCAAAAGGACAGATAGGAATTGCAAGCCATCTATGAGGCAGAAGTCATCCACTTGACCTTTTGGTAAAAGTTAAAATGCAGTTCTTAAACCTGAAAACAGACATCGGGCCCTTTGCCTTTGGGTTCCCAACTTCGAACTACCACACTGTTTCATCCTAAGGCAGGTAATGCCAACATCAGCTGCATTCAGGAAAACCAGGCCTACATAGAACAAATGGTTCTTAAAGGCATTGCCTGTTAAGCCAAATCCAACAAAGTGAAGTTTTAAAACTTGCAAATTGAAATAACCCCACAGAGGCCAGTATCCTGTCACCAAGGCACCCTTTATTTATGTGTGGAGAGTCCTTGACACTGATCCAGCTCCCTCAGAGCCAGCTCTCAGAGTGAACAGGATGTTTGACACTCCTGGTTATATCTGCCAGCCAGGGCTCCCTGGCTGGACCTGACTAACAGCCCCAGTCAGGGAACACATATTCCACAAAGTCCACTGTCTGACGTCACAACAGTCACTACACTAACCTGATTGTTTAGCTTACAGAAGTAGGAGAAGACTGCACCTAAAGAATGTAGGCAATGTTTGTCATTAATCTCCACGCCACTTACCTCAAATACCCCCATCCCCACTCCTATCTGAGCTCACCACTGTTCCCCTTAGCAATCACCACTACTGCTATCAGCCTCCCCATCTCAGAATCCAGTCACTCCTCCCTTCCCAATTGTCACTCTTACTGGATGCACCTTTCCTCCTTTACCAGAATCTTGTTCCGTTAGAATTTCTAGACTTGTGTGTGTCGCTACTAATAAAGGATAGAGGTCACATCCTGATGTGGATGGTAATATATTCAATATGTCAGTAATTATAAGTGTTCTAAGAGACAAGCCTTGCCGCCTATTGCATAATTTTTGTTGTGCTAAATTCTATCTACAATAATTATTTTCTCCCCTACATTTTAAGCCAAGCCATTTCCTGCCCTTGTGTGTTGCTTTGAAAATCTGTAGGATGGATAAAAACGGGAACTCAAACCAACAGGTTTTGGAAACTAAATACACTCCTTGGTTTGTAATATATAAACACATGAAAAATGGCAGTTAGGAAAAGATCTTCTGTTCAATTCAATTTGTCCCACACTGCAGCAAAGACTTGTCATTTTTGACTTTTCATGGGATTTCCATGGGATGTGAAAATCACTGGCAAGGCCGGTATTTGTTGTCCATCCCAAAACACCATTGTTATATCACAAGACATGGCACTCTCCATTGTATGCCCAACCATGTGACCTCCTGGGACAGAGAAACAGATGACAATGGAAATCAGTTCAAAAAACAGGATCCAAGAAAGAAAAAATTCCTCTCTATGATTGAGAAGGTTAGGGAGACATACTGACTAGGAAAAACCTTGCTTGGTGTGTCATCAGTACATCTATTTTATACTTATTACCATGCTTATAGAGGTGGTTGTTGCATTTTATCCTGAACTGGGAAGGGAAAAAGAAAATTCACCATAAACACCAAAGACACCGCTTTCGTGTGGGCTTCAAGTAGAGTCAGGGAGTGGTTCGATTGTCAAGATAATATTAGAACTTGACACCAATGGAGTGGTTGAGGCAACTGATATCAACATTTTTAAGGGGTACTTGGTTAAGGGAGAGCTGAATAGAAGATCACACTGATCAGTTTAAATATTGTATGGTGTGAGGAAATATATGTGGAGTATAAACACCAGCATGGACCTGTTGGCTGAATGACCTTTTTTTGTGCTTAAACCCTAGGTAATTCTCATGTTCCACTCTCTGACTTCTCCCTCATGCTGAATAGCCTGCAACTTCTTACACTCGAGGCCTTAAGGGTGTCCTTTTGTCCAAGATACAGAACAAAGAAACATGGGACTGTACTCTCCAACAGAAGAATGGAGAAGGAAGAAGGGAGTTTTGTTATTCAGCAAGAACTATTAGATGGGAGTGATATTTTGTGCAAAGACCATATAATCTTATTGCAAAGTGTGACAATGCTGTAGCTTTAAGAGGCATGTTTTGTCTTGGTTTCATTTAGAAAGAGACTAGGGGACAGGTGTTGAGTAGTCTATGAGAAGATAAACACCTTGTGAAACATTGTGTGTTTTTCTTAAAGTTGGAACAATAGAAGCAGCTTGAATGGGTGGGCTCAAGCTCCAATAGAACCGGGACTTTGTTTTTTATCTTTTGCTTTCAACAGATGCTGCTGGGGCCTTGAAGAAACAAAACCACTTTTTCCTTCTCTCAGTTACAGCCAAAGGCAGGGGGTTCTCTGCTTGTTACAGGAGTTGCTCGTGAGACAATCTGTGTGCTGAATTTGCCTTTTGCCAAGGGTGTGTTTACGAGATGTTACTATATTAGAAAAGGTAATTAGTAATAGTTACTCTATCTATTGTTCTATTCAGTGTTCCAACAGAGTTAAGTTATTCCAATTCCTTCTTTCTTTTGTTGTATTTTAACTATGGTGGATAAATAATGTGTGTTTTGCTTTAAATCCGCTAGTTTGACCCATCAAATTCCATCTGGAACTCAACACCTTTACCTTTAAAACAAGAAAAGGTTATGGTCCAGATTATCTTCTGAATAGTTTGAGGGGGTTTGCTCTGGTCCATAACTTGTATCTTCAAGTCCACATTACAACTCGTTTGAACATTAACTTTTCAATTGTTTATCAAAGCAACTGAAACAAAGGCCCAAAACAGAAGTTGTTGGAAGAGATCTGCAGGTCTGGCAGCATCTGTGAAGAAAAATCAGAGTCAATGTTTCGGGTCCAGTGACCCTTCCTGAGATCCAGACCGGACCTGAAGCATTAACTCTGATTTTTCTTCACAGATGCTGCCAGACCTGCAGATCTTTCCAGGAACTTCAGTTTGTGTTCCTGATTTACAGCATTCACAGTTCTTCTGGGTTTTATGAAACAAAGGCCCGATATCTGCAGTGATGGTGACCTACTCTGTCACAGCATAAGTTATGAAAATCCCTGAAAATCAAAAGCACACCCTTCCCCTTTTAAAATTTTCACAGAGGTGAGTTTGGACAGCCTGGATTTCACACACGTGTGACTTCCACATACTTTAAATGGTGTTAACACTCTTTTAAAAGGTGTCCTTCAGGGGACAAGAGGTCAGGTACCTTGGCTTGGGGGATAGTTCTCAGGTACCATTTTGAACTGTTAAAAATTATATGTGAATGTGCCTAAAAGGTTCCTCTGGACCTATAAAAGCTGTCAAAAATGTCAAAGAACTTTGAAACCAAATATTTGTTTTCATGAGAGATAAGTTGAAAGAATCTTAATGTATTGAATTTTTAAGCAATTGGGGTTTTTGCCTTATTCAGTGACACCATCAGTAGGCACATAACAATGGCTCCTTAGGATTTACTGAGATGGACATGAGGTTAATAAGCATGGAGGGAGGAGGGCACAGGGTAGTTGATGGGGTGAGAGCATGGCTTGAGTGCTCACTAAATTGAGGAGCTTTAAAGGACCAGCATGGTGAGTAAGGGGACACAGGTTAGCAGAGGGTGTATAGGGGGTCATGAGGAATAAAAAGAGGTTCAGAGGATGGCAAAGGGGCTATCACCATCCATGGGGCCATGTGGCCAATCATAGGATGGCATGAGGGTATGAGTTAGCATGCAATGACACAGGTGGGGCATGAGCAATGTGAAGGGGTAAAGATTTGAGACAGGTGCAGGTGGATGCAATGATTACTTTTAAACTGTATTACAGTGTTGCTGCTGAGAGGTGTGCCTTGTGTCCATAACTGAAGCCAGCATCCTCCTTTCTCATTTCGGAGTTGCCTAGCATGATTCCAAGGGAGCCCCACCATCCGAGAATGAAAATCAATCTCCAGGCCAGTTTCTCCTGAGTAAAGATTGGGGTGGGGGGCAGAGGGGTGTTCCTGAAAAGTTCCCGTCTCAATGCTTCCTCCCTGGGAATGAAAGTTGGGGCCAAGGGCCAAAAATGCAGAGTGCACAAACATCCACAGAAATATTGGATTAGGACTTTGTCACTGCAGTTTGTTACAATTGAGTGACTTGTTACACCATTTCAGAAGGCACTTAAGAGGCAATTATATTACAATGCTGCTATAGTCATATCTAGGTTAGACCATTTAAGGAGCAAATTTCCAATAATAAACCAATTTTTTTTTTGTTTATGGCATTTGGTAGTTTCTGAACAATTACCATGAGTGTTAATAGCATTTTATTCGAGACTGAATCCATACTTACTCTCTCTGAGGTAGTGAAGGTGTGACAGGAGGATGTCAGCATTGTAGCTTGGGGTGAGACGCTGAAAATCTTCTTTGGTCATTTTGCATAGCTCCTTCCCATCAATATTCTGAAAGAGTGACACGTCGACATCGATCAAGCTGTATTCCTTCACTGCCCACTCCAGCCACTGCCTGACGTGATCCGTGGACCATAGTGTAGGATCTATATATATGTATGTACATGTGGAAGGGAATTGGGGTGTTTCAGAGAAAAACAAATACATATGTTAATAAGGTTAACTCAGAGGCACTGTGCAAGCTTGACTTGGCCCTCATCATGTTATACCTGACCTTAGTGCTTCATGCTGACACTAAATACTTGAGTTAAAATTGTTCCATTCTCAGCATTGGCACACCTCAACTTAGTGAATTTTTTAATTTCAAAATATACTTTATTCATGAAAAGAATCTTTGTGTATATACATAGACAAAAATGCAGTTCAGTTCAGTGTAGTAGCATATCAAGGGAACAAACATTGGAGGTTGGCTCTATCCAAACAAACCGAAGATGTCTCATAGAATTCCTACAGTGTGGAAACAGGTCTTTGGGCCCAAAAAATCCACACTAACCCTCAGAGCATCCCACCCAGACCCATTCCCCTATAACCCACCTAATTCACAGACCCTGGGCAATTTCGCATGGCCAATCCACCTAGCCTGCACATCTTTGGACTGTGGGAGGAAACCTACACAGGCACAGGGAGAATGTGCAAACTCCACACAGACAATTGCCTAAGGGTGCAATTGAACCCAGGCCCCTGGTGCTGTGAGGCAGCAGTGCTAACCACTGAGCCAACATACCACCCTATGATTCTATGATTCTATGTCTCTTGATTTAGACAGTTTAGGAGAGTGGTCCAGGAAATGGCTGATGAAATTCAAAGTGAGCAAATGCGAGGTCTTGCACCTTGGAAAAAAGAATACAGGCATGGACTATTTTCTGAACGGTGAGAAAATTCATAAAGCCGAAGTACAAAGGGATCTGGGAGTGCTAGTCCAGGATTCTCTAAAGGTTAACTTGCAGGTTGAGTCTGTGATTAAGAAAGCGAATGGAATGTTGTCATTTATCTCAAGAGGGTTGGAATATAAAAGCAGCGATGTGCTTCTGAGACTTTATAAAGCTCTAGTTAGGCCCCATTTAGAATACTGTGTCCAATTTTGGGCCCCACACCTCAGGAAGGACATACTGGCACTGGAGCGTGTCCAGCAGAGATTCACACGGATGATCCCTGGAATGGTAGGCCTAACATACGACGAATGGCTGAGGATCCTGGGATTGTATTCATTAGAGTTTAGAAGGTTGAGGGGAGATCTAATAGAAACTTACAAGATAATGCATGGCTTAGAAAGGGTGGACGCTGGGAAGTTGTTTCCGTTAGGTGCGGTTATTAGGACCCGTGGGCACAGCCTTAGAATTAGAGGGGGTCAATTTAGAACGGAAATGAGGAGACATTTCTTTAGCCAGAGAGTGGTGGGCCTGTGGAATTCATTGCCACGGAGCGCAGTGGAAGCTGGGACGTTGAATGTCTTCAAGGCAGAGATTGATAAATTCTTGATCTCGCAATGAATCATGAGCTACGGGGATAGTGCGGGTAAGTGGAGTTGAAATGCCCATCAGCCATGATTAAATGGCGGAGTGGACTTGATGGGCCGAATGGCCTTACTTCCACTCCTATGTCTTATGGTCTTCTGGTCTTATTGAACCAAAATATATTTGCATGCATTTGTGGCACCAGGAGGTTCTGATAACTGAACAGACCCCCATTTAACTTCAACAGAAAGACCTTAAACCGTGGTCTTTCCTTGCTGTGCCTTGGCAGCAGCTGCCTCAAGCTTCAGTGCGTCCCTCCACACATAGTCCTGTGTTTCGGAATGTGCCAGTCTGCAACACTCGGTTGAGGTCAACTCCTTGTTCTGGAACACTAACAAGTTTCAGGCAGACCAAAAAGAGTCTTTCACTGAGTTGATGATCCTGCAGGTGCAGTTGATGTTTGTCTCGGTGTGTGTCCCGGGGAACAAACCGTAGAGCACAGAGTCCTGCATCGTGGAACTGCTCAGGATGAACATCGACACAAACCACCGCATCATTCTTCAGACTTACTCTGCAAAGGCACATTCCTGAAGGAGATGTGTGACAGTCTCTAGCACCACCACCACTCCCCCAAACACACACACACACACACACACACACACACACACACACACACACACA
>JAHRHZ010000061.1:15380281-15513296 GCA_024137785.1 Ginglymostoma cirratum | reverse complement strand
CACACACACACACACACACACACACACACACACACACACACACACACCTTGAGGGCAGTGTGCATTGGCACAGAGAGTCCAGGCATAAAAGAAAGATCTCACATGCAGTTCCCTTTTCACCACCAATCAAGCCATGTCACAAACATGGAAGAAAGTCAATATCATAGCTTGACACAAGTTCAGTGTCAGTTGGAGTGCAGTGTCCAGTTCTGACTGCCACACTTTAAAAAAAATGTGGACACCTTGGAAAGAGTGGAGAAATGATTTACAAGCATTATCTCAGGGCTAAGGATTTCAGTCATAAAGATGGATTAAATAAGTTAGGAAAGTTTTCCTTAGGTTGAGAAGAGATCTGATTGAAGTATTCAAAATCATGAGAGATCTGGACAGGTTAAACAAGGAGAACACTGAATGACCAAGAATGAGAGGGCATAGCTCAAGTAATTTGCATCAAGTGGATGGTGCCTACACTCAAGATACTTGACACCATCCGGGCAAAGCAGCCCAATTGATTGACATCACATCCACAAACATTTGCTCCCTCCACCTCCAATGTTCAGTAGCAGCAGTGTGTACCATCAACCAGATGCACTGCAGAAATTCACCAAGGCTCCTTAGACAGTATCTTTCCAAACCCATGACCATTACAATCTAGAAGGAAAATGGCAACAGATATATGGGAACACCATCACCTGCAAGTTCTCCTCCAAGCTACTTACCATTCTGACTTGGAAACATGTCACCATTCCTTCAGTATCTTTTGGTCAAAATCCTAGAACTCCCACCAAATGGCATTGTGGGTCTGCCTAGCACATCAACTGCAGTGATTCAAGGGGGCAGCTCACCACCACCTTCTCAAAAAAGGAAATAGCCCATCCAGCAACACCCACAGCCCATGAGAGAATTTTTAAAAAATGAGTAAAAATTATTTGAGAAATAAAGGTTTCACAGAGTGGGTCGTTCGGGTTTGGATACATTGCATGAAAGTATGGTGGAGGCAGGTTCAATTTACGCACTCAAGAGGAAATTAGATTATTATCTGAACAGGAAAAATGTGCAGGTTTGCAGGAAGAAGGCAGGAAAATGATACTCAGTGAGCTGTTCATCATTCCTCTCTGTGCAGTAATAGTTCTGGGTTTGTGTGATTAGAGAAATGGTGAATGGTGTGGCCATTGAATAAGTTGGAACCTAGTTCCTAAACTAAAGATTGAGAAGCTTCAGATTCGCATGGAGCACTGGAAGAGAAGAGGAAGGTCATCGCTCCTCTCCTTTCCCTTCTTCCACAGATGTGTACCATTCTACCCAGGATTTAAGCACTTAAGAAAGACTGTAATGTTTGAACTTTCAGTTTTTTTTTTATTTTCTACATAAAAGTAAGAAGGTGACACTTTAAACTTGTTCTTAAGATTCTGTACCTAGGTACTAGGCCCATACTTAAGATGGCACCTTGTGTGGCAACATCATATCCTTTTCACTGTACTCCTGTTCTTCAGTACTTGAGTATAAGTGGCAATAAAATCGAAACCAAATCAAATCAAATTTACGGTAGTGCTTGAAAAGGCAGCCACCTACAACGCACACTTCCCCTACCCGCCACCCCCCACCTGCCTCATTACCCTTCTTTTCCAACAAATTCAAGCAGAAATAGTGGTTCATGTAGAGATTAGAATTTGCCTGACTTAGTTCAGGGTCAGCTTCGTAGGGTTTCTGTCATCCAAGTCGGGGAAAAAATGTGATCAGACACAGTGAAATCTATGATGCTATTTACATAATATCCCAACAACCTTTACTAAAACTCATTGCAAATGCAAAAACAGGCAAAAAACATTTTTAAGGCAGCAGTAAAGATTCTTGATTACCAAGGGGATGAAAGATTTTCAGAGCTATGCATGAAAGTATAGTGTGGAGGTACTGGAGTTGGACTGGGGTGGACAAGGTCAGGAGTCACACGACACCAGGTTATAGACAAACAGGCTTATTTGAAATCATAAGCTTTCGGAGCGCTGCTCCTTTGTCTTAGAGGAATCTTGATTTCTGTTTTGATACAAGTTTAATCACGATGATAGCTTAGACAAATTTCACCCCAATTACAGTGACTTGAAAATTGGCGTGAATTGGAGCAATTATCTCAAGCTTGTTGTGCCAATGATGACACAGGGAAGTTGTCCATGATGCACAACAGTTTAAGCACAAGTGCCAGATTTCTGCTCCCATTAATATAGAAAATGATTGCCTCTTCCTCTTCCTTACCAACTGTACATGTTTAAGAAACTATTAAAATTATTTGGCATTTATCTGGAGCTATAAACTGATGTGAGTCAGCCTTTGAAACCAGCATTTATACTTCAAATAGGCCCTGTGTATTTGTTTCGAACTCTAAGCCTCCCTTGCTCCTCAGCCACACCTCCAAACACAGACACATTTCTGTCTTCAATATTCATAAGATATAGGAGCAGAATTAGACCATTTAAATATGGGCTAGGGATGCCAAACAACAAAAAAAGGAAATGCATCCGCATACATCCCTCTAAATAATCAGAGAAACTTACTATAAGAGAACTGATTGATGGCAAACATGATCCCACTTAGCTTGCATCCTTGCTTGTAGATCATAGATGACAGAATCCCTACAGTGTGAGAACAGGCCCTTCAGCCCAACAAGTCTACACTGAACCTCAAAGCGTTCCACCTAGACCCACCCCACTATAACCCACCTAATCTACACATCCCTGAACACTGTGGGCAATTTAGCATGGCCAATCCACCTCGCATGCACATCTTTGGACTGTGGGAGGGAACCAGAGCACTTGGAGGAAACCCACGCAGACACAGGGACAATGTGCAAACTCTACACAGACAGTCACCCGAGGGTGGAATCAACCCTGGCGCTGTGAGGCAGCAGTGCTAACCACTGAGCCACCGTGCTACCCCAACTGTACATGTTTAAGAAACTATTAAAATGATTTGGCATTTATCTGGAGCTATAAACTGATGAGAGTCAGCCTTTGAAACCAGCATTTACACTTCACATAGGCCCTGTGTATTAATGTCCATGTCTAAGCCTCCCTTGCTCCTCAGCCACACCTCCAAACACAGACACATTAGTGTTTGACTCAATCCCTCTCTACCTCTGTGTATCTGACAATTTCTAGTTTTGTGTGTATTTCCAAGGTGGTCAGTTCTGCAATTTAACAGCGACAACCGAAAAGAATATCCTTTCAAACAATTACCTGCCGGCACAATCACTCTCCGCTCGTTAGTCGTCATGTTGGGAGGTGGCACATGCTTCTCCTCCATGTAGCTGCTGTAGCTCATTGGAACACTGTCGGATCCACTGACCATCTTCCCCGCTTTCACTATGCTGCAGTGTTCTGGTGAATTTCTGTGCAAGTAAAAAGGTTGTATGAAAAAGAAACCAATGGAATATTTACAAGCCAAATGCAGGTGTTGTGCGGCTGGGGCACCTGGGGGTGGCTGGGAGAAAGAAGGAGCTTGGCATCGCACAAAAACATATAGCCCTTCATAATCTCTCTCTCTCTCTCTTAGACACACACACACACACACACACACACTTCAGTGTTAAATAGAGTGAATGTTTTATTATGTGGTATGCATTTCACATCCCTTTAAAACAACAGATGCATTGCATAAAATTTTGTGCAGGGGGTTCTTTTGGCAGAACAAAATGTTAGTGATTTGGGGTCTGCAAGGGGCACTAAACAATTTAATGAGGCTACTTTTAGCAAAGGCAACATGCGATGCAGTGATCAAGTTTTGCTCAGTGAAACAGGGATTCAGTGAATGGAATGAATAGGCTCCCTACCCGAGTGTCAATTTGACAACACACTTTCAAAGCATGGCAGTTATCAGCCACTGCAACATCCTTTTATCCTGTTTATGGCAAAGTTCCAATTTTAATAACCCCCTACTGTGAGAACGGGGGTATGAGAGGTTTAAACAGCAGCAGCATGGTGCACACCTTGCCCACTTGCTCCTGCCATGCACATTTGAGTGGCGCTTGGAATCCTGAGTCCAGAGTAGACGAGAGCCTCATTAACATGGCACAATAAGGGTCTAATGATGTCTAATTAGCTCTCACTATGATTTTTTAGGCCATGATGAGTGACTGAAACTTGGTCACACCCCTGCTGGATGAGAAGGGGCAGCAGGCACAGGCTAGAGTTAAGAATCAGTGAAGTTTTTTTTTTGAGGATTCTCTATTGACCAAGTGGAAAAGAAGTGTTTCTTCCAACCCCACAAGGAAAGTTTGGGCCTCTTTTGCTCCAGATGTGCTCCCTTTGACTATGATTGCACCCAGAGACCACTTCTCTTCCACCCGGTCACACATCATTCACCAGGCCAATTGGAGCTGTTACCTTGGGTATCTATCAGTAGTCTCCCGTCACACTTTCCTTCTTACCATTGATCAACTCCATATCATTCCTGGTAGGTTCAGGTGGGAGTTGAGTTCTGTACTTTGATAACAACATTTGGGTGTTAAAATGACCTGGAATAACTTATCACTTTGTCCCACTAACTCCACACTGGTCACTCTCCCCAGTGGCTTAACAACTTTCAGAGTTTTCTTCCAATTCTGTTCAACATGCCAACTCTTGCTGTGGTCAAGTTCTCTGGGAAATTGTATCTTCCTCACCTTCCTTGACAAACCGAATTGCTATTATTCATGCAAGTGCCTAACAATAGAACTTGTTACAGGCCATACCAGGTCCCTTCAACATATTTTAAGAAGGTAGCCTAGACCATTACTTTTTCTTATTTTACAGGCAAATGTAAAGTGTCTGTTCCAGATGCGATGCAACTGGTTACACTACTTAATGTTAAGCAGAACACAATTTACTTAAATACTGTAGTTAAAATATACCCAAAGAAAGAGGAATTTAGAATAAATTAACTTTATTGGAAACTTAACAGAACAATAGATACAGTCACTATTACTAATTAACTGTTCCAAAATAGTAACATCCCATATACACATCCGTTGGCAAAAAAGGAAAATTCAGACAGATTCTCACATGCAGTTCTCCATTCCAGGAGGAAAGTACATGAAGAGAAAATGCAGAGTGACTAGCAATGAGGAGACATTCACCGAAGCTTTTAACTCTGTTGACACCCCAGTAGCTTCTGATGCTATTGAGAAACTAAAACCCAGAAATCCTAATCTGAGAGAGCTGGCCACACCCATTCAGACTGTTAAAAAAAACCCAAGGCCTCCCAAACTGCTTACTCAAGTGGGTTTAGCTGGCTTGCTGTATGCCTCTCATTCAATCTCTCTCTTAAAAGAAACCAATGCAAAATAACCTCTTAAAACTACAATATCATTGCCGACTTCAAATTCACTGCTTCAAAATCTTCAAATTCATTGCATAAAAACATTACGGTAGTACAATCATTATCTCATAATTATGGTCTTGTCACAAGCAAATTTTAATATGCTGTTTTTAATAAAACCATCAGGTGTTTTGCAAACAACTCACCAGCCTGGGAGATGGGACAGAGCAGAAACTCATGGCTATGGTGAGACCTGCAATCCTGGAGCTCTGAGAGACCAAAGACCTGTTTATCTCAGTCTTAAAAATTTCCTTTTTCCTACTTTGTACCTAAGATTTTGTACCTTTTTACCTGAGCTGGTGCTGGGAATGGCACTTTTCACTGTATTCTGGTATCCCCTGTACTTCAGTACATGTGGCAATAAACATAACTCTAATTTTCAATGATGAAATATCCACAAAGCTCTGGGATGAAGAATTCCAAAAACTTGCAATGTTTTGGGTGAAAGATTTGCCCCTCAACTCAGCACAGCATTCAGCAAACCTGAGCTAAGGTATATTGTCAGGTTCCATGAATCTGATGCTTTGGTTCATACCACAATGTATAAAAACAAATCTCTAGAATACATTTGTTGCATGGGCTTTCAGGGCATCTTTTTCATTTTTGCAGAAGTGGGATGAGCCACCGTTAATGTAGGTCTCCCAGTTGCCAAATGCCATTGACTTCAACGGTGATGGAATACGGTAGAGCTGTAAAATGGCCTGCTCCTTAACATTGTTCATATTGCACGATCTGCCACCTTTAAAATTAGTCCAACGAATGAGTATAATTTTAATAGCAGCCCTAAGATTACTGGCCAGAAAGTGGAATATTGGTAACCATTCTATGTGCGATAGGCACTGCGGACAGCTTTTCAAGTAGAGTCAAAGAAAATTTTGTGCCTGCACTTCTCATTAACCCCATGTAAAATGTGCAAGTAATGCTACATTCAAAATGCACAGTAGTGGTGAAACGAGATACTTTGGGTGCAAATAAAATGCTGTTTTCTTCCAGTCGGCGAAATTACTTGGTTGCTATGATTGAGGTTGCCAAAGCCAATTGGGTAAAACGCCCTCAATGGTTGGAAGCATCAGTTGTCCTGAAGGGCTAGCCAAGTGTGAGTGTCTGTGGTTTATATTGTCACCAGCAATTTGAATCTGTTCTGTATGAAAAGAGTAATATTTCAATGTTTATATAAGAAAGAACCTTGAGAAGCAGCTTGTTGGAATTATGCCTTGCATGCGCAGGGTGGCCAACCCTTCAGGTCTGTCCTAAAATCTCCAGGAATTAATGAATAATTGCCCTGGAATTGATGGCAACAAGCAGGAGAAAAATCATAGAGGATTAATAATGTGCTTGACTTTTATTTAATAAATTAATCATGGTGATATTCCAAAAATGACAGAAGGAGGAAAAAGACTGTTCGATTAGATGGGGCAATTGGAGGTAGGTGGTCATATGTTGACACATCCAAGATTGTGTCCAAGCAGACACAGCCAGCAGGCCAGTGCTTACAGCTATGATTGAAATTAGGCAAATACAGATTTGGATGTACTCACACAAGAAACACAAACATTTAGCATGCAGGTTACAGCAAGCAAACTGGGAAGCAAATGGCACGTCAGTATTTATTGCAATGGGTTTGGAGAACAAGAGTTAAGAAACGTTGCTACAATTGTGCAGGCCCTAGTGAGACTAGACCTGGAGCACTGTGTGCAGTTTTGGTCTCCATACGTGAAGACAAAAGTTCTTGAATTGGGGGAAATACTTTGAAAGTTCACCAGATTGGTTGCAGGGGTACGACGATTGTCCTTTGGCGATAGACTGAGTAACTTGGGCTTATGCTGTCTGTAAATTAGAAGGGTGAGATGTAATCTTATGAATTCATATGAGAATCTGCTTAGGGTTCGACAAGATAGATACTGAGGGGTTCTTTCCCTGGCTGGGGAATCCAGAACACAGGAACACAGTCTCAAGATACGGGGTTTATCATTTAGGGCTGAGGTGAGGAGTAATTTTTACACAGTCGTGAATCTTTGGAATTCTCTATCACAGAGGTTTGTGGATGTTCTATCATTGAAATGTTTAAGGCTGAGATAGATAGGTTTCTGGTCTCTCAACGAAATCAAGGGATTTTGAGAATGGTCGCAAAAGTGAAGTTGAAGTCCAAGAACAGTCATGATCATATTGACTGTTAGAGAAGGCCCAACAGGCCCAAATGGTTTACGCCTACTTCTGTGTCTTATTGTTTTATGAGAAATGGGTGGTGGTAGTAATATCACTAGATGAGTAAATCCAAAGCCTCAAGCTAATGTGTGGGGACATGGGTTCAAATCCTAGCATGGCAGATAGAGAAATTTGAATTCAATTACAAACAAAACCAGCCCAACAACAACCATATAGAAGGGGAGGCAATGGCCTAGCAGCATAATGACTGGACTGTTAATCCAGAGACCCAGGGAATGTTCTGGGGACTGGGGTTTGAACCACACCATGGCAGATGGTGGATTTTGAATTCAATAAAAATCTGGAATTAAGATTCTAATGATGACCATGAATTTATTGTCAATTTTTGGAAAAACCCATCTGGTTCACCAATGCCCTTTAGGGAAGGAAACTGCCATCCTTATCTGGTCTGGCCTATATGTGACTCCAGACCTACTGCAACGTGGTTGACTCTTAACTGCCCTTTGGGATGGGCAATAAATGCTGGACTGGCCAGCAATGTCCTTTATAAAAATGATACAATCAGTGTCAATTGTCAAAGAAAGAACCCATCTGGTTCACTAATATCCTTTCCAGAAGACGGTCTGCCATCTGCCCTTAATATGATGCCAGATCCAAAGCAGTATGGTTGACTCTTAACCACCATCTAGGCTGAAGAACAAATGCTGGCCTAGCCAGCGACACCCACTTCCCGTGAACAAATAGAAAGTAAAAAGTGAAGGACACTGGAGATTTCAGTTCCATATTTTATATGACTTTAGACTGATAGCAAAGTGATTTGAAAATGATTTCCAACCGTATGTATATCCTGAAAAATGCACAGTTCTGTGGAAATTGAGTAAATGCAACAACCCATGTGTACAATGCAGACAGAAATCAAACCTAAATGAATCTCTTCTCATTAAAGCAGGGAGCAATAGTCAGCAATCCTACTATCCTCAAGGTTGATTCCGATCAGCGACTTCTCCCTGTAACTTTGAAACAGTGTCACTTGTATCAGTTTGCATTGACTGAGCACTGATTGAAATCAAGGCCATCTTCTCAAGCCTTAAATATTGGGTATAACTGATTCTCCTTCATTCACGTGATAATATGCAGTAGAGGTGAGTTGGTATTCTTTCCTGAATCTAAAATTGGAGGAGGATGGGGTAAGACAGACCTCAGTTCTGATGTTTGTTTTGTTACTGCTGAAACCACATAAAATAACACTTCAACATAGCGCTATCATATTCGAAGTGGAAAGAATTGCCTTCTAGTTAAAATAAATAGAGATTTCTGGTTCTTCGGTTTGGAGTTTAGACATTTCCCTACAGCCCATTTATAAACAAGACTATCTGGTTCTAAACTTGAACCAACAGCAGGCATAGAGCAGAATGGTGTTGCAGAATTCCCAGAGGAGTAAGTAGCTAAAATGTACATTCTTGTTGTTGTGTGCCAAGGGAGGTCTACAGACAGCCTGCAGACAGCCCACTAACAACTCACTGAGAAGAATCTGATTTGTTTCCACGTGAATGAAATTGACCGCAGTCAGTTTCTGACCTGATTCATGATGGATCTGACATCGTTGACTTTGGCCTAGGATGCGTGATGCTTCCCAGTGGAGAAGGAGGGAAACGTTGGTGCTGAGAAGTTCAGTTAAATTAAAAAAAAAGAGACTTATTCATTGATTATTCATGCCATAGTTTTGCGAAGCAGCAATCCAAAACTTGAAAAGCTAAAATCTATTTACTTATCTTAAAATTGCCATTAGTGCATGCTAAGTCCCAACAAGGACAGAAGTCAGTGCTTGAGATTTGGGAAGAGGTTGTCAGTTTCAGGGAGATTGTACTAAGGCATGTAATTTCAATGATCATGTGACCCTCAGCTGGCCTCACTGGTTCTTTTCCATTTCCTGACATCAGTCTAGTTAGCAGCTCTTCCCAGAGATGTTGCATGTTTACATACTGTGCCGTTCACTTTCAGACGTGACTACTCTTCTCCTTGCCTGAGGTGTCGAAATTTCATTTCAAGGCCCTGGTGTTTTCACTGCCACAGGAATGTTTTGAATCAGTCCTGCTTTGAAATTTTACCGTAAATCTCCCAATAACAGATGACAAACTCAGCTGAAGATTCCAGATAAGTAACCCAAGCAACAGAAACAGAAATTGCTGGGAAATCTCAGCAGGTCTGGCAGCATCTGTGGAGTGAAATGAGGGTTCAGTGACCCTTCCTCAGAACTGATGGTGGCCAGGAAAATGGTGGTTTTTACGCAGCTACCCAAGAAAGCCTGACTTTACCTCTGATTGCAACCTCCTTTGTGTTTGTGTTGCTCTCAGGAGTGACAATACCACCAAAAATATTGGGGAATGTTTCCTTTTTCCTGGACGAGAACAGCTGTGACTTTCTTGTGGAGGTCTAATGGAATTCCTGCCATTACTGCGTTCACCTTCAGCCAGAGGTTTGAATAGGTATAGGCCATTCAGCTCTTTGAGCATGCTCCATCAATCAATTCACTCATGGACGATCTGTACCTGGAGTCCATTAGCTGCCTTTGCTCTGTATCATTTGATACCCTTATCTAAAAAAATGTACAAGGTCAGTTTTTGGGGATAGGAGCAAAGAGTTCCAGGTTCTCACTAATTTTTGCATAAGGAATTGTTTCCTGATTTCACTACTCATAGAAACATAGAATCCCTGCAGTGTGGAATAGGCCATTTGGCGCATCAACTCCAATTTGACCCTCCAAAGAGCATACAATCCAGATGCACCTCCCTACCCTATCCCTGTAACTCTGTGTTTCCCGTGGCTAATCCAGGCCTGGATACAATTTAGCAGGGCCAATCCAGATAACCTGCACATCTTTGGACTGTGGGAGGAAACTGGAGAAAACCTACACAGACATGGGGAGAATGTGCAAACTCCACACAGTCACCTGAGGGTAGAATTAAACCCGGGTCCCTGGCGCTGTGAGGCAAAAATGCCAACCACTGAGCCACCGTGCCACCCATACTGGCTTTTGAATTCCCCAGAGGAGAAAATAGAAATGATTTCTTTGTTTCTAATGGAACAACATAATAAATAAGAGCAGGAATGCACTATGTAGCCTCTCAATCCAGCTCCACCTTTCATTTAGATCCCTCATCTAACATGTCCTTAACTCCATTTTCTATCCAGTCCTGTCAAATGTTTGACTCTCTTGTCAATCAAAAATCTGTTTAATTCAGCCTTGAATATATTCAATAACTAAAGATTCTTCCATTCTTTATGGGAGAACATTCCAAACACTAATGACCCTCTGAAAGAAGGAATTCCTTCTCATCTGTGTCTTAAATGGGAGACCAGACTATGTCAAACTGTGACATCAAACTGTATCCCTGAGTTCTAGATTCTTCCATGACAGGAAACATCTTTCCTGTTTCAATCCTATTGAATCATGTTAAAATTTTAAAGATTTCCCAGATCTCTACAATCAAGGGCATCCAAACCAATTCTAAGCAATCAATCATAGAGTCAGAATCACAACGATGTATATCATGGAAACAGTCCCTTTGGTGCAACTCATTAATGCCAACCAGATATCCTAAATTAATCCAGTCTCACTGGCCAGCATTTAGCCCGTAACCCTCTAAACCATTCCTACTCATGTACCCATCCAGATGCCTTTGAATTGTTGTAATTGTACCAGCCTCCACCACTTCCTCTGGCAGTTCAGTGCTTAAAACGTAACACTGCAAACTCCACTATTATTCTGCATTGTACTCTCTACCAGGCCAGTTTACCTTTCCTGAGGTATGGTGTCCAATCTGAATGTAGTTACATGAGATGATGGTCCAGCCAGCTCCAATGCAACTGAAACATGCATGTTCACTTTTGAGTCTCAATCCTCATCAGATAAAAGCCACGTTCCACTAACTGTTTTGATTATGTTTAATACTTATATGCACTGGCTTTTAACAATTTGTAAATCTAGACATTTAAATCTCTTTGCTCCTCCTATCTATACAAGTTAATACGTGCACTAACAGCTGAATATTATACCTCATTCTCACTTAACATTGGGGGATAAGCATTCATCACAGAGCATTTGACCTCCTCTAACACTCATCGGTGTAGAACATGCAGATTAGCTTCTAGTTAATGATTAATTCCAAAGATATCAATGAGGGGTTCGGGGGCTCTTTCATGCTGATACCATGTTCTAAAGGAGATTGGTGTGCCTTTTCTTGTTTTAGATGATCCTTGTCCAGCATTTAGACAGTGAAAATTCCACTTGTCAGCACTCATTTGATGTTATTCAGGCTCCTGAATTCATTACCATGATCAGGGGATTGTGGAAAAAGGTCTGCATTATGGAACCATTCAGCTAACCCAATGCTCTAAAGGAGGCGAAACAGCTGAAGCTGGTCTGGCTACAGCTTGTATCTGTCATGAACTCTTGCAACTGTGTCCTGGGGCTGTGATGATGGGCCTCTGACAATTCCAACCATCTTTCTTGTTTTCAGGTGTGACTTTCCCTTTAATCCTCACCTCAGCCTTTCTAGTGCTTTTTACAACCACACTCAATGAAATTTTACTTGCGGCTTTGAAGAGCTGCTTTTGACCTCCTGTGGGCCTATGCTGACAAATCCTTATTCTCTTCCCTGGCATTGAACTTGTTTTCATTCACAGTATACCCATTGTTGTCAGCGTTAGGTTTGGCTCAGTGAATCAACACTGAATGAGAAAGTTATTGTATCCAAAATCCCAATCTGGAGAACCATCACTAAATCCTTGCTGATTCTCCGGTACTGACGGTGTGCTACACTCATAGAAGTGCTGTCTTTTGGTTGAGCCATTAAACAATACCTGCATCAACTCTATCAGATGAATGCAAAAGATATTTTGACACTATTTGAATAAGAATAAAATATTTCCTTACTCTTTGGTCATCATCTATGCATTAAACAGTATTATAAAAGCTGATTGTCTGGTGATGATCTCATAGCTGTTAGCAAAACCTCTGTTGTTTGCAATGTGGCAGCTGTGCATCCTAAATTATAACAATGACTACATTTCAAAAGTGTCATGTAAGGGCTTTAGGACCCTGGAAAAACCTTGTGACGATGTCACTGAGTTGTTTCCCACAAGGCATAAATAACTCAGCATGGATGGAGTTAGATGGATGGAGGATGAAAAATCAGTAGAATGCATTGATCATAGTTACAAGAATTGAAGAGAGAAGCACATGTAGATAACAGTCTCTGACTAATGTCGTGGAAAGATTTGAACCTGGTATATCTCAGATCAGCATGTATAGTTATATATTGTGCTAAAATGCAATAATCAGAGTTTTACAGAAGTCTAACCATGAAGAAAGTTCTTGAACTTTTCAGATAGTCAGTCTTGAACCCAAACTCTCAGGTGCACCCTAAAACAAATGAAAAAAAAAGAAAAGCCTGTACAAGCAGTTGTCTATACAGTGTTTTGGGATATCAGGAGACTATAAAAGGTGTTATGTACAGCATCTTTAAAACTCACAATCTCTAACACCTAGAAGGACAAGTGCGGCAGATGCATTGGGTACACACCACCCACAGGTTACCCTCCCCCCCAACTCACACAACATCCTCACTTGGAAATATATTGTTGTTTTTTCACTGTTGATTGGTCAAAATCAGGGAACACCTTTCCTAACAGCACTGGGGTGTTACTGGGCACAAGAAGGCAGTTCATCACAACCCTCTCCAGGGCAATTGGGGATGGGCAAAAAAAAATGGCCCAACCAACAACACCTGCATCACATGATCCAATCAAAAACAAGTTCTTTTCTCTCTTTATGACATCAAAAACAGTTCTTTCATCTCAGCCACTAATGTAATAATGAATGCAACAATTCTGGGATCTTTAAACATAGTAGACCCAAATTAGTTCAAGCCTAATTAACTTCTTGAAAGCGTTTTTAGCCTTTTTAAAAACATAGCATATTGTTAATGCTTTTAGGTCATGCTATAAGCTATTCTGTTAACAAGAGGGCAGTACTGATTTGGATAGAGTTCACAGTGAGTCAAGTGTTTGTCAGTGTGAATGAATTTTAAAATGAACCCTGAGAGTTATAGGAGTACAACACAGTTAACACGAGACCAGAATCCACTTTCTTTCATTCTGCGCAAAATTATTTTTGTTATTATCTGCTCATATTATAACTCAAATCAGAACAACCAGACAATAATCTAGTTCTATTCATCATCCTGATTTGTCTGGGAAGGACAAATGTTGCTTTGATCTACAGCACCATCTGGAGGTTATTCATTGAATATTCTATCGCATTCCGACTAGTGGTCTACATGCATAGATGAAATCAATGTTTTGAATCAATTTATTTTAAATGCTGTAAGAATTTATTAGTAAGTATGCTCACTCTGTCTTTTATCACAATATTAAGCGGCAAGGAGCATAGAATAGGGATGGTAATTATTCTCAAATTGAAAACATTTACTAGTCAACTTCCTGCAGTTTTGTAGGGCAGTGATTTTTGGTGTGGGAGAACGGTTGTGATAGTTAGATCATAAGATGCAGTTGCGTTTTAACTTAGCTTGTCCTTTAATGTCACAGGTCAGCTACTTCCTGAGGAAAAGTGGACTGCAGAGATATATCCTGAGGTCCATTCAAAGATAGCTGCTTCAAAATCCCTGGCTCCAGTTTCTGGGCAGAAGCCAGGTTGTCCTGATCCAAAAAAAACAGGAAATGACTGGTTTTCGTTGTCTTTTTGCAATCCTTTGGATGTTTTGAAATGTGATGGCTGAGGTTAGGGCGGATGTGCTCTGGATACAAAACTTCAATACAGAAAGAACCAATCTCAGCAATGGCCTGGGATCAGGGGATTAATGTTCACAGTGACAACCAAGGTGTCCTATCCTTTCACATGTCACTACAGTTGAGAAATTTGGGATTACTTTGGAAAACTGGCACATACCTTCAACCTCATAACCATCCACTCCTTCAAAAGAGTGATCCACAGCTATTCCTCATTCCAGAGATATTCGGCACACAGTTGTCTAATGTCTTCAGAAAATTGGGCTTATAACTCAGGGCACAGATGTACCAAAATTGGAAGTCTTCCAACATTTCAACTAAGTGAAGCAAGTCTTGGTAAAAGTTTCTAAACTACTCATCTGAAGGGAATCACAACCGACCCTGAGCCCACCTGACAGTCAATCACTGGTCACTGGAAAGGATTCAGAAGTGGGAATTCTGCCAAATGGAATATTCAACCATGGTTCAGTGGTGATACACTTGCCTCTGAGTCAGAAGGTTGTAAACACTGAGAGAGGAAGCTGAACATTCGAACATGGTGTCTTCAGATGAATCTACAAAATGAGGGCCCGCCTGCCATGTCAGTAGGATGTGAAAGTTCTCACTTTACTATTTTGAAGAGGAGCAAGGGAGTTGTCTGGTCAATATTTATCCTGCAGTCAAAGTCACTGAAATAGATTCTTTAGTTGTTGCTGCCAAAGTGTAAGAGATCAACTTTGAGAATGTCTTTAACCTCAACTCACTTAATTGTGTCAAATATGGTCTTTCCACCATAGCAGTGTGGTTTGAATCTAATTAATTGTGACTATACTGAGATCTGTGTATTGTGGAGTCTGGCCATTGCTGGACCATTGGCGATCTCCACTTGATTCATTGTTAAAAACCGAGGAGAGAGAAGCTTAAAGTAAACTGAATATCTTTTGGTGTCTTTTTCTCAGGTTTGTATTGACCAGAAATGTCCCTGTAAACCTGCACCATTGTTATGGAAGATTTTGTGTGATGTGGATGATGAAATAATTTATCTATTTTGTGTGTATTTGTGATTTATAAAGAACACATCTATTCACAGTGCACGAAACAAAAGCTTTCTCTTCCCTTCATCCGCACACTGGTGATGAATTAACCTTAACTCAATGTAATTGTAGAGGCAATAATTGCAAATAAATTTTAGTCCACTTTTGCAGTGTTTTACAGCCTTTGGTATCAGTTATAAAAGAAAACCATATACTCAAGGGTTTAACAACACAATGCATCTACCACAAGAAGCTGAATGAAATGAGTTGTTATTTACAAGCTAAGGGACATACCATGGAGTGAACATGCTCCCTGGTAATCATCAATGAAACATTGCTGAACTCCAGCAGTTAGTTGCTCTCTGAAGGTAAATAGAGGAACTCAAGAGATGGAGGGGGTTATATTTCAAGCAAAAATGGTGGAAGATTTGAAATCCTCTGACCAGTAGATTTTTCATGTGCTGATTCGACCCGAACTTAAAAATGCCTTCCAACAATTGTGCTTACAGATGTGTGATAAATGTCAATGCTATTAAAATAATTTTATAAAACTCATTTATTCTTTATATGACAGTCCAGAGAATATTGGCAGATTACCGGTGGATGGGGCATCATATTTGAGCGTACTGTTGTCCAGGTTACATGCATAATTAAGGAAGTGCTGTGCTTAGTTCTTGGTCTAATTTTTCTGAAGAATAATCACTAAAATTGTTCTCATATTGCTGTTTGTTGAACCATGCTGTTCCTAATTTCCTATTTCTAAGATCCGTCAATGACTGTATCAGCCATTGGGATTTCCTCAGGTCACGAAAAATGCTAGATCTTTCATTTATCACTTTAAAAATATGAGGCTCTTAATGTCAATAGGTGGAATAGCGAGTGGGGTCTCCTTCTCTGATAGGTAACATCAATTATAAGAAGGACTACCATGCCCCCGAAGTAGTTTCACTGCAAACAGTGATGAGGTATGGGTAAGTTCAGTCAGGCTGGCAGCACTAAATGTCTGAAGTCTCTTTAATGCCTGTTGCAATGTCATGAGTTACAAAAGCACTGTACTCAAGGCTTTAAGAACACAATGCATTTAATGCAAGAATTGGATAAGTTGTAATTTACAAGTGGAAGGGACAAAGCTGTGGAATGAATAGGCTGGAAAGTGTCAAGCAAACATTAATATCCTTGGCAGGTCTCGAAGTGGTTACACTGGGCCAAGAGCTGGCCTTTCATCTTCGGAGCAAAAATGGTTGAAGAGTTAAAACCTTCTGGCTGTTAATTTTACCATTCACCCAGGTTTGCCCAACGTGAGCTGGTCCCACCCTGAGATAAAAATACCTAAAGTTCTGGCTGTTCTTGGATTTCCTCTGTAACAACAAGTTGCTCCAGCTGGCACAGGTGGTCAAGAGTGCAGAATTAGCCCAGAAATTAGGGTGGCATTCAAATTTACCTTTCCTACAATAGGACTTTTTTTTTTCCTGGGTGGTAGAGACAAACATGGGCCAGCTAAGAGGCTGAAATGAAGCTGATTGGGATTTCCAGCCTGTTGTCATGACTTGGAACTCTCCAAGCATCTTTCCTGTTTGTGGTTGATTCAGTTGTCATAAGGGCCTCCACTTATTTTCCTAATTCGACTTTTGGGCAGAGACTTGTGAGTGATCTTCTTCCACTTGGCAATCATCTGTCACACATCCTTTCCTCAGCAGCTAACCAAGATAGGCCCTGTTAGGCTGAGCAGCCACCTGACTTTATCATAATTATCTCACCCTGACCTCAAGAAGTGAGGGACCTAAATTAGAGATAATAGGAACTGCAGATGCTGGAGAATCCAAGATAACAAGGTGTGGAGCTGGCTGAACACAGCAGGCCAAGCTTCCTGCTCCTATGATGCTGCTTGGCCTGCTGTGTTCATCCAGATCCACAACTTGTTATCAGGGACCTAAATTAGCAGTGTCCACACTTGAAGCAGCAAAAGAGCAACAAAGCTTTTCAGGCTTTAATAAAAGGAAGGAATGGTGGTCGTTTCAATTTCCCATTGACCTTTTATTCCATAAATAGCTTCTGAAGTTTCATTGCAGTTTATGGATTTATTTCAAACACGAGAGGATCAAGAATATCTTGCCAACTCATCATATACCTTCCTGCACGTCTTACAATCTTTATGGACTGAATTCCTGATCTAATTGTTCCTGAAAAGGTGGTATCTTTACATTTGAAATTGTGAAGCACAAGATTTGAAAATATTTATGCTCCTCATGTCATCCCTGAGAACAAGCCATTGGGAAAGCCACATCATTTCAAATGAACATCAATGTTGCTGAACTTCTTAACTGATCAACTTCATTCTCATGTTTCAATGGTAATTCTTCAGTACAGAAGAATGCCATTAGGTCCATTGACTCATGCTCATTGAAAGAGATCTCCAATTATTCACACTTCCTTGCCTTTTCCACTGAACTTCCACTTCCTGAGGGACTCAGCCTGTATGATACTGGATCAGATACTTAGATACAGTGTATATCACCACTGGAAATGATGCATTCCCACATGAGCTTGCTGTCTCATGTACAGCATTGTGGTAAGATGTAGCCCACAGCAAGATGTGTTCTGAGAACGTTATTGCTTTACTGACATCAGTAGACTCGCTAAGTACTACCAAAGGGGTGAAACATTATCGGGGACATGCAGGAATGTAGAATGTTGGATAAAATCAGATCAGCCATCTTACTGAGTGGAGGAACAGGCTTGAAGGGCCCAATAGCCTACTCTTCTTTCTCATTCATATGTTGGTATGTTGGCGCCCTGTTTACAAATATAGAGGCCAAATAGAGCAAGTGGCGAGCTGAATCTCCCAAGTGCTCATTCTGGTTTTCTTGTCAAGTATTCCTGATGTTCATCTTGTTTGCTGAGTTTGGTAAGATGGCAAGCCAAGTGTTAACAAGGCAAATTGGGCTTAATGAGGTATTGATCCCTGTCCCAGAAAGAAAACCCAGTGAAAACCTAGCAACACTTGAAAGCTAATGTATTGTTCATACTGGAGCACAGTTCTGAGGTATACAAAACAAGTTGGACCAGTATGCATCATCTGCAAGTTTAAGTGGTTTTTCTCTCTAGGAATTGACATCTCACTTCTGCCTAGCCAGAATCTCACCCTGCCACTTGTAAAAAGCATAAAAGATGGTGTGAGTTGTTCATGACTTCGAAATGTGCCTTGCTATATTTATCACCTGACTCTCCTACATACCTCACCATTGTCCACATCATTTAAACCCCTATAATATTCAGTTCCCGGTTATTTAATGAAAAACATTCCCTATGCTCAAAATAACTTTATATAATTATTTTTAATATTTTTGTGATGTCTGAAAAACCAATCTATTAAATGTAGAAATAATAGTTTTTCTGAAGAAGGGTCCAGACCTGAAACGTCAGCCTTCCTGCTTCTCTGATGCTACTTGGCCTGCTGCGTTCATCCAGCTCTACACCTTGTTATCTCTATTAAATGTAAGCTTCTTTTTGGTTGAAAATCATATAAAGAAGGTATGCTGACTCGTTTTAAACAAAGAATATTTTACACACGTTCCGGGGGCAGCGTGGAAACAAAGGTTACAGCTGATTTAAGGTTGGAGAAACGTATTAGAGTGGCTGGGGTAGAGTTAGAAATGATAGAGAGTTAGAAGACTAAAAACGCCATTGTCTGCAAGAATATAGAGGTAACACTGCCTCAGGAACAAAGGAAACTGGCAAATAATGAACAATCATGAAAGTGAGGTCTTGTACATATGGTGCTGCAATACCACTGACTTAGGAATGAAGTAAAATGCAATACAAATAACAAACGAATGTTATGTGGTTTATTCACCAACAGAAGGAAATGAAATAAAAAGATCAAAGGGAACTGTGAGGTGACGCACCAAGTGTTGTTATGTGAGTACACACATAAATAACTGGAGCAAGAAAATGGAGAGTTATAGAGACATCAGAATATGGAAGAGAACCGAAGTATTTCCTGTGCATCATTAAGCTAGAGGACTAGAATACCATTTTATATTCAATACTTTACCCATTTTGTCACTTATTTACTCCTTTGCATTTTCTCTTCTTACCTTTCCTCATGATCTCACTCCACATACAATCTTCTGCACCATTACAGTAGAAACACTCTGCCCTTTTGATTCAGAGTATATTTTCCCTTCGTCCTGTGTCATGCATTTCACTGTTCTCTGTAGACACTTTAGCAAGCAAGGCCCAGCATTCTGTAATTCTTTGATAGATTTCTTTGCCATGCAACCTGTCCCCCATAACCAAAAATCATTCTCCTAATTTTCCTGTGTTGCTGTGCCTCTTTTGTCAATTCATCCAAAATTGCCTCCAACTCTTTGTCTTGTGTCCGCCACTCCTTCTAAGCAGCACAAGGGACATTTTGACACAGAAACAGCACAATCTAAATGCAAGTTCTTAAGAACAAAGGAATAGAAATTGCTTGATAAAAACAGGTCAAGGCCCATCTAGTTCTTCTTCTACACTCCTATAGTTCCTTGATACAACAATTTTGGGGATTAAGCTGCGTCAGTTAGCTTACAACAAATCCAAACACACTGTCAGAGATGTCACAAAAGCAAAGAAAAATTTAGAGATCCATGGGTTCAAAGTCATCAGTTTCCTCCCAAACAAATACACTATGCATATATCCTGTCGCTAATGACTTCTTATTCCTTTTTTACTGCCTTTCTAAAAACTGCTATTCTGATTTCTAAAAAGACTGTTTTAGGCTTAGATATAATGTATAACACCAGCTTGTCCATTGTATCAACGAGTCGCTGGAATGAGAATCTGGTGAATTGAAAACAAATGACAAGACTCATTTAAAAATAAATGGACTGTAAATTTTTTATATATTTGTTCAGTGATTTCTCCGCTTCAGTCTTAAAATTCTTTAATCCTAAATCTCTTCCACCAGATTCCTTGTTTTAGAGGGACAAGGAGAGTGAGACTGAGGTTGGGAAAGAGCCCTAGGTTCTACAGGCATATGCAGGCAGACACCAGAGCTGGGATGGTAGTTAGCCATGAACCCCGTCTGTCCCATGTTAGTGAGACACATCCTGACCTTTTGGGCCCAGCTTTGTCAGAGCTGAAGAACACTACTCAGATCAAGAATTTTGCAATAAGCATCTCTGGGGTTAAAATCATGCCATTTTATATTAGCAATTTAAACCTTTTGTTCTGGTATTTTAATGAAAGCACAAGCTCTCATATTTGTAATGGGTTAACTCTTTTGTTAACAAGACAAACCAAGGAATTTTATGAAAATGTGTTAACAGGTTTATTATTAACTTTTCATGGTGAAATTTGAGTTCCAATTTAACTTACTGGCACAAAACTTAAAAATGAAATTGTTTGATCTTATTAAAATGCGAGCTGTCTGTGCTGGAGAATGGAATTTTGTTCCCTTTTCCATAATTATTTCCATAATTCCAGTTCAATTGAGGAGGCCATGAAGATGACTGATGTGGAAAATGGAAAAACTTACACTGTTACACTGAAGAGGGTGGGATTCTGACAAATAACATTGGAGCAGAGCTATGAAAGCCTTACTGTGCTGATGGCCTATGCCCCATCTGAGTTTAGGAAGGCTTGATGCTGGCTAAAAGTGAAGAAGAGAGAAATTGCCTTTCTGGGCATTTGTATCCCTCACTTCAACAAATCAATATAGCACAGAAATTAAAAAAACAAGTAAAATAAGAGAATCTGCATTCAGTTCAATTGAGTGCAACTGAATGGATTGATGTGAATTGGTGAAAATCATCAGATTAATGCAGTGATTTTCTTTTTAAGATTCAAGTATTTAAGGGAATACATGATGAACAAAAGGACCCTGAGAAGCACCAAGGATCAAAATGGACCTTGATCCGCATGTCCAGCAGTCTCTTAAGGTATCAGGCCTGGCAGATAATGTCGCTAAGACAGTATATGGGAATGCATATGCCTTTGTTAGCCGAGGTATAGTATTTAAGAACACAGAATATATGCTGAACTTTTTAAAATGTTGTTCAGGATACAGCTAGAGAATTGTATGCAGTTCTGGAATCCACGAGAGGTGGGATGCGAGTGCATCAGAGAGAGCACAGAGGAGATTTGTAAGATCTGACTTAGGCTGGAGAGTTTCAGTTAGGAACAGAGATTGGATAGACTGGAATTGTTTTCCTCAGAGCAGAGGAGCCTGAGGAAGGGCATGATTGAGATGTATAAAATTATGAGGAGCATGGACAGGGTAGCCAAGAATAAACTTTTCCCCTGGATAGAGGTATCAATGACTGGGGACACAGATTTAAGGTGGGGCATGAAGTTTTGAGGGATTGAGAGGAAACGGTGTTTTCACTCAGAGGGTGATGCAAATCTGGAACTCACTGCCCACAGAGGTGGTAGAGTCAGAGACCCTTATAACATTTAAGAAGTATTTAGATGTGCACTTGCAATGCCAAAGCATTCAAGGCCATGGGGCAAGTGCTAGAAAATGGGATTAGAATAGTTAGGTTGCTGTTTTTGACTGGTGCAGACATGATGGGCCGAAGGACTGTGCTGTAGCTTCTATGACTCTACGAGTGCAGGCTATCTCATTCTTGTGGGCCATGAACCTTGATAGTGTCATGCCTTTACATGATATTTGTACCCCAGATGCTTGGTAAAGAATCTCATCAAGAGAAAGTTCGCCATATCATCAACATCCTACAGATGATGATAGGAATGCAGGTTCCCATTCACCAGAAACTAAACTGGACTGCTATTTAAAGATAATGACCACAGGATGAAAGAAGAAGCCACATACTCGGTGTCAAGTAACTCACCTACTGATTCCTCAAACTCTTTCCACCAGCTACAAAGCCCAGTCAGAGGTCTGACAAAATACTCATCACTCACCATAACTGCTACAACACCGAAGAGGCTTGACAATGTCGTGACATACTTAGCCCTAGAATTAGATTCAATGTGCATCTCTTCCATGATTAACACATCATTCTGTAGATAATATTTTATGCAGAATTTCCTGCAGCAACTTCAATCCTAATGTTCTCTACCACCATGAACAAATCAAGCAACAAGGTAATGGAAACGTGTTCACTTCTAAGTTCCTCTCCAAGCCTCACAATCCTCACTTGGACATGAATTTCTATTTCTTTACAGTGGCTTGGTCAATGTCTGAAATTTATCAACTAAATATCCACCACAGGAACAGGAATTCAAGGAAGAGTCACTAATATCCTTTCTGGAAAGATACGAATAAACTATAAATGTCATCCCTCCCGACACCCCAAAAGCAAAAGAAAAAATTAACAAGTTAACAAATTAGGCCCAATCAAATGACATTGGATTTAACCAATCTGTAAAAGGCACATTGAAGAATCACTCCATGATTTTATTAAGTAAAATCTTCTGGATCATCTGAATATTGACAGATGTCAAACAGAACACATATATAAAGGACAAAGCAAGGCATTATCCACTAAATTATCAGAAGTATGCTGCAATGAATCATAAATATACTGCCACTATTTCAGGCAAGAATCTCATAGACAGTGGGAGGTGACAGGCTATTAGACTCCCAACGGCATCGCAGGTGTTCCTTATTTAATAACCAGGCAAGAGATTTATAAAATAAATTATCATATAATATTTAGATATTTTGTGAGTCTTTGAGAATTAAACAATTGAATATACAGTGTCACACTGTTGGCTAGTTTGAATTGGTGTTGAGACCACGAGCAGGTGATGTAAGGGCTGAGCATCCTGCATCTTGGGACACGATCACAACAGGGTGTATTATGGGTCTTTATTGGAGTTGAGCATGCACACACTCACCTTAGCAGGAGTATAATTCCATGTGAATTCCATCGTAATACTCTCCTGCCCATATAAAACATACTTCCTCTGACTTACCATGAGAAATAGCAGCAGAGACACTTTCACAATTTATAACTTTGATTTCAACATTGTAGTCGATACAGTGTAGAGCTGGATGAACACAGCAGGTCAGGCAGCATCAGAGGAGCAGGAGAGTCGATGTCTCAGGCCTAGACCCTTCATCAGGACTGGGTGCAGGAGAATGAAGGTGAGTCCTTTACAGATGAAATCTCTATTTCAGCATTGTATCTTTAGGTCTCTTTCTATGTTTAAATTTCTGTCCTGCTCTGCACTCAGGTCTAATTCACTCTCCCACAACTTGCACGTGCAAGTGGATATGCCTTCCCTGACATCTTTATTACACTCAAGCCTTGAAAGAGCTCGAGCTTGAGAGCTTGAGAAAGTGAAAAGCCTCATTTCAAGAGGGCAAGAACTGGGACAAAAGCCAGTTACTGCAGGATTCCACTCTACTTGCTGTAACCTATTAGGTTCTGGTGGGAGTCTCATGAATGATTTATTGCTTATGCACTGTTTAACAGAATGTGGAGTACAATTTTCTCTCACCATCTCTCCTGAATCTTTGTGTATAGCACAGGGTCAACAAACTGCCAACAAAACTGTTGGTGTCAACATGACTGCTCTTTTACACCAGTCCAGTAGTCAATTTCTGTGTGGAATCAGAAGGAATGTCCATCACTGGCACTCAATGCTGACCTGTCACAGGGAGACACAAGAAAGGTGAACAAGAGGAAATGCCTAAAAAAGTCCCACATTTGGGAATAATTACAGGGTTGATTAAAAAGTACGAAAACTATCATTTAGAAAAGCGATACTGTACTGAAAGCTTTGTTCATTTGTTTGAAACATGGATTTATTAGTGCAATGAAAGACAGATCATTGAGGACAGCTGATACTGCACTACATCAACAAGGAGTATGGTCGTGGTTTTTATGAGAACAATTTTGTGGTGCACCACTGTCTGATGTGATTATTTAACATGAATGAGCCAGAATTGTTAATGAAATGCTGACTTTGACCCTGAAGATTTTATGACTCGCACTGGCTGGCTGAAATGTTTGGAAGAATGTTGTGGTTCATGTAAGTGACAGGTTATGGAGGAACCCATCTGCAGACAGATCAGAAACTGGTGAAGCAATGATCCCTGGTTGCTCAGGTCTGTGCGGATGCTGTGAAATCATGCCTTCTGTTCTCCAAAGAATTCTTTTGAGTCAGGAGGCAGCAAGGGTAGGCCCCAGAGCAGATCTGTAACAATGATCTTGAGGAGGTTTGTTAGGAAACGTTGTCACACAAGACACCACCATACAGAGTACAGCTTGTTAAGATGCCACCTCCTCAAGGCACTTATGAATGGACGAAAATGCTGTCCTGCATTCCTTTTCTTATCTTAATTTTTAATTCATTGGTTGCGAATTTCTTCAAACACTTGAGGATGTGATGAGTGTTTCTAAAATTGAAAGTGTGGTCCAATTTTCTTTCAATTGTGCAGTTCAGTTGGGACAAGTGGCTCTATGATACTGCACTTACAACTAGCTATTATTGATGCCACATTGAGCACCGGTAAACTATGTAACTACAACAAGCTTAACAGTCAAACTTGATCCTGTTATTACCTTGTATCCACACAAGCTCGGTTCCCAATAGGAAATACCACGTAAGATTGTCTCTTTCCTTTACAAACTGTCGTTGTGACCCATATTCCTTCAAAGCGCCCATCCTACTGCTCTTCACTGATTAATGCCAATTACCTGTCCCCAATGCATTTGATTTCTTTGTGTTCGTTACCGGGATGAGGGTGTCACTGGCTAGGGCAGCATTTATTGCCCATCCCGAATTTCCCAGAGGGCAGTTCAGGGTCAACCACATTGCTGTAGGTCTGGAGTCACATGTAGGCCAGACCAGGCAAAGATGGCAGTTTCCTTCCCTAAAGGGCATTAGTGAACTGGGTGGGTTTTTCCTACAATTAACAATGGATTCACAGTCATCATTAGACCCTTAATTCCAGATTTTTTTTATTGAATTCAAATTTCACCACCTGCTGTATCTGGGTGTCTGGATTAACAGTCTAGTGATAATACCACTAGGCCATCATTGTCCCTGTATATACCCATATAAGTATTATCTGATCTCAGTAACTTTCTCCTGTCATACAGCAACCCCATGTGTATGTGATGTTATTCCACTACCTTGTCCATCTTTAAAAAACTTTTCAAAGTAAATCTTTTTTGACTACCTGATCAATCTCATAAGCCTTTCTTGTTGAATGTAGTGTCTTGGTAGGTTCTTCAAATCCAAGAATGTATGTTGTTGTTGCTATCGGGGATGGGAACTCTTCATTATCTTTTTCTCCCGTCTTATATCAGTGTCCCAACCCCTGATTTTTCTGACATTAAGTGATTCAGCACTAGAGTTTTGACCTTCAGTTGGAACATGTTACTCTTCATGCCTAAGTACTGCAGTGGGAGATGTTATCATCCCATCAAAGCAAGATGCAATTCCATATTAAGAAACAATCTTTGACAATTTCCAATACTAAAGTGAGTGGAACACAAACAACTTCATTGTCCACTAGAAGTGTCTGCGGTGAAATTCTTTGCAGCTCCAACAACCGAAGACCCCGATTTACAGTCTCTCCAAATCTCTGTTCTAATTTTTAAAAAAAATTCTCCTGTGACATCTCCCCCAGTGTGGTCCTTTGGGTCGTAATTAAAGGCAGGTGGTTAACCATTATTTTTAAATTGCACACTAGTCAAATATCCCAATCATAATCTGCAGAAGTATCATTGTCATGAACAAATGAGATCCCACAGTTAACACCTTTATCTGATTTTGCTATTGTCGAGACATGCAGATGGATGAATAAAAGGATATCAAATCTCTAGGGACATCAGCATAGCAGAAGTAGATTCTTTTTATTATTATTATCATTAAATCAAATCCAGATGACAATAATGGAGCTTGTGCAGTCAGCTTCTCAATCACACATTTGCTTACTATAATGTGCGCATGACACATTATAAATCTCTAATCAGCCCGGGTACAGGCCACAGTTAAAAATAGATCACTATGTGCTTTCTTTTTTTGACAAATTCCAAAAGCAACCCACAACTGCACTCGTCCTGGGCTGCCCCTGTGCAAAGGCACACGGGTGTCTGTCTTCAAAACGACCAGACGCGCTATAAATATTATTAGTAGATCTCTTTATGTTAACAGTGTACAGGAGCAGCTGTTTTAAGTTTGACCACACACTATAATTCCTTCTTGTCTCAAAGCAAACAATATGGCAGCTTTTTTTCTCATGTGTGACACTGAGCTGGAGCAATTAGAATGGCACAAAATGCTTGAGTGAAACACTGGCTGAAAATATTTTCAGATGAGATCTTTGACCAGTAGTGTTATTTTATTGGGCTATCCTGAAAATGCAGACAAATAAGCTTTGATTCGCAGAAGGCCCAGTTAATTTTGCCTCCCAAAACCATGGGAAATACTGAACAGAGGATAACTATTTTCAATCATCATGAGATGCACACCAGGTTGTGATGCCCTTTTGCCATCTAAGTGAAAAGGTGGTGGTAAGCCACCTTTTTGAAGAGTCAATATGGTGTTGTTACACCCACGCTGTTATTATGAACGGAGCTGGAGGATTGTCATTTGCTGTACCGACATACCAATATCTCATGATTCACTTACGTCTAGTCCACTCTGTATCTCAGAGTTCCGCAATCTCTCTCCATCTGAATAGCGGAGTTGTTCTTTCTATTCGCTCTGCCAAAGTGGATAAATTCACATTTCTCCAAATTACACTTTATCAAGCAAATTTTTGCCCACTCACTCAACCTGTCTCTATCCCTTTACAAATTCTCTACCTTGACGACAACTTAATTCTATCTATCTTCTCGTTATCGAAAAATTTAGCCACCATACATTTGGCTGTGGCACCCATTGATATATATTGTAAATATCTGAGGTTCCTATACTGATCGACACCAGGTTATGGTCCAACAGGTCTAATTGAAATCACAAGCTTTCTGAGCACTGCGCCATCATCAGGTCAAGTGACCTCAGATTTCTGAAAGCTTGTGATTTCAATTAAACCTGTTGGACTATAACATGGTGTCGTTTGACTTCTGACCTTGTCCACCCCAGTCCAATACTGGCATCTCCACATCACGATCCCTGTGACACAAGATACAGCTTGCTTATTTAAAAAGATCCATTTATCTCTATTCTCAGCTTTCTATTTGATAATCAATCCTTTAACAAAGCTAATATATGTTATCTCGTACACCACATGCTCTGATCTTAGATAGCAACCTTTGACGTGGCACCTTATCAAATGTCTTTTGGGAATCCTAGAACATTAAGAATGCTTACTACTAGTCCCCCTTTAGCTACTTTGGTGTGCTACTTTCTTAGAAAGGTCCAATAAGTCAGTTAACTATGATTTTGCTTTCACAAGGCCATGTTGACACTACCTGACCATTTTGTGATTTTCTAAATATCTTGCTAAAACATCTTGAGTATGGGCTCTAGCAGTTTCCCTGTGCTAGATATTAACTTACCTCATTGTTTCTTTCTCCTTATCGAGTATTATGCTATGTTTTCTCTACTTTTGATGTTGTTATAGCATGAGAACCTGCTTCGTTAAAGAGAAAAATTTCCACTCTTGCATGTTCTTAAAACAAACCGTGTTTTAATAATGGTTTGATATCTTCAAACTTGAATTTTCATAATTTCAGTAAGATGAAGAAGGTCCTGAAGAAGATAAATGGCCTGTCTCCCACACTGTTCTTGGGGCCCTGATTTCTTTCACTGCACGTGGCTTGCTTTGTAACATATGTTGGTTTGAGTTTCATGAAACTTCAGTGCAAGTTGCTGTTAGCAACATGACAGCCAGCCAGTCACATGTAAAAGAGGTCCAAAACTGAATCTGCTTCAGGCTGATAAGGACAGAGTAACAATCAATCCATTTTGGGCTTATATCAAAGTTCACCCATCTAGGCCTGGATTTAATGCAGTCATAAAGACAGAAAACATGGTGGCTGAGCCCATGTAATCTTCAGTGTTAGACTCCCAGTGGCAGCAAAACTCTCCCCTCATTAAGTCGAAGGGTAGAAGGGGCTGACATGGGACTTCCAGCCAATGACAGCATTAGTCGATTAAGTTCATTAATGAGACAATTGACATCCATTATCCCTGATCCATTGCAATATCGTGGTGGCACAGGGATTAAATGAGAGGCCTCATGCAGGGAATCTAGCCTTAGGCAGAGGATGGCCATTGAACATGTCGTGATTGTGCCAAGGCCAACCAGGTGGACCTTGCGGAATATGATTTCCCTGACTGGGGCTGTTAATCTGGTCCAATCAGGGAGCCCTGGCTGACAGATATAAACAGGACCATCAGAAATACTGTTCATTCCGAGAGCTGGCTCTGAGGGAGCTGGATCAGTGTCAAGCAATCTCTGCATGTAAATAAATGGTGACTTAGTGATGGGATACCAGCCTCTGTGGAGTTAGTTCAGAGCATAACCTTCCTTGTCCTTTTCTCTGAACACTCTCTGACAACCCCAAGACCCATGACCCCCACCCCACCACCCACTGTCAGCCCTAGTTCAATTTTGGCTTGGGAGCGCATGATAGTGTGTGCAGTGCCACCAACAGCCACTGTTCCCATTGACACAAGTGGAAACGTTGGACTGCCAACTTCCAATTGACCAGCAGCTCTCAGCAAGCGGAATTTCCACCTTTTGCACCCGGAAAGACTGAGAGTGACCAGCTAGACCCCTGAAGGGGACTTGATTATATCAGACTTACCCTACAGAATGTGCAGAATTTTTCTGCTGATTATCTCTAAAGGTTGGATGAGATCCATTGCTCCAACAAAATCCTAACCATTGTCTTAAATTATTCACCATCAAAAAACTTCATAATTAAACGGCAACCTATGACATCTTTTCTTAGCCTTCTCTGATTTATTGAAAATATCTAGTGTTATGATCCCAGCCAATGTTATTATTGGACAAGTCAGTTTTCAGACTGAAACCTGTTTAATAGATCATAGTTTGTTCTTTTGTTTTAGTCTTAACAAGGTAGTCTATCACTGAGACTGACGCTCACAATGTTGCAGATTTTGTTTTAATAATGAACAGAAGTTCATTAAACAAAAGAAATTAAAATAAATTAGAATAAAGCAATCTATTTACTTATGATACAAATTCAAACCAAGACCACCTCTGCCAATATCCTAGTAGAGAAAGGTAATCAATTGGCATGGCACCATCTACTACGCTACCTGATTTTACATATAGAATTGGACCCCATATACAAACCATTACAGATCAAAACCGGAAATGACACTACTCATATAATGGACGAAAAAGTACAAATTCTAAGCGGAATAGAATAACATCTCTTCATCGGAGGCCTCACTGATGATATCACCTAGCACTGTGATGAAACATCTAAACAAAAACAAACCAGCTGGGCCAGCAAGTCAGCAACGTCACCCACAACCCAAGCTACAAACCTTTGCTAAAACTTTAAACCTGATTTTACATTACCCCCTTGCCAGCCTGTGTAAAATACCAGTCACTGTAATTGCATTTTTAACTTTCATAGAATGAAGGGCCTAAAAATACACACGGTGCTGTATGGTATGACTGACATTTTGTGTCAATTTGTCATTATTATTTAGTCACTTGTTGTATGGCTTTGTGCGGAAGCTAGTGGGCTTTCTTTGATTATTATTTTCAGGCAATTTGAAATACCCATCTCCTTGTTTATTTCTACTTTTCAGTGTCTTGTCGTTGTGTGCACTACCCTTAACTTGATTAAACAATATCTACCAGTTCTACTAACCTGCCACTATCACTTCCTGGAGGGTTTGACAGTTAACCCTGTTTGCTAATCCTTTTATGCCATCAGCAAAATTTGACTGTCCTTTAATACCCAAGTCCACAATATTTCCATATACTGAGAGCAAAAGTGGACCCATTGAAGAGCTACATTGATTAAGTTCCCACCCTGCTCAACTCCGTTTCTGGGACACCTTCTGAACACATAATGAGGATGAGCTCACACCCTCAACATGTCCAAGGCACATCATTCCCAGCTTCCATTGCAATACTGTCAGGTCTAGAATGTTCACTTTAATGTCTCAAGTTCCCATGTTGGTTCTTTCCCAATGGATTTCTGGCTCTAAAATTAAATCATACAAACCAGGTTCAACTCCAGTTAACCGATGTCAGCTAAGAAAGCAACGATTATGATATTTCAATTAATCCCAGTGGCCCTGACATTGGGAGATGAAAATCAGCCAGAGTTCATGTTCCTGATTGCTGTCCAATAGTCGATACGGTGGGCGACTTGGCTGCAATTCTCTCCCCTTAGTCAAATGTTCTTAAATGATTAATTTTGATGTCAAGGCCTGTGTGAAATCAGGAGTTGTGGATTGTTGTTTCACAATAAATACTGTCCTGCACCGTGCCCCCACCCTCAACCCTACCACCACAACCGCCACTGAAACGTTAAAGAAAACGTGGAACAAGAAAATGTTTAACATTAAGGCAGGCATCATTTTCTTGCTGTATAAACAGATGCCATCTGAGTCCCATGTTACTCAAATCTTCCTATCCCTGGTGCCAAGTGAGACTTTTGACCCTTCTCAAAGTAACAACTCCAGTACCAGCAAACCGCATGCAACAATGGAACTATTCAGAATTGTACAAGCTTCTCAGAGCTTAAAAGCTGCAATCTAACATATCCAAGGCAATGTACTCACTGCTTAACTCAAGCAAGGAAAAAGCATAGCTGTTTAAGCATTACACACTCTCTAACTTGCCCCTGCAACCCTCCTATTCCCAATGCGTTGAATCTCAAGACATGTCCTTATTTGTAGTTCAATTTTACGAACACAAAATGTGTAAGAGTTTGCAGCTTTGTTTAATATAAGGGGACATGTTTGATTCCAAACTTTAAGACCTTCCATAAGACTTTGAACAAGCAGCACAGTTAACTCTTGCACACCCAGAAGGTAAGTCATAAGTAAGGTAAGCAAATTGATTAAAGTGATTCATTGGATATCCTCATCTGATTCTTAACTGATTCCACATTCTTCATCCCCTCTCAAACATCTGCAAAATTCTGAATAAATTCATGTTTCTTCTGCATGCTCATTAATTTTCTGCCCATTAGGCCAATCATAATATCCAGTCCTTCAGTATAAGTCTTGCAAATAAAGCCATCAATTTTGACACACATGCAGGCTCATCTGGCACTGGTGGCAAATAGTTTTTTTTAGTGAAAGCAGTTTCTTCTTTATCCCCCAAGATAAGCCCCATTAGTCAGCCACTGAAAAAACCTGAAGCCTAAAAGTATGCCTGCCACTGCAGTGAGCCATATATGTCAGCTCTCCATGTGTTAAGTTTTCAGAAGGGGCAAAAAGCAGCTTTACTTTATAAATATTAAAGTCTGTCAGCATCAATCAATGAGATGACTTGGACTATCAAAACCAATTAGATCACCTGGAGAGCAGGATTGAAGCTTGTTAGAACTAATCAGATTGGTTAAAGGGCGGGACTCAAATCTGTCAGAACCAATCAGGTCAGCTAACTGCTGGGACCAGGTGTCGACCCTTTCTTAGTTAGATGGAGATCAACTAGAGAAAGAAAAGTGTTAAGACAACCTGACGGTTGTCGAGTTGTAGTTCATCTATGTGTTTACTTAGAGAGTGATTTTGATGGGCACTTCTTCCACTCTGATACCATAACTCAGTTTATGCCATTAATGGAGTTTCTGCTGACCTTGCACCCATTTTACAATAGTGAACAGAAGCAGAGAAAATTTGGCCCCATTATTTTCTCCCCAAAGAACTAAACTACATACACAAAACAAACAACTGAAATAAAGCTTTGAAATATTTTCCAATCTTCTCAAAAGAACTTTCCTGGATATTTGCAACCTATGTAAAGTTGTGTCAAGCCTATTTGTCAGCCTCGACCACCCAATTCATTGTAGGTATCTTCTTGAGGTAGGGAATATGTTCTTCATTATGAATGTAATGATTAGCAGAGCTTTGGAGTTATTGCACTTGTGAAGTGCACAAGATTTGTAGAGCAGACAGAAAATGAGGTTGAAATATTAATGAAGCAGATTTCATTTTAGTGTAATGGTGTGTGATTGATGTATTTTGGGTGAGTTCATAGAATCCCTACAGTGCAGAAAAAGGCCATTCAGTCCATTGAGTCTGTGCCGAACCTCCCAAGAGCATCCCACCTAGACCCACCCCTCCCCTTGCATGGGTTTGTTACCATGGCTAACCCACCTAGCCTGCACAACCCTGGAGACTATGGGGCAATTTTTAACATGGCCAATCCAACTAACCTGCACATCTCTGGACTGTGGGAAGAAACCGGAACGCCTGGGGGAAACGCAGACACAAGGCAAATGTGCAAACTCCACCCAGATGGTCGCCCGAGGGTGGAATTGAACCTGGGTCCCTGGCGCTGTGAGACAGCACTGAGCCATCGTGCCAAACCGATAACATTATTGGAACATTATTTTCTGCTTTTTTGAAATCTGTTTTCACACTGCCTGCAGAATCTTCATGGAGGTCTCTTACAAAGTAGATAGGAAGTGGGCTGAAAGCACAATTAATTCAAAGCAGAATAACAAACATTAAAAGGAAAATGTTATCAAAATGGTAGCTGAGTCATTAGATTGCTCATACTAAACGCCCAGAGGTCTGCACTAATGATCCAGCAACTTAATTTGGAATCCCTCCCATAGCAGCTAGAAATATCAATTCAGTTTTAAATTTAAATGCTGGAAATAAGAAGTTAGTAAAGGTTACCATGAAACCACCATTTTTTGTTTAAACTTATTCATGGGACCTGGGTGCCACAAGGCTGGACCAGCATTTATTGCCTGTCCCTAGTTGCCCTTGAGAAGTTTGGAACATCCTACTGGTTCACAGCAATGTGGCAAACTTTTACCTGCCCACTGAATTGACACAGCAAGCATTCAACTTCATTTCGAAGGTGGATTCAGAAGGGCAATAAACATTGGACTTGCACATGATGCCCACACCCTGTAAATTAATTAATAAAAACAGAACAACAAATCTTTAACTCCAATCTGATGGTCAAGTCCATCTCAGAACACAAAATTCAGCTTGTGCCTGATTTTGGCAATTTATTTACATTAATAGTGGCAGTGAGTGTGTAGCCTCTGTTATAGTAAGGAAATGCTTTGAAACAGAACCAGAGAATAATCTAGACGGGAAGATAATTTTACTAAAAAGCAGGCAAATACTTTGGGCAGAATTTTGGTGCCAATCTGGGGGCAAGAACTGAGACATTTGAATCAATAATTTTGTGCCAGTTTGCTGAGCAAATCTCCAATGTTCAAAAGATGAGATATGCTGATTGTAATATCAGTTTTTTTTAAAATTAATCATACACAAGATGAAGGTATCACTGACTCAGCCATCATTTATTGCCTATCCCTAACTATCAACCACATTGCTTTGGTCTGAAGTCACATATAGGACAGACCAGGTTAGGATGGCAGTTTCTCTCCCTCAAGGGACTTTAGTAAATAGGTTCACTAATGAGCTTTTCTATCAATGGGTCATTATTAGATTCAGAATTCCAGATTTCCTTTAGTCAGTTCAAACTCTATCATCTGCTAAAGTGGGATTTGAACCTGGGCTCTCAGAACATTAGCAGTGTCTCTATTAACAGTCTAGTGATAATGCCACTAGGCCATTGCATCCCTCTAATTAGGAAACTAAAGCAATCATTAACTTTCCCAGTAATTTTCAGTCAAACAACTTAAAGTTCTGAAAATAGAAAAAAGAAATGGGATTTTAACATGTACGAGAGCATGTGTGTGCATGTGTGTGTGCCTGTGTGTGTCTGTGTGTGTGTGTGACAGGGTGTGTGTTTGTGTGCCTGTGTGAGTGTGTGTGTGTATTTGTATGAGTGTCTGTGTGTGAGTGCGTGTGTATTTGTATGTGTGTGTGTATGAGTGATAGTCTGTGTATGTGTGAGCGTGTGTGTCTCTTTACGTGTGTGTGTGCAAAAGAGTGTGTGCGTTTGTGTGTCTGTATGTGAGAGAGAGAGTGTGTACATGTGTGTATGTGTGCCAGTGTGTGTATGTGTGTTTGTATGTGTGTGTCTGTGTGAGCATGTGTGTCAGTACATGTGAGCATGTATGTGCGAGAGAATGTGTGTGTGTGTGTCTGTGTGTGTGAGAGAGAATGTATGTGCATGTGTGTATGTGTGAGTGTGTGTCAGCATGTGTGTGTGTGCGCATGTCTGTGTGTGTCTGTATCTGCATGGACATGGGAGAGTTTGTGTGTGTGTGAGTGTGCGCGTATTGTATGTGAGTGTGTGTCTCCGTGGGTTTTGGAGAGGGATGAGTGGAGGGTATGAACAATGCCTTTGAAACAGAAATCAATTTGAAACAGAAATCCCCTCCCACCTTACATGCACATGGGACACCTTACACAATTTTTAATTCCCAGAACTCACTCCAGTGGGAATTCCGTGCAAAGCAGTGGGAAGAAAGTGGAGGCCGGTTGTCATGAATTTGGAAGCAGGAAGCCATTCCTTTGGAGCTCATGGAGGGTCCAGAGTTTTAATCTGTGCCATAACCAATTCTTTTTCACAGTTTTCCATTAACTAAACAGATGGAATTAATTATCATGGAAGCACTTTCTTTAAAAATCTACAATTACTTCTGTTTAGAAAAAGTTAATCCGCATCATGAATGACTTAAACAATTCCATTCAAATCCTATTCCTTCCCTCTTTTGCTATTAATACTCGTTCATCAATGCCTGTTGTTTACTTTCATAATATATATTTTAATTTATCCACATTAAACAACACCTTTCATTCTTTGACAACTTAATCATTCTTTCGGGGATTGCTTTTAACTCTACCTGCCTCTTGCAAATAAGACACATTATAGCTCAGCTTGGCATCTTGAACAAAAGTTGTATTGCTGGAAGTGTCCTCTCCCATATTCTTGTGAATGTTGCAAAGATTCAGGAGCCCAGAGGAGATTCCTGCAAAATGTCACTTGTTATTGCCCTCAGACTACACCATATCCAATTTCCAGAATTTTATTGCCAAATTCGTTTTATTTCAGTAAGTTAACTCATCGTTATTCCTAAAAGCCTTCTTGAATTTATTCAGATTAAAACTTTACCAAATGTCCATTGGAAAATGTTCCTCTCTGTGAATTTAAATGGCTTCCAACAGATTTCACTGCAAATCAAACTTTAATGATTAAACACGCAAGTGAGCTAATCTTGAAATAATGGTTGTTGCAAACCCTGCTGTTCTGGCTCATATCTATTGCTTACGCTAAATGCAGTACCAATTCTCCAGCACCAACGCTATACACCCCATGTGCCTTCTGCAATGTCACATTAAATAACAGAGCCACCGGTTAATGTATCTGTCTCTCACCACACCATTTTGGCCCCAACTCCATCAAAACTTAGCAGGCATTAATTTTCTCTTCCCACAATTTCCTCTCCAGTTCACCTGAAGGTGCCAAATCTTGCTAGAATTCGATCTGACCAACCCAGGTCAATTTCAGTAACCTATTAAGGTTATTTTTTCTTCTGTTAAGGCTTTAATACATATGAATAATCATTGTGCAGGGACAGGAAATGATCCTAAACTGATGTAAATGTGATTTCTCATCAAAGGTTTCTGGATACTGATCAGAAATAGGCATGCAGAGTAAACTCTGAGGCCCAATTGTTTGCTTCTAATCAGATTGTTAGATAATTGTTCATTCTAGCATCAACATAAATCTTTCTTGTCGAAGTTGTGATTTATCTTTTTCTCCCTTTAGATCACACTGTGACTCATAGCATTGGCAATCTATAAAGTTGATTATATATTGCTTGGAGACTTAGAGTTGCATAGAAAAAAGAGATTTTACCCTCTGAATTTCCATTACTCACAGAGAATAGCGCTGCTGAAGCCTGATAGAATGGCCATAATGGCACCTTATGGCAAGTAGAGGACAAATGTACATCCACAATCTATTATGCCCAACTACAATGAACATGTTGGCCACTGTTGCAGCTGCAGTTCTGCCACTCCACTTGACACTTAGAAATTGATACATTCTGGAGAGATGGAAGTTGAGCAATAAATGTGACCAAATTTTTCCAGTAACACCACAAATTTATTAAAGCTCTGTTAGAATCTATCAGACCTATGGAGTGCAAAGTATGTATCTAAACCAATCACATGGACGCTGCCTGACCCGGTGTGATTTCCAGCATTTTTTTTATTTTCAGAACAGATTCCAGCATCTGTAGTAATTTGCTCCTAAATCCTTAGCACATCCTGCAATCCAGAACAATAATCCATCCCTAGTATAGTGCTGAGGCACTGTTACACTGTTGAAGGTGCTATCTTTCAGATGGGACATTAAATCAAAGCTGTTTTGGCCTTCTCTTTAGAATTTCAGCAAGCAGTAGTTTTCACACTGCTTATTACATCAGTGATCACTTCTCCAAACAAAGTAAGATGGGAATATATGGACTTTATCAGTCTCTTCCAGTTCTATCAGCCTCATTGTATTCATTCATATCTACATCAGTACTCCATCAAAGGCTATTAACTGTTGCTGACGCTTCTGAGAATTTTCTTTCATTATTCTTAAAGTAGACAAAAGACTTACAGGTGACTTCCTGACCTCAGGATGTACCAAGGTGCTTTGAAATTTTGAAGTGTAGCTACAGTTGTAAAGCAGGAATGGAGCAAAATGTGCAGAACAGCAATCCAACAAGCTGAGCTATTTTAATAATTCCATTGCATTCCACATATGGCATTTCCATGATCTCAACAGAACTGGAACCATAACACTCCACGGAGGGTTTTTGTTTGGAATATTTGGTATAATTCAGACAAATTCAACTCATGCATTGCGTTCATTGAAGGTTTTCATGTTTTTCATGAGGTATCACTGGGGATCAATTTATTTGTCAGTAAGTTAGAGATTCAGTACGCCATGTTTTATTCCTATTCATGCATTCCACACATGCCATTGCAGCCGGTAAATTGTACTGTCACCACCCCCACTTCTTTATTTACAAGGTACTACGCAGACATTTAATGCATCCATACAAATGTACCTCTGTCTGCACTTTGTATATTGCAACAGTTATTACTCTCAAAAATTTAATTGGCTACGAAAACACTTGAGGATGTCCTGAGGTATTGAAAGATGTTACATAAAAGCAAATTTTTAAGATTTTTTACTGCAGATAACAACCTAATAATCTTACACCGATCATCAATAAATTTGGTTAAAATTAATTACTTTCATTTATTTTATATAATTTATTTATATAATAAATTTTAAAAGATAGAATTAACCGTGCACAGCTTGCTTCTACGTCTTTCCCAAAATCCACAAACAAAACTGGCTGGGCAGACATATTGTTTCTGCCTGCTCCTGCCCCACAGTGAAGATCTCTTCCTACATTAACTCGATCTTTTCTCCCCTGATTCAGTACCTGCCCACACAAAAAAAAAAGTTCTGAGGAAGGATCATTCAACTTGAAATGGCAATTCTGATCTCTCTCCACAGATGCTGCCAGACTTGCTGAGTTTTTCCAGTAATTTCTGTTTTTTGTTTCAGATTTCCAGCATTGGCAGTTCTTTCGGGGTTTTTTTGGATGAAATTAACATTTAGTCATTTACAGCGTTCACTGACTCCCATCACACAAATAACCTCAAGGCTCGTTTTAAATTTAACAATGAGCATTACGAAAGAAAAACAACTACTCAGGCCAAGAGAAGAAACTTCTGTCCATAACTCACAACCTTTAATTTATTTTGAGATCTTTTTAAAAAATAAATCTTCCTTTTGCAAACTTAGGCAACCTATGCACCATTGAGCAAGAAAATGGCTGAATAATCCTACCAATGCCATTTGTTTCTGTCAAAATGAAATGCCAGGCACAAATCTAGGAGAGGGGGGGAAATTCAACAAACAATATCCTTATAAAAATGGGCTACAAAATCTCCACGCAAGTGTGCAATATTGGCAATATATTAGCATATATTCAGTATTTATAAAAAAATTTCATACAGGAACATGATTAGACCATTCAGGTGCCTGATCCTGTTCTGGTCCTTGATGAAATCATGGCTGCCCCATTTTGTTCCTGCATTTACTCTCTATCTACCTATTTTATACAAATATTTATATATACATACACATAAAAACACTTATGTAATACGTCTCCACAGTATATTCTAGTCCCTATCCTCTCTGATGATTGTAGCAAATAAAATGATATGTTTTGTAGGTAAAAACAGGCTTTTACCATTTTCCGACAGAGAGGTCAGCTCATCATCACCTTGGATACCCAAATGGATAGCAAAGCAAGGAGAACAAACTGGTATTGCTCGGTCAGGGTAGAGAAGAGAAAGTTTCACAGAAGGAATAGTTTCAGGTTCCTATTGGAATGAGAGAGAACAAAAGAAGAACAGCTCAGTGGATTTTCAAATCAAGGGAGAGAGATAGCAAGAGAACATAGAGAATTAAGCATTGCCTGCACAAGGAAGAGGCTCAGCCAGTCAGGTACCAAACATTATTCAGTTGATTGCCTCCCAATGAGCAACGTTACACCATAATTATAGCATCACCAAGTCAAACAGCACAGAAAGAAGCCATTCTCCCATTAGGAATGTGCTGGATCGTTGAAAAAGTAACCCAGTTAGATATATTCCCCTTCCCCTCACTGTTTTGTCATATAGCCCAGTAAATGGTTACTTTTCCAATTCCTTTTTGATCTGCTTCTTTTACCATTTTTGTAATTCGTTCATGGGATGAGGGCATTGTTGGCTGGGCCAGAATTTATTGTTCATCTTTAGTTGTCCTTAAATTGATTGGTTTGCTAGCCATTTCACAACACAATTAAGCAGTGGTCTGGAATCACATCTAACCCACGACCACGTAAGGATGGAATTTTCCTTCCCCAAAGGACAATAGCAAATCAGATGGATTTAATTGGTAACAATTAACAATGGTTTCATGGTCATCATTACACTTCTAATTCTGGATTGCTAATAAATTCAAACTCCAGTATCTGCTGTGGTGGGATTCAAATTCAGGTGCCCAACACATTACCTGGGGGTCTCTGAATTGAGAGTCCAACCCCCACTGGATATAGTCTACCCATTTTTAATTCTATACATGTGGGTGTATTTTGATTAATTCCTTTGAATGGGCTAGAAGCTACATTGATTCACAGACAAGCCCCTATTCTTTGTAGGCGAAAGAAATATATCCACACATTGAACCATTTCACTAAAGAAAGGGCTAAAGAGACTGTCAATCCCCTGCTGAATCTCCAAAGTAACCGTCTGGCCAATCAAATTCAACTTGCCTGGCTTAAAGTTAATCTAAAACAGTTAACAGTTTTTGCTGCATCTCCACGCCAACCAATCAGCACACTTTGCTCATGTTGTATAAATTGCTGTTCCTCTTCCCATGTTGATTTCCTTGCATTTTAGTGCTTATGTGTGCAAGCTGCAAAGATCCAACTTCATATTTCTTTTTAGCATTATTTAAACTCTGTGCTACCAAACAATGATTTGTTCCTGTTTACTCAATCAAGCCCCTCATATTGAACAGAAAAAGAAGATTCATCACTCTCAAACGTTTGTATTTTTGCAGATATTCTACTTTAGTGACTCATTCAATGAACATGGCACACATTTCCATAAACTTGCATTTGTCTGTTTTCCACATCAGAAATTCATTGTGTTTCCAGCGAAAGAAATTGGTAGGTGTGTCTATCGAAACTGTTTGAGAAAAGTTCTATTTTTCAGTTCTCCAATTTTGTAATAAATGCTATATATTTAAGCTTTGATTTTATTTTTATTTTGCTCTCTTACCAAATTTTATTAAAGCAATTCATCAACTGCCCTTTTCACACATGCTCACAGCTGTCAATGTGAGAGACATGTTGAGAAGGAGATTTACGATCAGACTGAGACAGATCATAACACCCGCTTAAACACAGGGCCGTGTTTATTTTTAAGAGCGCACCAAATCACTTTTTAAAACTAAGCTGAGTGGGCCCTCATGGTAACTGAATGAGTTGACAGGTTTGGAACCATACACTTGGCAGAAACTGATTGTCCTGGTGACTTTTCATGCTGTTCCTGACTCCCCAATCATTAAAACATACTCCAGTGCACAATGAACATATTCAGTTCCAATCAGCAGGATGCCAATTTTTGTCTCTGTTGTCATTTGGCAACGTCCAATGAACCTAAAATTAGAGGGTCCATCCATGAAACACCATTCATTTTTTGTATTACTGGTGGTGATCAGCTGTATGGATGCTTATTCCTTTCAAATAGCTATTTAGTGCAGAAGGATAATAGCTTAGGGCAGTGGTCACTCAGTTCTGCGCTTGTTTTGTAACCATGTAAGTTTCATCAGGTAAATTCTCTGATTGTACACACAAATGACACACTTTTGGCAGGGAATTGGTGTTCCAGGCCAATCTCTAATTCATGTTCAATTCATACATGAATTTAATACATAATGCACTGTAATATACTATAATAATAATAATAAAAATGTAACTTAATGGAAATAGGAAGGGCATATTCCATTCAGAAACAAACACTTTGGACATTCAATCTGTATTATAGCTAACTTTAGGCAGGCTGTACAGAAACCTGAACTATCAGGCTTATATCAATTCGCTAGGCCAAGAAAAATGATGCTAGACTTGATACCTGGGAACAAAAGTACCTGCATGAAGCTGCAAAGCTGCAGCCAATACTCTGACTGATTCTGAAGTTGCGTGCTGGATGAAAACCAACTGACTGCACAAGAAGAGAACCAGAAAAAGAATTAATAACCACAATGTTTTCCCTATTTACCAGCTAAGGAGACTACCCACAATATAAACAGTTTAAATAAAAAATGGAAGTGGACACATCTTTTATCTCTTTGCCCAATTTAACCTGTTGGGCTTTTGTACAGTGGAATCTTTTTGTTGTTTTGGCTCTCTTGACCTGGAAGATCCCTTCGTTCCACTTCCCAACACTCCTTTTCCCCTATCCCTGCATTTGCTCAGATGCTATTTTGGCTCAGTTCTAATGAGAGGTAATCTAGCTGTTACCCTCACTCCACAGGGATGAGTATTTCCAGCATTTTCTGTTTGTATTTCAAACTTGCATTGTCTGTAAACATTTACTTTTAGAAACATCTAGGACATGGTTTATCCAACAAATTCAGTGCCCAAATAGAATCCCTACAGTGTGGAAGCAAGCCATTCGGCCCATCAAGTCACATTGACCCTCTGAAGAGCATCCCATCCAGACCCACCTTTCCTTTTAACCCTGCACTTCCTATGATTAATCCACCAAGCCTACATCCCTGGACACTATATGGCAATTTAGTACGGTTAATCCAACTAACCTGCACATCTTTGGATTGTGGAGGAAACTAATGCTGACACAGGGAGAATGTGCAAACTTCACACTCGCCCAAGGGTGGAATCAAACCTGGCATTGTAAGGCTACAGTGCTAACCACTAAGCCACCATTCCACATTATTGAAGAGGCAAAAGAAAATCTTCTTTCTCAAAAAATAGCCCAACCTAAGCAATCTTTTCAAATGCATTGGAAGTTGCTGGGGTGTCAGCGTTCAAGCTTAAATGATTTTCACTCACTATCAATATTAAGTACCCCAGTTTGGACCTGCCACAACAGGCAGGTTACAAAATAGTATGCTAAGCATGATCCCCAAATTCAGATCAGAACTCCGTACTGCACCTGTGGGACTTCTCTATTTCCCATAGGGCTATTTTCTTCTTGGACAGTAAATCAAAACAGTTTGTCCATTATAGAACACATCTGATTTTTTTATCGAAGCTGTCTGAAGGAAATAAAAAGCATCACATCCACTTTGGCAATTGAAATTTCAAGCAGTACTGATGAAAATGGCCCCCAGTCCCAAACGTTTACAGCGGTGTTAATTTAATACCACATTGTGGATATTTTATTGTAGGTGGGTGCACTGGGAGGTGAGCTGAAACCGTCTCAAACTTAATTCATTCTGGGTCTTTACAATCGACAAAGAAAACTTTCATTCAGTCAGTCTGGATAGAATTCAGAAAGATTGCAAAGGGCACTGTGCATTGCACCTTTTCCCCATTCCCAGGTAATAAAACTTTTAAAAAATTAAACCATTGCAGAGAATTTTGGTTTGTGGCAATATAATTTATTGGACTCAATTTCTCTTTCTTTACTTTTAATGAAATGAAGAGTTATTAATATCATTGGAGAAGTGCTCAGCAAGATGAGATGACTTTTAGAGTTAGTGTGAGAAAGCAAACAAATGTTAATTGAACTCACCATACACTATGACAGCCATTTATTTTTGAAGTAAAGTGTTTTAACTAGTCTCTCAGGAGAGATGTTGTACCAAGAATCAGAACCACTGCTCTAAAAGAGCTCTGCTAGATTTTTTTTTTGTTTCTTCACTTGTCCCATTACTACCTTGGGGCTTTACATAGTGAATCCTTTTATCACTTAATCTCTTGCTTTCCATTCGATCGTAGATGCTACCTTTGTTTGTTCCTCCCTGCCCCTGCTTTCCTCTGAACTTGTTTAATCCTGTTGATCTCTGACCTTTGCTACTTCTGACAGAAGTCCATTGACCTGAAGCATCCACTCTTTTTCTCACTCTGCAGCTACTGCCAGAACTACGGAACATTTCCTGCTTTTTTCACATTTATTTCAGACTTCGACATTCACAGTAATGTAGTCATGTCAGATGGTAACAAAGTTAGTTTGCAGAGAGCTCAACGAAACGTTTACATTATGCTAAACCAGGAGTCCGTATGTTCAGGTTGCCATAGCAGATACAGTACCATGACAGTTTGTTTATAGGACATGGAGTTCTCTCAGTTTTCTAGTCAACATTTGTCTCTCAATCAATGTCAATCAAAAGAGATTTGTTCAAAAATGACAGATAGGGTTTAATCCAAACAAATACGAGGTGATGCATTGGGAAGACCAAATTCAGATGTGAATTACACAATAAATGGCAGATCTCTTAAGAGCATTAACATAAAGAGGGATCTAGGCATACAGGTTGACAGATCCCTGAAATTGGCAACACAGGTGGGATAAGGTGGTCAAGAAGGCATACAGCATGCTCGCCTTCATTGGCCTGGGCATCGGATATAAAAGTTGGCAAGTTATGTTACAGCTGTACAAAACTTTAGTTGGGCCACATTCAGAATATTGTATGCAGTTCTGGTCACTACCAGAAGAATGTGGACGCTTTGGAGAGGGTGAAGACAAGGTTTACCAGGATGTTGCCTGGTCTGGAGGGTTTTAGTTATGAGAAGAGGTTGGATAAACTCAGATTGTTTCCACTGGAAAGATGGAGGCTGTGGGGGGACCTGATAGAGATCTACAAAATTATGAGAGGCATTGATAGAGTGGATAGTCAGAGGCTTCTTCCCAGGGTGGAAAAGTTGACTACAAGAGAGAGTAGGTTCAAGGTGAGAGGGGGAAAATTTTTCACACAGAGGGTGCTTGGAATGCACTGGTGGAAGCAGGCATGTTAGCAATGTTTGAGGTGTATCCTGATAGACACACGAATGGGAAGTGAACAGAGAGACAGAAACCACGCATAGTAATGAGTAGTGGGTCTAAATAAGGCCTAGGAATTGAAACAGGCTTGTTGGGGTGAAGGGCCTGTTCTTGTGCTGTATTGAATTATAGAAATTAATTGAATTGTACTAACAGAGCTCTCATCTTGTTGCTGTTTTTGGGATCTTACCATGTGCAAATTGATTTCCATATTTCCTTGTAAAAATGGGCTGAAACTACAGCGTAAAGGCAAATATTTGGCTGTGGACCATTTTTGGATATCTAAGGGATGTGAAAATGTGCCAAATCAATCTGTTCTTTTTTATTTATTAAAAGGTTAATGTAAATGTTTGCAAGATTTTTTTTCTCAAGAACACAATGTGATGAATTAAGCCAAGTTCAACTGTGTCATTGAAGAATGATACAATAGATGGAAATGTCATACTAATGTCTGGATGAATTTGTTCTTTTGTCCGCTCTTTCTGAAAACTGGAGCCTAAATGTGAAATCACTGAACCCACACTTTGCAGATCTCGTTCCATAACGCACTTTGAGTTGCTGTTATGAAAGTGCATGAACATTAGAAGATGCCTCCTTTGCTTCAAAGCTACTGTGTGATAAAATCCAAACGTACCATAACATCTAAATTGATCCCTTGAAAGAAACATACCACTGCCAATAAGAGATAGGCCAACTAATTTCAATATCTGATCATTTTTAACATTAGTCATCAAATGCAGATCAGTAATGTAACAAATATCCCTTCAAATGGCTTCGTAAAGGTATCTCATTCTCTATGTCTGCCTTAAATCTAATTTTCCTATTCAGTTTCTTTTCTCCTGGTTAAGCTATTGACACCTTATCAATCACATCATCATCAATTGAACCTATTGAGACATTTATAAGTGTCACCCTTCATACTGAAAGTGGTATAACTCTCCTAACTCTTCCCTAGCTCAAATCTGAAAAATATGGCCAAATTCATCTTTAAGATATCAGCTCCTTAATGTTGACCGTGATTGATTTCATCCTTTGCAAAGATTACAGGTGTTGACGCTCTCCCTTGAGCTGTCCCATACAGACAATATTATGGCAAGAGTGATGGCTCTTCTGGGGAGTGCAGCCTGAGCCCTACTTACAAGGACGAAGACGAAAAAGAGGGACAACAATAATATTAGGAGACTCAATAGTGACGGGTAGAGACAGGCATTTCTGCAGCCACAGACATGAGTCCATGATGATGTGTTGCATTCCTGGGGCCAGGATCAGAGCATGTCCTACAGTCATTCAGTGACATCCCAAAGGAGGAAGGTGAACAGTCAGAAATAGTGGTTCACATTGGGGTCAACGACGTAGATAAAAAGAGGCAGGAGATCTTACAACAAGAATTGAGAGAGCTGGGGAGCAGATTGAAAAACAGGACATCAAAAGTTCTAATCTCTGGATTACTCCTAGCGCTAATGATAATACAAATAGGCAGATAGAGCAGATGAACAGCTGAAGAGTTGGAGCAAAAGAGTGAGGTTTAGATTTTGGATCACTGTATATATTTCTAGGGAAGGTGGAACTGTGCAAGTCCAAGGGGTTGCACCTGAACCAGAATGAGACCAACATCCTTGTGGGAGGTTTGCAAGTGGGGCTAGCGGGAGTGTAGACAAATTTTGCAAAGGGATAGGATATGGAGTTGAGCTATGTTAGGGCTATCTTATGGGTAAGGCAGATGAGTGGAAAGTGTTGATTAATGCATGAGAAGTGACATCATTGCGATCACTGAGACATGGTTGAGGGAGGAATAGGACTGGCAGCTCACCATTCTAGGATTTGGAATCTTCAGGCTAGGTGGTGGTCTATAAAACAAGAGGTAGTATCACAATATTGATCAAGTAGTTAGTTAGTTACTGCGCTAAGGAGGGATGACATCTTAGAAGGTTCCTCAAATGAGGCCATATGGGTAGAACCCAGAAACGAAAAGGACAAAACCACTTTGCTGGGTGTACTATAGACTAACAAATAGTCAGGGAGAGATAGAAAGACAAATATGTTAGCAACTCTCAGAGAAGTATAAAAATAATAGCATAATAATAGTAGGGGATTTCAACATCCCTAATGTGGGATAGACAAAATATGAAAGGCTTAGAAGGCATGAAATTCTTAAAAGGTGCCCATGAGAGTTTTTTCAAGCCAACATGTAGAAAGTCCTATGAGAAAGGGGTCTGTGCAGAACATATTTGTAGGGAATGACAAAGGTCAGGTGGTAGATATGTCAATGGGGGACTATTTTGGTAATAGACACCAGAACTCACTAAGATTTAAGGTAATTATGGATAAGGGTTAAGATAAATTTAAAATAAATATTCTGATCTGGGAAAGGCTGATTTTAGCGTGATAAGTCAGGATGTGGCCAAATTGGACTGGGATCAGTAACAAAGGAAAATTCACAATAAAGCAGTGGGAGTTATTCAAAAGCATAATGGTGAGAGTGCAGGGCCAACATGAAGTGGATAAATCCCTTGACCCAGATGAGATGTACCTTGGGCAATGGTTGGAGGCAAGAGAGGAGATTGTAGGAGCTCTGACATTAAATTTCAAATCCTCTCAGGCCATAGGAACAGTGCCAGGGGACTGGAGGACAGTTAATGTGGAGCTGTTATTCAAGAAAGGTGGTAGGGATAAACCAGAAAACTATAGGCCAATGCGTCTAACTTCTGTGGTAGAGAAACCACTGGAAAAACACTCAAAGGAATAGATTTAATGCGCACTTGTAGAGGAATGGTGTAATCGAAGATAGTCAGCATGACTTTATCAGGAAGAGATCATATCTTACAAATTTGATAGAATTTTTTGAAGTGGTGGCTCAGTGTGTATATGTGGGTTGTGCAGTTAATGTAGCTTTCACTAAGGCTTTTCACAAGGTGTCATATGGAAGACTGGTTAAGAAGCTAAGAGCTCATGGGATCCAGGGCAATTTGCCAATTGAATCCAAAATTGGCTTGGTGGTTGGAAGTCACATGTGATGGTCAGAGAGTGTTTTTCTGACTCGAAACCAATGTCCAGTGGTGTCATGCTAGGTTTGACAATGGGTACCTCACTGTTTGTTGTGCATATTAATGATCTAGATATGAATGCAGGAGGTACGATCATTGGATTTTCAGATGTCACTGAAACTGGTGTTGTGGTAAATACCACGGAGGAAAGTCTTAGACTAGAGAATAATATAGGAAGGTTGGATAGATAGGTTTATCAATGCTGTATGGAATTTAATCCTGAAAAGTGTTGGATGATGCATTTTGGAAGGACTAACCAGGCAACTGTGTACAATTGAATAGTAGCACCGAAGCATGTACGGAGGATCAGAGGGATGTTGTTGTACATGACCATACATCCTTAAACACAGTCATATAAGTAGATAAAGAGGTTAAGAAGGCATATGGGATACTTGCCTTTATTAGTCAAGGCATTGGATACAAGAACAAGGAAGTTATGATGGAGGTGTACGTTACCATTTTTGGAATATCTTGTGCACTTTTGGTTTCGGCACGATAGGAAGGATGAGATTGCACTAAAGCAACTGCATAGGAGATTCACCAGGACATCTATGAAGAGAGACTAGATAGGCTGGGGTTGTTTTCTTTAGAGCAGAGAAGGGTGAAGGGAAGCCTGATTGAACTGTACAAAGTTATGAGGGGCATGGATTGGGTATTTAGGGATAAACCCTTCCTTTAGTGGAGGAATTAATAACCAAGAGTGCCACTTTAAGGTAAAGAGAAGTTTTATTTTCTTTTGGGTTACTTTTTATGGGCATCTGGAACTCATTGTCTAAAATATTGGTAAGCACAGGTACCCACACAACATTTAAAGAGTAATTAGATGAACACTTGATGTGCCATAACATGGAATATCACAGGCCAACTGTTAGAAAAGTGGGATTAGAACAAATAGATGCATGCTGACCTGGATATGTTAGATTTATTTGTTTGTCATGTGTACTAAGTATAGGAATACATTAGTGCAGCAAAAAGTGCACAAAGTCACCATTTACTGGCACCCACTTGGTTACAAAAAACGGAATTAAAAGATTTAACAGAGACAAAAGCAAGGAAAAAAGGTCCAGATCGCAGAGTGCCATCTCCACAATGGTATAGGCGCCGCTCCGATCGCTATTCTGCCATCCCCGCCTCACCGGCCCTGATCTTGCCACTGATGTCGCTCCGGCCCACACTCGATCACCATCGCTGCAGGACATAGCCTGTGCATTCAGCTCCCACCACACGGTTCCTGGTCACAACCCAACTCCTTCCCAACTCCTTCGGCAGGTAGTTAAAAGGCCAGGGGTTAGGGGTGGGGGGGAGATAGAAGTACTACAGAGAGGAGGGATGAGAGAGAAGAAGAAGAAAAAAGAAAGGAAAAGGAAAGGAAACTGGTGAGCAGAGTGAAGCTCTGAATAGAGCGACTTACCAGGCCACCATTTTGCCAGAAAAATGATGGGCTGAAGGGCCTCTTTCCATGCTATTAAAAACTCTATGACTTTAATTACTTCCTTTTTTGTGTTTGCTAAGTGTAATGTAGGCAGAATTCTGATAACCTAGTGATGTTTACAAGAAATTAATCAAATGAAAGATTCAAATGAATCATAAATTATGAATATCAGTTTGAGCTTCTGGGATAAATTTCTCGAAATTATTCTGAGGCATCTTCAACCACTTTTTGAAAAAAGTCCTATCCCTCCTTTTTTGAATTCCAGATACATGTTCCATAGCCAATAAACATCTTTCTGTACCAAATATAACTTCCATGTATAAGTCAGAACCAAGTGCTGACTAATTAGTCAGCAATAGGACATGACACTGATTCTGTCCATTTGCTTCACTCACAAGGATACATTTCTCCGTGATAACCATTGGATGACAATCAGAATTTGAAATCACACCGACAGTTGCCTGTCAAGTTATCCTGAGATACAGAGCTAATTTTGCCTTTACCACCACGCAAGGCGAGATCTGATAATGTAGTGCTTGTGATTGAATGTGGATGTTCTTTGTTTGCAGGGCTTTGGTTGTGGAGGAGTTTGATGTAATCACTATCTGATCTATCAGAGAACAAAAGCAACCCTGTCCTGGCTTTGTGCCTTGTGTTGGTAGCACCTAGCGGTGAGACTCAGATTGTGAGAATCAAAGAACACATTCAACCTTAACGGAGACCTATGGCTAGGCCATAGCTACAGTACTGTGTGCAGTATAGTCACCAAACTATAGGAAGGACGTGAGTGAACTGGAGGGGATGTAGAGCAGATTTACCATGAGGTTGCTTGGGATGGAGCATTTTAGCCATGAAGAGAGACTGGATAGGCTCGGGTTGTTTCCTTTGGAGCAGAGAAGGTTGGGGTGGGGCGATCTGTTAGAGGTGTACAATGTTATGAGGAGCATGGTCAGGGTGACTAGAAAGCAGTGCTCTCCTTTGTTGAAGAGTCAATAACTAAGGTGCATAATTTTAACGTGAAAGGCAGGATATTCAGAGGGGATTTGAGAAAAGCCTTTTTCACACAGAGGGTGGTGGGAGTCTGGGAGGGTAGTTGAGGCAGAAAAACACACAACTTTTAAAAAGTTCTTGGATGACCACTTGAAGTGCTGTAACCTTCAAGGCTTTGAGTCTAGTGTGGGAAAGCGGGAAAAATGTAGGTAGCAGCGCATTTTTGGTGGTAGAAATGGTTGGGCCAAAGAGCCTCTTCCATACTGTATGATTCTACAAGTGCAAGATGAAAAATCTTGACAAAAAATGTGTTTTTTTCCAAGCGATACTCCAGTTTTGTACATCTAAACAATTGTTCAAATTCATTTTGGTAGGACTTCTGTCTTCAGCATTTAGCAAATACGTCAGTCATGGTTGGATTACAACGCGGTTCAGCAAGTGAAAGACATAAGTTGAAGTAATTCTATAATATCTGAAATTTTAGAAACATTTTATTTGGTACACAGTGTCCAAGTAGCATTTTGAATTAACTCCGTGAATGAGCTCATTACCTGGATCCATTGACCTGATTTGGGTTGTACTCCATCTTGATGGCCACCCTGGTCGGTGGCTGTGCCAACCACTCTTGCTGTGGAACACGGGGGCTAATCTTTGAGGTCTGCCCATAGTCGCTTGATGAAGAAGCTGTCATTTCTGTTTTGGCTAGGTGAGATGTTCCGTAGGCACACTCAAATAAGGACTGGTCTTCACTGACTACAGATAGTGCTTCCTGTTAGAAAGAAAGATATGCAGATAAAAAATATGCAGGCAATGTCCTAGAGCACATCAGTCTTTAACTAAGCTGTTGAGATGTCATTTTCTATTTTAGTTTACAGAGCACTTTTAAAATTTCCACTTATCTCTGCAAGTCTTCAATGTTGTTTCTCCTCCATTAGTTAACTCCAATCATTGATTGACTCAAATGTTGTAGCGCAACAGACTCAAGTTCAAATTATTTGTGAAAACTTTAATTTTTATGTTGTTGATTGGCAAAAATGAGGTAGAATTAGTATTTAGAGCTCCTTCTTTTCAATAGATATTTGATGTTATGTCATTTGTTTGCAGTTTAGGCAAATCCTTAATAATCAACTTTTCGGGAACATTTTTCCATTTCTATTCCCCCCATCTTTATTTCATACATTATGTCTCTTCCAGGAGTTAAACTATGAGTGACCCAGTAGTAATCTCAAATAGCTTGCTCACTGTGTTTTCTCCACCATCTCTGCTTTTCTTGCAGAGAGTTCAGTTCAGAGATTTCACTACGTTTGGAACTATTGTAATCATTGGAATCATCATGGAGTGGCATGGTGGTTCAGTGGTTAGCATGGCTGCCTCAGTGCCAGGGACCCGGGTTTCATTCCACCCTCAGGAGACTGCATGAAGTTTGCTCATTGTCCCCATGTCTGCATGGGTTTCTGCCAAGTGCTCTGGTTGCCTCTCACAGTCCAGAGATGTGTAAATTAGGCGGATTGGCCATGCTAAATTGCCAATAGTGTTCAGCATGTGTGGGTTAGTTGTGTTAGCCATGGGAAATGCAGGGTTACAGGGATAGAGTAGGGGTGGGATGCTCTTCAGAGGGTCACTGTGGACCAGCTGGGCTGAATGGCCTGTTTCAGTAAGGATTCTATCCTATTGTAGCTCACTTCATAGCACCCTATTATGTTATATGCAAGATAGAAAATATATTCTGTTGCACAAGAGATAAAGAGGGAGACACTAGGGAAGTAAAGTTGGTCTTTAAACTTCTTGGAAGCAAGTATTAGAGTAAAATTTGACAGAGACTAGGTACTGATTTCCTCATGAAAGCTTTGAAGGTTTCATCTTGAAACATTGGCCTTTCTCTGTCTGCGGATGCTGCCAAACCATCTGAGTATCTCTGCATTTTCTGCTTTTATTTCTGCTTTAATTGTTACTCTCAGTTTGAAGAATGATGTGTAGTATGGGGTTAAGGGGATAGCTACACAGCAGCAGAGTGAAACATAAGATAGAATCTTTTAATATCATTCTCCAAAACCCATAAACAATGTTGTAAAATCAATTGGAAAATGTTAGCTAACACTATTAATTCATGAGATCACCTGTAGCCTAAGACAGGAATAATCAGAGTAAATTACCAAAAAATCCATGATACAAAATAATACAGTTATTTTATTACATGTCTTTGTAATTTTATTTCAAAGCAGTAAATTACAATTCACCTTTAGAAGTGCAGTGCGTATCTAGAATTGTTGAGAACAATGCAAACTTAATGTTTAAGTTATGTTTTGTATTTTTTGTGTTAAGAAGTAGAAGACAGATTACTTTCATTTTAGTGCTCGTGTTGTGAACTTGTGTTCTTAGTTCTGTGAAGTCGAGAGATTCATTTTGTTTATGTGAATTTTCAATGATATTTAAACCTATGAGGTAAACAATTCAGTGTATTAAAAAAAGTGGAGCAGAAAGAAAAACTGTTATTACCCAGTGACAGTAGCTCAACAATACAGACAGAATGAACAATCTAGTCAACTGTAAGCAATATGATTGTATCCAATATGTGTATGGGATGGAGGCAATTAGTCTTGGCAACTGAGTTTAGGAAACACGTATATTTGTTCTGAAAGTAATAATGAGTTTTGCTGGTAGTTTGTTTTACCTGATGAAGCGATAAATAGAATGTGACTACTCAGAAAATTGCTGAAAGGAAACTGGTTGCGGCTGGCCTACCTTTGTCAGAGAAGGGAGTTTTAGAGTAAAGATAGTTGTGAATCTTTACTGATGTTTGAGTGGGTATAATGATATTGCTGAGATAAAAAGAAGTAGTGAGAAATTTAACATTTTCCTGATATCTATAATGACTTTTTTTTCGTCTTCCTTTTGCTTAATGTAGTATTGTTCTTTTTTTTCTCATTTAATAAATGTTTTATTCTTGGTGTCAAAAGTACATTGAAAGCCTCATGTGGATGTTTTCAGCAACAGGGCTCCACAGTTGGAAAAAACAAAGTTAGGATCTAACAAGCCAGATTTCATTCTGGATTTGACTTATCCAGTGTTGAAATCAACTGGGATGTACACAATACACTAAATATATAGCATATAAGTTTATGTATTGTAAATAAGCATATATATATTTATTGTTGATTGATTTGTTGTTGTCACATGTACCAAGGTACAGGTAATGAAAAGAGTAGAATTTGCATGCTATACAGGCAGATCATACATTCAAAGTGCACTAGGGTTAGCAGAAGAAAGTGCAGAATACGGTGTTACAGCTATGCAGAAAGTACAGAGAGAGAGAGAGAAAGATCAGAATTAACATCTGAGAGGTGCTAACTGAATGAACCTCGTTGTACAGTGAATAATACATTGTGAAAAATAGAGAGGTAGCAGAGCAATCATTGAAAGTGTAGTTCAGGCAGACTTGCTACAATTGACATCGGTTTAGAATCCAGCATTTTCAAAGTTTGCCATCTTTCAGTGAGTGACCATATTTCACTGAAGAAACAACAAATAGTGTAGATATTGGTTGGATTGGTCATGGCAAGTTACCAGCTCACAAACCTTTAGGTATTTTAGCCTTTTTAAGCATTGTAACTACTGCAAACATAAATAGAATGCTAGGTGTCAGCCTTGTTCAATGATAGCATGCTTGCTTCTGATTGTCAAGACTGTAAATTCAAGTTCCAATCCTGAGTCACAGGAACATAAACGTCTCAGACAGGCTTTCGAAGAATGAGATGTTAAACGAAGGTCTTGCCTGTACTCAATACTCCTCCATCCACATTAAAAAAACCTATCATTTGTCTCTTCGCTGATTGTATGACAATGGTATATGAAAATTGGTTTCCTTCAAACAACAGTGACTTCATTTCAGTAAAATATTCAGCTTAAAGATCCTGAGGACATGAATAATATATAATTTATAATTCATAATACAATACAATGTGATTCAGATCTCTTCATGTATATTATTCTCATCTGAGACCGTTTGCTTGTACATCAAATGTCTGAAATGGACATTGATTTGACTACAATGCTGCATATTGTGTATTTTCTGGCTCCAAAACTCATCATGGTGACACAGAATGTCAAACAAATTGCTCCTTAAACTAATCAGATTTCTGAATACCAGAAGGAAAATAGATTAAGAAAATGTTGAGAAGTTCTATTTGCACACCCGGAAGAAAAATAGGGGATACGAATCTTTGAATTCAATGTAGAAATAAACTGTCTTTGCTTGGGTGAGGGGGACAACCAAAATAACTATGTTTGATTGATGTGATGATGATATTGAGTACAAACAAAACAAAGGTGTTTTTACAGCTTGAACTGTGTTTCAGGGCAAATTATATCACCACATTTTTGTGTTGTAAAAGCACAGAAAGAAAAGTTTTCAAACATTCCTTCACAAAGTTGAAACCTACTTGGAGCTGGTAACATGTAGTACCCTCACAGGAAAAATTTTAATTAATAATGGCATCCACAGTATTCTAAAAGCAACTGACAGACGCCCCAGACCAATTGAACTTCTGTTGTTGGGGCAGGAGAGAATTGAAAGTGATTTGTGAAAATTATGAGCATCATGATAGCACATACTTAGATGACAGAATGGTTTCCCAGACAGAATAACTTTTTTGCATTCACGTATTCTCATCAAATCCCTGATTTTAACTACACTTGTACTGATAGCCATGCTTTAGGCTGTCAAGATCTATAATACCCTCCTTAAACATTTCCTGCGATCTCTTTCCTCCTTTACAACACTCCTTAAAGTCTACCTTTCTGGCCAAGCCTTGACCATCCAGCCTAATATTTCCATTGTGATTCAATATCAGAGTTCATCATTACTGCTCCTGTGAAGGGCCTTTGGAGAGCCTTTTTAACACTGTAAGAAGTAAAATGGTGCTCGATAAGTACAAGTTGCTGTTGTAAATGATACACTTTCATTTGGCATCAATGATTTACTAGATTAAATTATGATTGTATATTTATTTCTGTTTTACAAGAGTGTGAAACATTACACCTTGTTTTCAGTAAGTAGGCCAGAATGGAAAATCTGTTGTGGAACAAAAGTTATCAAATTCAGCAGTCAAACTGCAGCCAAGATCACTCAAGCTGCCAGTTCCTTCCATCGATGTTTCTGTTAACAATAAAACAGCAAGATTCCCCACTGTGAAGGAGAACAGACCAGTACTATGAATCATCTTGTTTTCTATGCCTGCTCCTCCGAGAGTTAGATTGCAGACCTTGCGCTGGAAGAGAGGTTAAACTACTTTTCTACTGCTGGGGCTCAACATTAGTTAGAGACACAATAACATTTTACTTGAATTTGGCTGAGTGAAATGTATACCATATTGAGTTGGCATCTGTGGCGGAATAGATTGTACTCCAATATGCTGTGTCTCAAGGTGATAGAATGCAAGTCCTCAAGCACCACAACATGGATCATAATGGCAAAAGTTTCCCAGATTCTACCATCAAGAGAGATATTGAGCAAAGAACAAATACCACGCAAAAATCAGGATTTAAAACTAGAGAGAGTTTCAGGCCAAGGTACTTTAAGAGCTGCTCAGGACCAAGTCTCTCAAGCCGTGAAGTCATGCACAGTACATGAAAATCAAAATAGAGGGCAAAAATATGATGTGTTCATAAATTGGGACATATTGAAGATATAATTGGTACTTTGGGCCCTAATGACATGTAACCCTGAATAATTCCTTAAAACTATTCCAATAGGATGTCACCCAAGAGTCTGGCCATATTCCAGCTCCATAATTTCCATTGTCAGCAAAACGCTGTCATAAAGGATTTGCATTTATATAATGCCTTTCTTGATCACTAGGTAACCCAAAGCTTGACAACTGACTAATTGAAGTGTAATCGCTGTTGTAATTCAGGAAAAATAAAGATAAATGTGCACACAGTTAGCCCTTCAAACTGTAGTGTAATAATGACCAGATGATCTGCTTTTCCAACGTTGATGAGGGTACCAAGGATAACTCTGTTGCTGTTCTCCGAAATAGTGCCAAAAGGGCTTTTTCATCTACCTGCCGAGGCAGACAGGGGCTGAGTTCAATGTCTTATCTACAAAATGGCAACTCTAACTGTGCAGCAGTCCCTCAGCACTGGACTGTTAGCCTTGCTGCTTTACAAGTAAATTCAGGAGTAAGTATTTTGACTCAGGGGCATGAATGCAGCCAACAGAGCTACAACCAAAATCTGACATCCTGGGTTCTAGCACATTCAATGCAATATCTTAAATTACAATAATTTTGTACTATCTATCCTTGATATTCAAGCAGGATCATCTCCACAATAACTAGTGCACAGGCTAAGTCAGTCTGCCACTCCTTAGCTCACAGATCATCCACATAGTTTTGTTTTTATTTATCATGGAGACTGGTCTTAAATCTCCAACATAATTTTATAAGAGCCAATTGATGAAATCAGTATGCTCTTCAAAGAACACTTAGTTAACAATAAACAAATCTAAAGTGATATTTGAGATTTTAAGGTTTATTTTCTTTTGTATTATATGGAATTGCTGTCCTGCTTAAACAATTGATGCTGCGCCAATTAAAAACATTCACATACATAAAGCATGGAATAAGTAAAAGATGGACTATCAGCTCTGTGTCATTTTTTTTTAAAAAAAAATTCATCATGTTCAGATGTGTTAACACAGTTCCAGAACAACTAGGACTTCAAGTCTAACTGTGTGGTGCAGTGGCGGTGTACCTACCTCTAGGTCCAGAAGGCCCCAGATTCAAATCCCACCTGTTCTAAGGGGTCAAATAAAATTGTCTCTGAACAGGTTGATTAGAAAAGCATCTACCACAAGAGCCCTTGGCCTTGTAGTTCTATATTTTTTTTTCCCATCACCAAATCACTTGTGGGATTATATTTTTCCATCTATTAGCCTCTAGCTCTGTGTTGTCCAACCTTCCACATCATGCACTCCACCTGCATTTATTTAATCTTTGAGAAATCCTTCAATGTGAATACTCACTGCCCAGTTGTAATCAGGCAAAGCTGCAGATTATTTATCCATTCCAAACAATTGAACACTGCCTGGCTTCCTTCCAAAAATAACAACCCCCACACAAGCACACTACAGGAGTGTAGGATCTGACATATTCCATTTCAGTCTATAATTATTATACCTTCAATCCTGTTCCCAAGCAGATGTTCGTCCAATTCTTGTTAGAAGAATTTTATCAACACAACATTGGAAGCTTTTGTTTGGGATGTTATCATATACATTATGCTGCACTTTAGTCTTGTTCGGGGTTATTAAGCTGTATTTACTTGTTCTGTTAATGCAGTGACGGTCAAAAGGTTGTTCACATCTAAGTCTTGCTTGCCAGAATTTTAAAAGACTCAGGCATGTTCCTCATTAATCTTTGCCTTTCTGATGAAAACAATCAATCTTGGGATCCTCCCTTGACAGAATCATCTTCATCATTCTTCTCTAAATTGTTCTCAATTGCTTTTTGAAGCAAAGTACTGAAATCTGCACTCAATAGTCTAATTATGTTCTCACTAGGTAACTTGTTTCAATTACAGTTAAATGCTGAGATGATAGATATTTTTAATCAGCCTCAACAAGACTGCACTCCTGGAGCAGATGGGATTTGGACCCAGGCATCCTGACTCAGAGGTAAAGATACTAGCACCACAATACAAGAACTCTTCTGTTGGCAGGGGTATAGGGCAGCACGATGGTTCAGTGTTTAGTACTGCTGCCTCATAGCGCCAGGGACCTGGGTTTGATTCTACCCTCGGGTGATTGTCTGTGTGGAGTTAGTACATTCTCCCCATGTCTGTGTGGGATTCTGCTGGGTGTTCTGGTTTCCTCCCACAGTCCAGAGATGTGCACGTTAGGTGGATTGGCTGTGCTAAATTGCCCATAGTGTCCAGGGGTGTGTAGGTTAGGTGGATTAGCCATGGGTAATGCAAGGTTGCATGGAGGGGTGGATCTGGGTGGGATGCTCTTTGGAGGGGTGGTATGGATTTATTGGGCCAAATGGCCTGCTTCCACACTGTAGGGGTTCTATGAAAAGAATGAACCTGTTATGTTAATACCTTCAAATGATTGGGAAACAGTCAGTCAATTAATGATCAACAGTGAGACCCAAATCACACTTTGGGAAGGTACAGCACTTATCACACAAACACAAAAGCTGAAATAAAATCAGAACGTACTGGAAACATTATTCTGTTGTGTCTAACTGCACTCATAAAGTTTGTGCACATTTCAATTCATACTTTTTGATCAGACAGGCTCTTGCCACCAAACAATGTCACCTGGCGTTTTCATTATAGATGAAAAATACATGTTAGAATATCCAGGAAACATGTGTCAGTGCTGGTGGGATTGAGATTTCCTCACTACCATCTCCAATGACAACTTGCCTAAGAAGGGAACCACGGGGGAGTTGCTGGGTATGTCATTGATAAAATGTTTGTAAAAGGGAAAAAATTGATTGTGTAGTACCAATGTTAACTATTTATAGTCATTGGGTCCTAGGGATATACAGCACAGAAACAGACCCTTTGGTCCAACTCGTCCATGCCGACCAGAAATCCTATGTAAATCTAGTCCCATTTGCCAGCATTTGGCCCATATCCCCCTAAACCCATTCTATTCATATACCCATCAGATGCCCTTTTAAATGTTGTAACTGTACCAGCCTCCACCACTTCCTCTGGCAGCTCACTCCATACATGTACCACACTCTGCATGAAAAAGTTGCCCTTAGGTCCCTTTTAAATCTTTGCCCTCTCACCTTAAACCTGTGCCCTATAGTTTTGGACTTCCGTGCCCCAGGAAAAGACCTTGCCTATTTACCCTATCCATCCCCTCATGATTTTGTAAACCTCCATGAGGTCACCCTGCAGCCTCCAAGGCTCCAGGGTAAATAGCCCCAGTCTATTCAGCCTCTCCTGATAGCTTATAAATTTATAAATTATATTCATAAATGATACTTTATAAATTACTTCAAAACACATCACTGTGTCATTCATGATGAATACAGTTATCACCAATTTTAGTTGGTACTAATGTGACCTGTCCCGATAATGCTGTTGGACATTTATATGAATAAATGTTCTGGCACTAATTGACACATAAAGAGGGGGGAAAAACCCTCCAGAAGAATCCTTGCACAGTGATATCAGTATTTTGCACAGAGAGAGCATTCTATGTTGCTGTTTTGCTAGCATCTACTGTCACAGTGACTGCCTCCATAAGAACACCAAAGGCTGCCACAAAGAATCATGAGCCTTGAAGCACAATGGGGCAACAGCTGAAAAGCATATACAAAAGATAAAAACTATACATTATAGAAAGATGGCTGGGTTAGGTACACTTAAATCGGGTTAGTGACATATAATTTACTCAGAAGCATACCTTAGACCACTCAGAGAACCATTGTTTCTTTCGCCAATTGAACACACTGAACGTGTTCATTGACAATGATGGAAAATGGTTAATGCTATTTGCTTGTTTTAAACAATCCCCAGTTTAAGTGGCAGAGTTTCTCATATCAACATGGAAATGACTGAATTTGATTTATTTATTGTCAAGTGTATCTTGTTACAGAATATAGCAAAAATGTTGTATGGTGTCTCCAGTCTCCGGCGTCAACTTAAAACAGAGAAAAATAAACCAAAACATAGAATATAAAGCTAAAAAAATGAAGATCGACTGATCTTCGAAGTGTTCTCCTTTCTGAGGCAGATATACATTGTGCAACATTATTTCCAAAGACAATACTCTTGAAATATGTATTGTAAACACTTACGAGAAAATGTGTGGTATGTGGAAATCAAAGCTCAGTTTATACGGTCTTCTTGTGTTCCACAGAGCCTCAGATCAATTCTCTCAGTGTTTACTTTTGTGGTGAGGTGATAGCATAGTGGTATCATAGCTACATTATTAATCCAAAGATTCGAGTTAGTTTTGGGGACGCAGTTTTGAACCTGGCTATGGGATATGGTGGAATTTATACTCGATAAAAATCTGGAATTAAGAGTCTAATAATAAGTATGAGGCCAACGTCGTAAAAACCCATGTGGTGTACTAATGTCCTTTGGTGAAGGAAACTGCCATTATTACCTGGTCTGGCCTATGTGTGAGTCCAGACCCATACCAATGTGGTTGACTCTGATCTGGCCTTTGGGCAATTAGGCATAGGCAATAAATACTAACCAAGCCAGCGACGCCCTCATCCTGTGAATGAACAAAAACAAGCACTTCCTTTCAGAAACCAAAGTTTTGTGGGACTAAACTCACTATTTTGCTTTCAATCTATTCTTATCAACTTAGGCTTAGGCTATATCCTTATCTGGTTTCACAATTTTTTTAAGAAAGGAACACACCATCAAATTATTATAGATAATTATCCTTGTAAACATTTTTAATTAAATGATTCACATATACCTCCAGGGCAGATGGGATTTGAACCAGGCACCGCCAACACCCTGCAGCTACTGCTAGTCAATTTCTTCAGACTTGTTATGCCATACCTCCAGAGCCAGTGGGGGTTTGTCCTGGACTTTCTGGCCCAGAGCAGGGACACTTGCAATGTGCCACAAAAGCTCCAATGTTTATCCTTTTATGTTATCTGAATCCAGGGGAGAGGGAGATTAACAAATGTTACAGCAGTTTATCTTTATACATCACATCTAACATAAAGAAAAGAATGCACTTCACAAACAGGCCATGAGAACAATGACACTCAGCTGGTAAGGGAGTGATTAGACTGTCTGACAAACAATTTGGTTCAAACGGAGTTTTTCTGAAGTAGAGAGAAGGCCAGAGGGACAGAAATATTGCAAGAGGAAGTTCCAGACAGTATGAACAATCAGTCAAGAGCTTTATCACATCAACCATCTGAACACATCTTTTCCAAAATAAATTTTCTGACAGACAGGCTACATTATTCTTCCTGTTAAACCATGTTAATTCAAGGCAAGTTAAATATAATAACTTCTGTGGCACTCCATTTTCTTCACATGTAATAAAGCTAATCAGTATCAAAGGGCCCATTACGCATGGCCAAAACTTTGCAAATAAACATCATTAAATAAGGAGACATACAATGTCTTATCATTTTATATATTTGCATAGACATTTCTTTTTGCTTATTAAGAGACAAATCCGATAGAACTTGATCTGTTATTAGTATGCTAAATATCTGAGAGTTAAACGTAAACAAAGAAATTATTATTGTGAACTATTTAGTTAATTATATTCAAATGTATAAGTTTTCCTGAGAGTTAGGCACTGCAGGGCTGGGGTGTGTTATTTCGCCCATGGATTAGATTTTGATTTAATCCCCTAGTTTTCTTTGGAGTTACTCTGCCCTAATGAGCTGTTTAATTTTCTCTTAATTCAGTTTTTGAGTTGGCAAAAAGAGTTTTCAAATGTGCATAAATAAGAGCAGCCAGATGGTTTTATTGTTTGCGGTTGTTTGAAATGAAACTGTAACTGAAATTTGACTAAAGACGTTTAACTTCTTGTATACAACAACACACTCAAGAGGCCGAATAACCTGTTGTGGTTCCTAAGTTCCTGAAGCACTAAAGCTACTTTTACACAGCACATTACCACATTTTCAGGATTACTTTTGAATGAGATCCCTTTGTAGACAAACATGTCAGCCAATTTACACACTGCGTGATTCTATGAACTCAGTACTGGTAAAGGATATTGCTGGTTTAGGTACATAGAAACAGGAGTAGGCCATTCAGCCCCAGGAGCCTGTATTTTTTATTCATTTCTAGGATGTGGCATCGCTGGCCGGAGAGCATTTATAGTCCTTCCCTAGTTGCTCTTGAGAGGGTGGCGGTTAGCTGCCTTCTTAAACTGCTGCAGTCCACCTGTTGTGGGTTGACCCAATATGCCATTAGGGAGAGAATTCTACTTCTGCCATTCAATGAGATATGGGCTGATCTGCCTTTGGCCCACACTCTTTAATACCTTTGCTGAAGTAAAAAATGTAATCATCTCTTACTTAAAATTTACAACTGATCCAGCAAAGAACTGTTGCTTGTCGAAGAGAGTTCCAAACCTCTAGCATCCTTTGTGTGTAGATGTGCTACCTAACGTTTCTCCCGAATAGTCTTTCCCTAATTCTCAGACCAGGCTTTCTAGTTCTAGAATTCCCAACCAGTGGAAATAATTTATCTTTGTCCACCCTGTCTTTTCCTCTAATATCTTGAAGACTTTCATCAGGTCACACCTTAACCATCTAAATTCTGAACAAAACAGGCCTAATTTGTAATAATAAGGTGTAGAGCTGGATGAACACAACAGGCCAAGCAGTATCAGAGGAGCAGGAAGGCTGACGTTTCGGGTCGAGACCCTTCTTCAGAAATGGGGGAGGGGCAGGGGATTCTGAAATAAATAGGCAGAGACGGGGAGGCGAATAGAAGATGGATAAAGGAGAAGATAGGTGGAAAGGAGACAGGTCAAAGAGACGGGGTTGGAACCAATAAAGGTGAGTGTAGGTGAGGAGTTAGGGAAGGGATAGGTCAGTCCAGGGAGGACAGGCAGGTCAAGGAGGTGGGATGAGGCTGGTAGGTAGGAGATGGGGGTGGGGCTTGAGGTGGGAGGAGTGGATAGGTGGGAAGACAGGTTAGGGAGGCGGGGACGAGCTGGGCTGGTTTTGGGATGTGGTCGGGGGAGGGGAAATTTTGAAGCTTGTGAAGTCCACATTGATGCCATTGGGCTGCACGGTTCCCAAGCGAAATATGAGATGCTGTTCCTGTAACCTTCGGGTGGCATCATTGTGGTACTGCAGGAGGCCCAGGATGGACATGTCGACCAAGGAGTGGGAAGGGGAGTTAAAATGGTTCACGACTGGGAGGTGCAGTTGTTTGTTGCGAACCGAGCGTAGGTGTTCCACAAGGCGGTCCCCAAGCCTCCGTTTGGTTTCCCCGATGTAGAGGAGGCCACAATGGGTACAGCGGATGCAGTATACCACATTGGCAGATGTGCAGGTGAACATCTGCTTGATGTGGAAAGTCTTCTTGGGGCCTGGGATTGGGGTGAGGGAGGAGGTGTGGGGGCAGGTGTAGCACTTCCTGCGGTTGCAGGGAAAAGTGCCGGGTGTGGTGGGTCTGGTGGGGAGTGTGGAGCGGACAAAGGACTCACGGAGAGAGTGGTCCCTCTGGAATGCAGATAACGGTGGGGAGGGAAAAATGTCTTTGGTAGTGGGGTCAGATTGCAGATGGCGGAAGTGCCGGAGGATGATGCGTTGGATCTGGCCGTTGGTGGGGTGGTACATGACGACGAGGGGGATTCTGTTTTAGTAGTTATTGAGGGGAGGGGGTGTGAGGGATGAGTCGCGGGACATGTGAGAGATACGGTCGAGGGCATTTTCGACCACTGTGGAGGGGAAGTTGCGGTCCTTGAAGAATGAGGACATCTGGGATGTGCGGGAGTGGAATGCTTCATCTCGGGAGCAGATACGGCGGAGGCGAAGGAATTGGGAATAGGGGATAGCCTTTTTGCAGGAAGGTGGGCGAGAGGAGGTATATTCTAGGTAGCCTGAGCTTCCTGCAGGGCCGCCACCCGAAGGTTGCAGGAACAGCATCTCATATTTTGCTTGGGCACCCTGCAGCCCAATGGTATCAATGTGGACTTCACAAGCTTCAAAATCTCCCCTCCCCCGACCGCATCCCAAAACCAGCCCAGCTCGTCCCCACCTCCCTAACCAGTCCGCCCACCTGTCCATTCCTCCCACCTCAAGCCCCACCTCCATCTCCTACCTACCAGCCTCATCCCGCCTCCTTGGCCTATTCGTCTTCCCTGGACTGACCTATCCCCTCCCTAACTCCCCACCTACACTCACCTTTACTGGCTCCAACCCTGCCTCTTTGACCTGTCTGTCTCCTCTCCACCTATCTTCTCTCCACATCCCCCTCTCTTCTTATTTATTTCAGAATCCCCTTCCCCTCCTCCATTTCTGAAGAAGGGTCTCGTCCCAAAATGTCAGCCTTCCTGCTCCTCTGATGCTGCTTGGCCTGCCGTGTTCATCCAGCTCTACACCTTGGTATCTCAGATTCTCCAGCATCGGCAGTTCCTACTATCTCCAGGCCTAAGTTGTATACTCTCTCCACATAAACTTTACCCCTGGTTCTTGTAAATTTACACTGTATTCTCTCCAACGCCAGAATATCCTTCCTACGGTGTGGTGCCTAAATCTGCTCACAGTATCCCAAGTAGGGTCTAACCATGGTTTTGTGTAACTACAGCATAACTTCTGCATCCTCGTACTCCAGTCCTCTAGATATAAAGGCCAACATTCCATTAGCTTTCTTTCAAATGTAAAAGGCAACTTCAGTAACTTGTCTGCACAGTTGCACACAAGCACAGTGACACAAGGAGACATGGTAGAACCTAACTTCTCCAGAACGATTTGACTGGCCTATTGCTGGTGTTCTCTCTCCTCAAAATCCTGAGGATAATGGAGAAGATCATTTGACACAAGCAGAGCAGTTACCAAGGTGTCAGTGTGAAAAAAGAATCCCTGAACCTGAACTCTGTTGACGTTAAAAAAAGTGACCTACACTGCCCATGGGAAAAACTAACTTCTGTATGTTACGAGCAAGCTGAAAATGCCAAAACTCTTCAACTCTTTATTTCACAGACTTTTTTTCCATTTGTTTCCTTCCCTTTTCATTCTCCAGCATGTTACTAGAAGATCCATGTGGAGATAAAGATAGGCTCTGCTCCGCCTGCCACACGGACCAAATAATAAGTAGTAAGAGTGGTGTTTCATCCCGGTTTGAGTATCCAAGAGATTCATCACACTCATAAAATCTGACATGTACCTCAATTAACAATTGGTCTGAAGTATTCAGCAAAACCATAAATTAGAAGTTTTTAAACAAGGACTGAACTGGTGGAAGTTGCTTAAAATGTTCATAACTTTCATCAATGCTGAGCTGTAAGAGAGCCAGGAATAAGCTCAAAGTAACATTAACACTGTACACCCTACAAACCAACTTCATTATCTGCTCCTCACCTCAAAATAAATATGCCATTTTTTAAATAAGATACAGATGCAGGAAAATTGAAAATGAGGAGTAAATGGTTCTAGATGTAGGAGGTCAATCATCTCAGCTCCAGGACATCTCTGCAGGTGTTCCTCAAAGTATTGTCCTAGGCCCAAACATCTGCAGTTGCTTCATCAATGACCCTCCATCATAAGGTCAGAAGTGGGGATGTTCCCCGATGATTGTACAATGTTCAGCACCATTTGTGACTCCTCAGGCACTGAAGCTGTCCATATCCAAATGCAGCAAGAGCTGGACAATATCTAGGCTTGGGCTGATGAGTGGCAAATAACATTCACGACGCGTAAGTGCCAGACAATGACCATTTCAAGCATCAGAGAATCTAACCATCACCTTTTGACTTTTAATGACTTTACCATCACTCAAATACCCACTAACAAAATTCTCAAGGATACCACTAACCAGAAGTTAAACCAGACTCATCACATAAATACTAAGTCTACAAATGCAGGTCAGAAGCTAGGTATCCTGCAAGTATCTCACTCCTTGAGTTCCAAGATCCCAATCTACAAGGCATAAGTCAGATGGAATACGACCCACTTTCCTGGATGAGTGCAGCTCCAACAACACTTAAGAAGCTTGACGCTATTCAGAACAAAGAAGTCTGCTTGATTGACACCACACCCACAAACAAACATTCCCTCCACCACCAACGCTCACTAGCAGCAGTTTCTTAATGTCTACAAGATACACCACAGGGATTCAATAACGCTCCTTATGAAACAACTTCCAAACCAATAATGACTACCCTTTAGAAGTATAAGGGCAGCAAAGATATGGGAACACCAGCACCTGTAAGTTCCTCTCCAAGCCACTCACCGTCCAAAACATACCTTCCGTGTCACTGTGTAAAAATCCTGTCAAAGTTCCTCCTTCTTGTGGGTGTACCTACATTAAATGGACTGCAGTCATTCACGAAAGCAGCTTACCATCACTTTCTCATGGGCAGCCAGGAATGGGCAATAAATGATGGCCCAACCAGTAATGTCCTGAGAGTCAGGATTATATTTTGTAGCACTATCACCACAGCTCATGCAAATACACTCTCCATCAAGACTATGAAATTAATTCAAAAACATTTGTTCATAGTATATATCAGTGTTTAAGACCTTGTTGGGTAGTTAAACAATTTGACCTTTCTGACATGATTTGTGACCAGATCATTTTTTCAAAAAACAACCGTTCTATACATAGTGAAGATAAAATTAATTATTGTACATTAGATTCTTTACACAATAATGTTAAATTCTGATATTTTGTTGCCAAAGGTGGCATGCTGGCTTTTAACAGTTTATGTCAAAGAAGTTGGACGATAGAAGAATAGTTAATTATTCATTATTAATTACCCACATTTTGAAAGACAAGTGATTCGATATATAGATTGGGAGAAATCAATGTCTAGATTTCCATAATGCCTTTTGAATACCCTAGAGAGGGAGTTATTTATATTCTGTGAAGATCATCAGTGAGTCAAATAGATATTAAGTTAACAGAGATCTCAGTAATATCTATAACACTGAGAGATCATAAAACTTAAAGTATGTATTCAAATTTATTAAAACATTTATTATAAAAATAAATTCATGAATAATTTAACATTCTTAGATCCTATTGAACCATAAAATTAATTGTTTGCAGTAACCAAATGTTTAGTCATTCAGCAATTGAATACAAACCAATCTTAGGTCAGGTAGTTTGAGAATTTTTAATCCATATTTTTTGATTCTGGGTCTGACTTAAATAAATTTGAAAAAGTATCATATCATTTAAGATTGTACAATGGTTAGGAATTGCATTGCATTGGCCTGCCAGCACAAACTGGGCAGACATTAACTGGGCCACTCGTGGAAGAGGGTAGTACACTTTGGGCCCCAAATCTGATACTGCATTGTCCTTTTGGGCCTGATGCTTTTGAATGATCAGTATGATGTGCATCCTAACCAGCGGTACTTAAAACAGTTTCTGTAGGTGACAGCTATAAAGGTTTTCTGATACTGAACTGAAAATAGAGCAGAGGGATTTAGCTTCGCACTGAAACTAATGCCCCTTCTCGTTCTCTTTGGGTCTTCTCACTGCACTACTCCAACCTGTCGGCACTCCTGCAACACCTTTCACACCGCATTCCCCATCCCCATGTGCTGAAGAATGAGCAGCCTCAGGATCTTGGGCTTCAATGGCAATAAATATATTTATTGTGGCCCTGGCCCTGGTTTCATCATATCCTCTTAAAAGTTATTCCAACAGCTGAAAATTGTGCAAAATCATATTTCCCTCAACTCCAACCACAAAATACAGAGTTTAAAACCCACAACATCTTGATTTCCTGTGTCTTCCACACTTACCAGCTTGGCTGGTATTGCGTATTGTTGACTCTACAGGCTTTGAGCAATATTGAGTTTGATCTTTCTCTTTGGACTTGTCTTCAACTCTCTTTGACCTATTGCTGCCTAACAGTAGACTTCTCATTATGGTGAAATCGGGATGTTCTATGAACAATGTGGTGGATAGTTTTTTTTCCCATTTCTGTTGTCCTCAATGGACAAAAAGCATTGTTTATTGTTGTAAACCACTATTCACTTTTCAAAAGTGGCATAATGTCAAATCAGGGTCCACGTCCATGCTCAATTCAAAAACTATTCCCACCCCAATTCCCTACGACATTGGGCTAAGATGCAGCGGAGAGTCAAAAATGCACTTCTGAATGAGATCCAAACCAGGTTCAGACAGGTAGATTGTTGTTTTGTTTCAACACTGCCATCCACCTTGAAAGTAGAACTCAGACAACTTCATCTGGTTGAAATGGACATCAGCCCTCTGCCGCATTACTGGAAGGCACAGAATTCACTAACTGATACCAGCTGAGGAGGGAAGCCAAACTAGCAAGGAAACTGCTGAGGTCTGGAAAAATATCAGGGAGTGGGAATGGAGTCCTCTGTTGGCTCTATCATGAGCAGGAGAGAAAGCTGAAGCAATATATCCTTTCTGACAGTTTCAAGGGTCAATAGATAGGAGCAGTTCACGTCAAACAGGATACCGAAGAATGGAAAAGACCACAGCCCTGAGCAGAGAGCAATGCTCCTGGCTGATGATATTGATGTCCGGGAAAACTGTGAGAGGGACAGCCAAAGCAGAGAAACAACTTCAGCCCAGCGTTAGATGCCTGATCACTAAGAAACCTCTACATGTCCTTACAATGGATTTGACCCCAGTAGTAAGAGGACTGAACATGTTCTTATATTCATGGACATCTTCACCAAATTCATGTAGACTATTTCCACTGTGACCAAAAGGCCTCACTGATTGCCAGAATGTTAATGTGTGATTGGTTTGTCTGTTTTAGTACTCCACGAAAGATTCGTACAGATCATGGACAAAAGAATAAGGTCCCCTGGTAGCTTTGCAAGGTCAATGGCATCGTCAAGCATTGGAACAACCCAACCATCCAGAGGGCTAAGGAGAGTTCAAAGCAAATTCGGCTGTACACTGCATGACCATCAGTGTACTCCATCTCACAACTGGAAATAAAAGTGGCCCGAATGTCTTCTGGGACAGGTTTATGGTTTTAAAAATACCTCACAATCATCTATGGCTATTCTGCACACTGTCCCTTCTTTGAAAAAGGACAGTGGTCCTTTTCAGGGACTGGCTCCTTGGGCTCAGCACCTTCTGATGGGGACAGCTAAATGGATAGCCAAGTATTATATATGGCTAAGCTGGGAGTTTGAGGTGGTATCCAAGAGGGCTGAGAGAAAAGCCCAGAAAAGAAAACCATTGACTTACCACAAGACTGACAGGACTGACATTCCAAGCAGTGCAAGGGTATTCCTCTGAAACCTGAATAACAGGGGTTGGAGCAGGATGTGTGGGGCTATATTCGCTACCGAGCCAGCAAGCAACTCGACACAAGTGTGTTGTACCAATAGCCAGGGTTGGGGGATGCAGCCACAGAAATTGGTTTACGGCGAGGAGTTGCTTGAGGCCAGAAGTCTGCTGGATGGTGTGGAGGCAAGCAGCTTGCTTGGCAGTGTTGCAGAGCCTGAAAGTGCCCGTGTATGATGGCTCAAGTGAAGCGGAGTTGGATAGGGAAGCAGAATCCTGGAGGGACCCATATTTTTGCAGATTCTGGGGTTCTATCCAGTATAGGGAAATGGACAAGGGAGGATCTACAGGGAGGGAGAAACTGAAGCTACAGGTACTGCTGATCATACCACTCCTGGGGGCCCAGAACAAACTAGATGCCAAAGTGGGTGATCTGCCACAGTCTTGATCCTTTGGAAGGCAACAGGCTGAGAAGGTCCTTCTGAAACAAGTGTTGGATACCACCCCAACCTTAATCTTTTTTTTATTTCACTTCAGCGATGTGAGTGTCACTGCCTGGGCCATCATTTATTGCCCATTCATAGTAGCCCTTGAGAAGGTGGTGGTGAGCTGCCTTCTTGAAGAGTGGTGTAAAACGTAGTGCTGCTATTAATGTGAACATGAACAGTCTAGCAATCATGGCACAATTGAACCTACTAATCATGCAACTGTTTAGTGCACAGTTATTCACTGGAAAAGAGGATGTCTTTGGTAGAAAGAGTACTGATGGGAGCGGGGAGCAGAGAGGTAACAGAATTTCTCATCCAGTGTAACAAACACATTCCATGTAAATACTTCAAATAGTTCCTCACTTATTCTTAATTTCTGTCATGTTTGCAATGATCTGCCAGGGGAAACAGAATCTCACTCTCCTCTCTATCCAAGCACTTCATTATTTCGCACACATCAATTAAGCTTAGTTCAAGGGGGAAAAACCATAGTCAATCCAATCTATCCCTATAGAGGCAATGTTCAAACCTTGACAAAATTTTTGAAAATCTTCTTTGTACGTCCTTCCTTAACATGATGATCACGTCTGTGAACAAAGCAGTGGCTGTAGTCTAACCAGTGTCTTAAATAAGTCCAGTATCACATTCCTGCTTCTGCGTTCAATATTTCACGTATGGCAGGAAAGACCTTAAAGCTTCTTTACCATCTTACCTACCTGTGCTGCCACCTTCGGAAGCCTGTGATCATGCATTCCAAGATCTATGACTGTCTGACCCTTTCACTACTCTTCCATTTACCGTTTGTTCTCGCGCTTTGTTTACCCAACCAATTACATAACTGAGCACCTCTCCGGATTGAATTCCATTTGCCACTCTACCACCTGCTTAACAAGACCATAAAACTGAGTAAGCTGTTACTTTAAGAGGCATCTTCACGGGTATATGGGTATCTTAATATGTCTGGAAGATGAGGAAAATGTTTTTGAAATAGCTATGGAAGGCCACCACTCATTCAAACTCAAAACTAAGGCCTGAAATTTCACTACTGGGCAGAGTCAAAAGAATTCTTGGCTCCAAAAGCCCAATCTTTGAAAAATAGCAAGTTCAGATTTTTGTTCTGGGAGAGATGAGATATAATGGGAGTCAGGAACAGTACAGAGGCATTGGATGAAAGGCTGGCCTCAGTGATCCAGCACTTTTCCTCAACTGCAAAAAAGACTGAACTGACAGGAACTCCGTTGTAAGAATGATCTGTTCCAAAATTGGTGATGCTGTACAAATTATATCAAAACCCCCAGGATCATGTCAACAAAGTGAAAAAGCATGGACAGATGGAGTTTCAGAGATAGTAGGAACTGCAGATGCTGGAGAGTCTGAGATAACAAGGTGTTGAGCTGGATAAACACAGCAGGCCAAGCAGCATCAGAGGAGCAGGAAAGCTGACATTTCGGGCGTAGACCCTTGGGTCTAGGCCCGAAACGAGAGATGGAGTTTAATCCTCAGGTCTTTCTTTTAATTTAAAGTCCAGGAAATTTTAAATTCCTTAACAGCTTGAGAATTCCAATGAGCTGTGATAACTTCCTTGATGATTCCCTTAACAAATTTGTAGCTTCCTTGATAGTTCCGATGAACTTGACAGTTTCATTGAGTTTATCCATTTTTATGCATTTTCATATCTACTGTTAACAATCCTGTTAACTTTTAACAAACAAGGACACCTCACTTTTCCTAAAGGGCACCTATCTCACCTAAAAGTGTCCCCAGGTCATATTCATGGTTTGTTTACATTATTGATGAATTTTAATCCTCAAAGATATCTCTTGTGCTAATTGATAGACTGTTCTTTTTGAGTCTTATGAGAAAGACTGAGGTTCGTTACTGATCAAATGCATATTTAACAGTTTTATCATTGCTAAGACCAGCGCTCCTAATCCATTTACTTTATTGACCTTGAATATTCTTGTGTTAATTTTTTTATACACAGTTACCACGCAAACCCATTTCCTACTCTCACATCCTTTCCACCTCATCCAAACCCTCAAGAAAACAGCAGGAAGAGCAAGTGAGAAACTCAAAACAAATGACTTCCACAGAACAATAAGCAGCAAACAGTAGAAAAGAAAACTACCACCGTCAGGGGACTGGAGAACTTAATGGTTAAGGTCAGAAATTTTAACCTCTCTCAACAGGAAGTTTGGAGCACAATTGTAATATAAATGATGCTGACACAAGGTCTTGTTTGTTTGGAGTTCAGTGTGACCAGTTTTCTTTTAAAGTGTGTGTTATAAAGATTTAAATTTTAAAACTCTTATGTATTTATTTCAATGACTCAGGTTACTGAAAATACAAGGAAAATCTTTGCTGTTAACTTTTCATTCAGGTTTATACTCTTAACATTTCCCCCTACTTCTGAACGAATTGTCTTTCTCGATTTTCTCTATTTAGTTTGGCCTTAAACAATCTTCAACTATTGTCCTGATCCATATTTATCCCTCAAAGCCCAGCAAAACTGATTCTAAGCAATTTCTTCTGTCATTTGTAGCGCCTTGCTATTTTTAGCTGCAGTGTTTTCCCTGACTGCAACAGCATGGCTTTGTTGACTGTGAAGCACATTGGGACAGCACTAATTTAAAATTGCTTCTAACTATGGGCCGGTTTTCTAGAAGGTGCAGTTTGATGCCAAGTTGACAACCACGTACTGCCTTTTAAGCCCTGGGCTTCACCTTAAATCTGCCAGCTAGTCTTAATGTAGTTTCTTGGCAAGGTGACTCCAAAAGGTAGCACAAATGTGCAAGTAACCACAAAGGCATCTATTCCTGCAACATGCATGGAAACTGAGAATTTAAAATCTCCTAAGTTATTTACACTACCCCTGAGCTACTGTGGGTGGAAAGATGCTGCCCGCAATAATCCTCCTTCCTTTGACTAGATCTAACAACATGTTTGTTTAACAGTTATAGAGGATCAGCCATTATTGAATCTTAGCAAGAGGCTTTTATGTTAACAAGCTGCACTTTATTGCATGAATGCAATCAGACACAAGTAAAATTAGTAATCTAAATGCTGTTACTATGATAATGAGGAGACCAAGGATACGCCCCACAAGATCCTAAGTAGTTCTGTCTTTTACCCATCTAGTTCAACACAACAACTGCTGACTGTTGGAACTTAATATAGTCTCCAACATGAATACTTTCTGCACCATTAGTTTATACAATATCTCCCCCAAACGTTTTTCCCCAGAGTTAACATTTGTTTACTTGTGAATATAATTACATTTCCTACCACTCCATCATCCACAAGTCTCTAAATTTACAAATTCAGATAATCTGGAGTTTTCACAACTCTTTCACATTGTGTTCTATTCAGACTTGAAAAGTTGATAGGTCTTTGGTTGAGGACTATTGACATTGGATCAGATGACAGTCTGAAGACCATTGTTATCAAAATGTTCATCATTTGATTCATGCAAACTAATTATTAGTGGATGTTTGTTCGCGAATGCAACAAGTTTGCTGTGGTCCTTTTATAAACTCTGCCATTGGTACAGAAAAAGGTAGAAGGGTTTTATTGCTCTCCTGGATGAGTTTATCCTTTTACTCTCTTGATATGTCTGTATTTATTCCTGGTTTCTGCTTTCAACATAATCTGAATACCTTACTCCAAAGTCAAATCTGCTTTTGACTTTAACAAATCTGACAATGCTTCATCAAATATTCTAAAAATAACTTTTTTTCTCTTGTGAATTCCAACTTTAAAGCTCCATAGTCACTTTTTTCCATTAATCTGTAGACACGATTGATGAACACTAATCATCTTACTGAATACTGAATCTTTTAGTTAAACCTTGTCTTAACAAAATGTACTTTATTGTGCAATGTCTTCAAATAGTGCGAGTGGAAAAGGGATGTATTTAATGTGGAGCACACAGCACTGTGTTCAACATCAGATTTGACATGAAGATGTCTGCATGATAGTAGAGATCACATGACTACAGCAGACTAAGAAGGACATTTGTACGTGATTACAATTTACTCTAAATAGCCCCACTTTTTGATACAAAAGAAGAAAACATTTGCACCCACTAAATGTATATTTTAAGATAACTAAGTTACCATATACACAATTGTTCTCATGCATTAGTAAATTGTTATTCCCATCAGGCTATGCATTTGCATTGCACCACCTACTCATTAAATGATGCTGGCCTTTTAATGGTACCCATGTATGTTGTTGTGGCTGGCTGTACATCCCAGTAATGTTGTTTCCATAGAGATTACTGTTTCTGTGTCATTTGTTATTGCCATGGTACCCATTGGTGTTTTATTTCTGTTGGCAGGTAGTTGTGGACCTCTGGGTCTGATGTTTGATGTGGGACCTGGGCACACGGCATGTTCGTTGATTCCTGATCAGCAGTGTGGTGTCCTGAAGTTGAGGAGACATTTTTGAATTAGGTATATTTACCTATTGTGGTGATGGTATATTTGGTCATTCACTGGCACTGGTATGATTAAGTGCCGACTGTTCCACAGCTTCAAAGTTGTCACTTAGACAGACTTTCATTACAGACATTAAACATTTGTACCCTGACTGGCCATCTAATGTTCAACTCTGGATTGATGACTTCCAGAACATGATGAGCTATTGACTTCTGTGGAGTCTGGAAGATATCATACCAGGAAAATCATTAACTATTTCACGTTGTCTGCATTGATATTCTTCTAGAGCAGTGGAAATGTGAAATGGCACACACAACCATCTGTATCTCCCAACATGTTTCTCGAATGTAGCTCGAAAGCTATTGCTTTCATCCAGTTTCAGTTGCCAGTAATAGTCCTTCACAGGGTAAGAAAGGTTTGCCTTTTGCAAACTGGGGGAAAATTCTTTCAATGGTTGGGACTGGGTAGTAAGATCTCTTCAAGGCTTAATTTAGATCCTTTGGGTCGATGCATACTCTCAGTTTTCCATGTTGTTCCATTGCTACCATGCTGCCCACCTGTGGGGGTTATTCACTCCTTTATTTTACAATTCATCTTAACTTAACTTTCAAGTTGGCCTTGAAGGTAGCTCTCCTCAGAAGAAGCTAAATTGGTTTTGCATTCTCATCTACTTTGAGTTACATTCTCTTGAAACACATCATAATGCCATGAACACACCCTTGTGTTCCTGTAGGACCTGTTCCATGTCAATGGTTTGTTGTGCTATGACACATTGCAAATCTCTTTTGACACTTTGAGGGTCACTAGTCCAAGTTTTATACTTGCCCCAGTTGAGATGCTTGCTGTCCATGATCCTAGATCCTCGTTCATGTTATTGCATTTCTCTTGCAGAACAATCTGCAAAACAGGTACAGTGGCTCAGTGGTTAGTGCTGCTGCCTCACAGCGCCAGGGACCCAGGTTCAATTCCAGCCTCGGGCATCTGTCTGTGTGGAGTTTGCACATTCTCCCCGTATCTGCATGGGTTTCCTCCGGGTGCTCCGGTTTCCTCCCACAATCCAAAGATGTGCAGATTAGGTGGATTTGCTGTGCTAAATTGCCCGTAGTGTTCAGGGAGGTGTGGGTCTGGGTGGGATGCTCTGAGGTTCGGTGTGGACTTGTTGGGCTGAAGGGCCTGTTTCCACACTGTTGGGATTCTATGGAAAAAAAAAATCTGTCCTTTCAACACCCATATGATGCCATCAAATAACATAAACTTCATTTTTAGGTTGATATGTTTCACCTCTTCACATTGGTCAGTGTTACGAGGCACACCAGTGTCTATCTGACTTTACGTTGACCTGATGTTCTCCTTCTGCAGTCTTCATTCCAACTGTTACCAGTAGTGTCTCACCTATCAACTTGACTGAACCAATCTGTTACATGGGGGAGTGTGATTCATCAAAATCTTCAGCTGATACCTCTCACATGGTCATCTGTATCTGCTTCTTATGCTTTGTTTAGCCAGACATTTCTGCACAAAATGATTCAGTTTCTTACTGTAAGAACACTGGATATGCACCCTGCACTTTGTCTGTGACTGTTCTGCCCTGAGTGCAGGAGGACCTGTCAGCATAATGCAAAGCCTGGTCTGTTCTGCAATAAATCTGCTGTAACTGCTGATTTGCAACCTCAAAACTTCTTATGTGGAGGTGCCAGAGTTGGACTGGAGTGGACAAGGTCAGAAATCACACAACACCGGGTTATAGTTCAATAAGTTTATTTGAAAATACAAGCTTTGAGAACATAGCCTGACAAAGGAGCTACACTCCAAAAGCTTGCATTTTCAAATAAATCTGTCGGACTATAACCTGGTATCATGTGATTTTTGACCTCAGAACTTCTGCACATGTCAATTACTTTCCTGAGTGTATGTTTCTCCTCTATCAGTGAATGTCCTCTATCTGCAGTGACTCTTACACCTAATACATTCTGCCTTTAATTAAATCATCATTTAATTGCAGAAATTCACAGGTTTCCATGAACTTCATTAATGACATTACCTCAGTGAGACTTCTGGCACAATGTTTCGTGTGTCAAATATAGCTCGGTGATTAACACAATGTTTTTGGTGAAGTGAACTTAAAATATCTGCCTAGACTTTGCGCGTTTCGTTGTAGAGGTGACATGACTATGTGAGGAGAGAAAGGACATTTGTACACAATTGCATTTCAATCCAAAAAGCATCAGTGGGATTGGCCCCCCATTTCAGCTGAATATGTGTTCAATTGGTAGTGTTGTGGAGAGCATCAAAGAGAGACTACAAGGTCCAAAACTGCAAGTTGCATGTTAAAATCAGTATCCAACAGTTCAGTCATCACAGACCTGAAACCCGCCTGCCTGCGTCATTGCCCTTCTGTGCTGGGACGTTGTGTGGGCCACATCAGCCACAGCCAGAAGCTGTCTGGCTAACACTTTTGTCTCACCTTGTATCAGCTAAACTAGGAGGCTGCGGATTATCCACCTCCACACTAGTAGTTTAAAAATTACACACATTTTAATGTAAGTAAGTAAACCCACTTATATCCACAAAGTGAACTGTCAAATTAAACAACAATAAATAATCCCTAATTTAATTTTCTTTACATTGTATCAATGAGAAATTAACAAATTTATGGTAAAATTACTAATGAGGAGAATTGAAAACTGTATCTTAATTTTCTAGACTGATTCCTCTGGTTAAGAATGAGTTTCAGGGAAGGTATATTTCAGCTTGGGTTGTGGAGAGCATTTGGGTTTCCTCTGTTGGTCACCCACATTTACACTCTAACCAAAGTAACAAAATCTCTTTCTATTAAGAGCAGTATGACTCCAACAAACTGGAAGTACATTTTATTTTGACATGTTGTTAGTGCTTCCTGTTCCCAAAAATGTAGTAGATATTGTAAAGTGGGCTGTTGCTCTCAAAGGTATCTTCTAAAGAAAGCTCTTTCAAAAATCGTTTGGTTCATGTTACAGCAGATCAGGAAAAATTGCTGCAAACGTGAATATTTATCAAGTGTTTTATATATTTGACAAACCAACAGTGATTTCCATGATATTTCCTGTTGTTTACAATCTCAGCTGACACGCATACTTTGAGTAAAACCCAATTATTTGCAACACACTTCTCTAACCTTAATCCTTAGGCTCCCCAATGATTTATAGTTGCTGGGGCACCCTTTTAACTTGTAACAGTTTACCTCATGATGTAAGAATTGAGAACCATGCGATGTAAAGGTATTGAGATGTAAGGAGTGATTTTAATGCAGAAAACATTTGTGTTAGTATCTTACACACATTAAAAGCTTAAAAATAATTACATAAAATTATTGTTGTCATTTTATTTTTACATCAATCATCCCATATTATTTGCGTGTGAGTCTAGAAAAGCATAGCAGGTCAGATATCATCCAAGTAGTATTTCTGGGCTCCCCTCCCATTCCCCAGTCCTGACAAAGGGTTTCAATCCAAAACATTGACTTACGTGCTCCTTGGACACTGTCTGACCTGTTGTGTTTTATCAGCCTCACACCTACAGACTGTGGCTTCCCGCACTTGCAGTCCTTATTGTCTCCATCTCACGTTCCTTCCTTTTTAATTCCCTTCTTTATTCATTGTTTGTTTCATTCTACATTATTTCTCAACTAAATAGCCTGTTATTCAATTTTGAAAGCTATTATTCAAATGTCACTGCTATATAAACAAGCTTCCATCTGATTATCCTCTGTCTATCCTCCCATTTCAAATGAAAATCTATTTCTGATCAGCTGTAGCCATTTAATTTAAAGCCAATAGTTTTACCCAATGTATTTGGATTAGGAGTATAATCTGTTTATGGTTTTGAGTAAAATATTTAATGTAATTTTCTGTAATAAAAAATTGTTGGACAAAATAATCTATTGCAGCTCACTTGGAATGTGTAATCTCAACCATAGTATTACGTGCAAGGGAAATAGGTCAGTGAATAACAGACTTGTTTTATTGACTTCAGTAAGGCAAAACAAGTTATAAATAAAGGTGGTGTGTTGTTAATTGGCTGTGGCATGATGATTCATATGATCAGGTTTTGATTGTCATCCTTCGTGGAGGAAATTTGCAGCATTTCCATTGATGTAACAACTAGTTCTACGGAGCAATGCGATAACACCAGTTTGATATCACCAGCGTACTCCAGGCACAGTGCAAGCTCACCAGGAGATTCCCACACAGCACGCTGCTTCCTATCCAGAGCAGATGAATACAAGAGCCCTGAGCATTGCTTCATGAAGGAAATTTAAATAAACTTCTAAAATATAGATATTTTTGCCACTTTTTCTCACTCCCAAGTTTACTCAAAGTCTACTACTAACTGTTTAACCCAATATTTATTACTGAAAGTTTCCTTATCTAACAACTTGACTTCCCATGCTTTCTACTATTGCTTCCATTGTCTTTATAGCTTGGGATCCACCACATTTGCGTTTCTGCTTGTGTCTCAAGCTTTAATCCATTGTTAACAATGTGTTTCTCAGTTTCCACGTTCTTTATCACTAACTTCTCCACATACATCCTTTTTTCATTAAACTCAAGCTTAAAAATCAACCCCAACGTTTTAGATTAAGTCCCAGGTGAAAATGCAGCCTGACAAGCAGGCCTCATAACAGTTCGCTGGCTTATTTTTTGACTGAAACAACCTGGATACCAGCAGGAAGCAGCTGCCTGGCTATTGGACCAGAGAATACAGCCCTTGGCACTAACCTAAGAGGAAATGTCTGACAGAGATTATGGTGGGTTCAGGGGAGAGAAGCCCAAGGAAAGGGAGGGAAAATATTTTCCAGGCAGAGTGGAGTCTCCTATACAAAACATCAAGGCCATAAACAAGGAAACAAAAAAAAAAGCCATGTATATTTCTTGTTACATTGGAAAATGGAAACGGATGTAGGTAATTCGACTCCTCAGGTTTGCTCCATTAGTGGCAACGTCCCTATCTCTGGGCTGTATGATCTGGTTCAAGTCCCACCTGCTCCAGAAGTGTGTAATAACAGGTCTAAACAGGTTGATGAAAGACATTTATAATCAGATGTTCGCTAATCAGTACCTCAACTTCATTTACGTGCATTGTATATCTCTTGATACCCTGACTCAAAATCTTTTGCTCTCAGTCTTGAAAGCTCCAAATTTCCCAATAGCCACGCCCTTTGGAGGAAAGAATTTCAGAGTTCTGAACAATTACATGCAGAATTAAACCTTATCAGAATTTCCCTCTGGTATGAAATGGAATGCTCCAAAGACTAAATGACCAGCTTCTATTTTTAAGATAAAGGCCCAGCGTTCCTAATTCCCTATGAGAGAAAATAATCTCTCCTTATCTCCACTATTGAATCTTTTTAGCTGTTTAAACACTTCAGTCAGATTACCCATCATCTTCTACACTCAAGGGAATATAAACCAAATCTACACCCTACCAACATCTACCAACATCAGCGTCAGCTATAACATGACTAATTTAACCCATCCTCTCCCTTTTCAGCACTTGTTGATTCCTGCAGTCATATTTGGCCGAATGACTTTAAAAGCAAATAATTCTCAAACTTACTTCCTTTTGAATTCCATTGATTTTTTTTTAAATGACTGAAAGCACAACTCAATCCTTAATAATCTCAACTATAAAATGGTGACCATCCAGAAAATCTGTAGGATGTCCATTGAAAGTAGCAAGCTCACAGTGTAACTGTTATGTACATATACTGCAGTATGTAGCTTGAATGGTCAACATTTCCTCCATTTGTTTACATGGGAACATGTTGCCTTATGTACATAACAACAAAAGCCTTTTTTCTCATTAAATATTTCCACTCTATTCTCAGAACAAAAGTTAATCTTGCATTATTTACCTGTCAAAATCTCAGCCAGTATAAATATAGTTCGCTGAGCTTTCAAAACAAATCTTATGCTAACACATTATAAACACACAGTGCTCCTTTTCTCCTCCAAGAAAGCATGTTATTATTTTGATGTGTAATATAGAATACTTTCAAACCACTTCCTGACTTATTTGTCACATAATGTTTCAAAGAATTATGTCGTGTTTATATGCTTACTGGCACATCTCAGGTGTCTTCCTCTTGTATTTAATACGTTTTTTAAAACTACTGGTCAGAGGTAGCCTGGGAATAGACATTTTGCTGCAGAATCCCTTCTTCACTGATGTCATGAAGTTCCATTCCAAGCTGGCCGCACCGCATTCATGATGTCACTGAAATTGAGCTTTGTGATGCCACTGAAGTAGTTATTAGGAATGCCCAATTTTATTCATTATATTTTACATGCAGTATTGAACCTTAGCAAAATCTCCATTCAAATGGCACTGTACTGCAATGCGGAGCTGCCGGAGGTCTTCAACATTGCAGGTGCCATGTTATTTTAAGCAACGTTATGCCAGGGCTGTCCACTCAGTCAAATATTTCTGGACACTTTTCCAAGAAAACCAGGATAATGTCCTGGCCAATCATTATCACACAACTAACATTGCTAAAACAGACGATCCGGTTAATTATCTTATCACTGTATATGGGATCTTGTTATGTACAAGTGTGTTCCTGTGTTTCCAAAATTAGTATTACAATTAGGTTTATTGCAACAGCTACTACACTTCAAAAAGTACTGGATAAGGTCATAAAAATGCCATATGAATGCAAAGGCTTTTTCCACTACTTTTGACTTTCATTTCAACATTATTGGACACGTAGATCAAAAATCAGTAGATTACAAGACAATGAACTGTTGTTTTAAAAAGTACATGTGACATCCAGTTTCAGATGTCCTACTGGACGTTTTCTCTATCACTTGAAGTGTCGCCATTATTGGCTGTTCTTTTCCACTTTGCTTTATACCATGTCTGCACAAGTTGCCGATGGTGTTTTAAAGACATTGCTATTAACTCCCCTCAGTACATCCTCACAACAGTACCTTTATTTCTAAAAGCTTTCCACTCTATGTAACCAAAACAATTATCTTTTGTTCCAATACATAATGAAGTAGAAGTCTTTGGGGAAATGGTGGCATAGTGATAATGTCAATATTCTGGCAATCTAGAGGTCTAGGCGAATGTTCTGGAAATATATGTTCAAATCCCACTATATCAGCTGGTGGAATTAATAACTCTGCTAATAAAAGCTAATCTCAGTAATTGCTGATTGCTTGTCATTTCTAGTGGCCATAAAACTATTATTGGTTTCATAAAAATCCAGCTGGTTCCCTAATGTCACCCTCATGGCAACCACCGAGAGACAGATGTCCATTTCAAGCCCACTGACTCCCACAGCTACCTGGAATACACCTCCTCCCACCCACCCTCCTGCAAAAATGCCATCCCCTGTTCCCAATTCCTTCGCCTCCGCCGCATCTGCTCCCAGGATGAGACATTCCAATCCCGCACATCTCAAATGTCCTCATTCTTCAAGGACCGCAACTTCCCCCCGACAGTGGTCGAGAACGCCCTCGACCATGTCTCCCGCATTCCCCGGAACACATCCCTCACGCCCCGTCCCCGCAACAATAACCAAAAAAGGATCCCCCTCGTCCTCACATACCACCCCACCAACCTCCGGATCCAACGCATCATCCTCCGACACTTCTGCCATCTGCAATCAGACCCCACCACCAAAGACATTTTTCCCTCCCCACCCTTATCTGCCTTCCGGAGGGACCACTCCCTCCGCGACTCCCTTGTCCGCTCCACACTCCCCTCCAGCCCCACCACACCCGGCACTTTTCCTTGTAACCGCAGGAAGTGCTACACCTGCCCCCACACCTCCTCCCTCACCCCAATCCCAGGCCCCAAGAAGACTTTCCACATCAGGCAGAGGTTCACCTGCACATCTGCCAACGTGGTATACTGCATCCGCTGTACCCGTTGTGGCTTCCTCTACATTGGGGAAACCAAGCGGAGGCTTGGGGACTGCTTTGCAGAACACCTGCGCTCAGTTCGCAACAAACAACTGCACCTCCCAGTCGCGAACCATTTCAACTCCCCCTCCCATTCCCCAGATGACATGTCCATCCTTGGCCTCCTGCAATGCCACAGTGATGCCACCCGAAGGCTGCAGGAACAGCAAATCATATTCAGCCTGGGAACCCTGCAGCCCAATGGCATCAATGTGGATTTCACAAGCTTCAAAATCTCCCCTCTCCCAACCGCATCCCAAAACCAGCCCAGCTCATCTCCACCTCCCTAACCTGTTTTTCCTCTCACCTCAAGCCACACCCCCATCTCCTATCTACTAACATCATCCCGCCCCCTTGACCTGTCCGTCCTCCCTGGACTGACCTATCTCCTCCCTACCCCCCTACCTACACTCACCTTTACTGGCTCCATCCCCGCCTCTTCGACTTGTCTGCCTCCTCTCCACCTATCCTCTCCTCTATCCATCCTCTATCCACCTCCCCCTCTCTCCCTATTTATTTCAGAACCCTCTTCCCCTCCCCCATTTCTGATGAAGGGTTTAGGCCCAAAACATCAAGTTTTCCTGCTCCTATGATGCTGCTTGACCTGCTGTGTTCATCCAGCCCCTTGCTTGTTATCTCTGGTTCCCTAATGTCCTTTAGCAAAGAAAATCTCCTCAGCTCACCTGGTCTGACCTACTTGTGACCCTACAAGACTACAGTTGACTCTCAATTGCTCTCTGAAATAGCCTACTGCATCATTCAGTTTATGCTCAACCAGTGACGAACCTCACCAGTGACACCTCATGAGGAACAAAGAAATAACACGGGCCTTGAATGTGTTTCATCAGGAATGTGTTCAAAGGTAGGCCAGTGGCCTGGGCAATCTTGGTCCTTGGTTCTTGTTAAGACCACAGCACAGGCAAATGGACAGCAACGGGGACTTGAATGTCATCAGACCACTACGTTACCAGCGGTAGCCCTCAAGTCAGTGTTCAAAGTCACGTGGATGAAGTTGATCGGAAAGGAAGACAGATAACCAGGAGGGGGAGAGAAAAGCACTGAGAGAGACTCATCTTGCCACTCCTGGTTTTATTATGTAATCTTGAGTTATACATTTGCACCTTCAGACTCCACATTTGTTTAGATAATTTTCAAAACCATTTCAGAGTGGTGACAGTCTGCAGTGGCTCCTTTAAGGATCATTGATTATTCACATGTACACCCAGTTTTCCCTAAATGTGGTCAGCCAAGCAATAATTGTGGTCAGAGCTTTTCAATTTCACAAAAGGAGGACCTCATAGAAAAGATGCTCCTTCATTTGCATGACCCATGTTTTGGCAGGGGACACAGACCCCTCTTTTCATGCCTATAACAATAGAGCGGGTGGCACCTCTCTGGCACATAAAGTGTAGATGAATGGCACCTGCTTTATCAAGTACTTTAATCCTGAATTTTACACTGGCAAAATGGACATGGCATCATTAAATTTCTAGTTGATCATCTCTGAGACAAGGCTTAACCATGAGTTCTATTTAAATGGAAACATTTGTCCATTCAGTGAGTCAAATACATGCATACTGGTTTTAATTAGAAATCAATGACTGAAAGTAAATATTTATGACAAATAATATCTCTGAAGTTACAGTATTTCCTGATATGATGTGTACTTTTTACTTATGAGTTAACCAGTGAGGCACTGCTTTCATTGTCTCCATGACTCCTTGAACATTGTTTTCCGACATGGCAAGCCCTAAACAGGAAATTGCCTCCCATTTGCAAGAAAGGAAAATATGACAGTAAATTAAAAGTAATTTGATATGTCAATAGGGGAATAGAAATTGGTGTTAAGCAGAATGGTGATATCAGAATGGCTGCATATTAGATTTCATGCCTGATATTTATTTCCACTAACTGCATTACAACACTGGGAAGTGGGGTAAGAAAGCAAAGTAAACAATCTCAAGTGAGAAAAAGAGATTTGCTGTGAGAAAGGTTTATGGAAAACTTAAGTTCTACAACCTAGAAAGAAAACGAAGTGGAAGGGGGATTTTCATTGAGGCTCACCAATTATTATTTGGTAGTAAAGAGGGACGAGCAGCTCTTTTCCTTGCTTTCATAAGTTAAACCAGGAAAACCTTTAACCTCTGCTTCCTCTTGATTATAGACTGATACTGATAAAAACATCGAATATTTCAGAACAGTGCACAGAATCATATCAAATGCTTACAGCACAGGAGATTGGCTTGTTGTACCTGCACTAGCTCTTCACAGGAACAACTCACCTCATTCTGTGACAGGTATGAAGTTAATTAGTGTAAAGCAAATTGTCCACGTTTTTCTTTCTCCTCTATGTCAAAATCTAATATCTTAGTACTGTTTTCTTCTATAATTTATTCCTTTTCGGGATTTCAAGGCACTACTGCCTTGTTCTTGCATTATGTCCCTTGTCACTTCAGTCAAGAGCCAGCACATGTATATAGATGGGTTCTGTCACTGCTTGTTACTCTATGTTGCTCAGAAAACTTATCCAGTGAGTAACTGAACCATACACTCCAGGAATGTCACTGGTTCAAAACTGGGACAATGAGGTTTGCCATTTTATTAAACTATGGAAACTCTCAGAGCCATGTCTGTACCAAGTCATAGAGGTCATCCATGCATCCAAACTTTTCAGTGGGATTTATGGAACTACATTTAGAAACCGACTGTTACTGGTTTTCTCTTCTCTGATCCATGGATATAAAAACTAACCAGAGTGTTCCACCACTGCCTTGACTAAGGTCAGATAACTTAGTGTAATGCAGAGCCAAACCCGAAAGCTTCTGTTTTACAGGGCATATAGCCTCCTACCCACTCCGACATGAAAGAACTGACAGCAAACTCAATTTCTGCTGGTATCCTGAGTGCACACACCTTTCCAAGGGATGTAAAGTTTGAGGATATCTCAATATGCATGAAGATCACTTTGACATTGACTAATTGTATAAAGTGGGTAATATGAATTCAGCCACCCATTTCGTATATCTACCAATCTATTATTGACTTGAATGGAAACAAGAACTAAGGAAGATATTGCATTTTTTTAATCAACCTGTTCAGATGTGTTATTGGCAATGCGGGGTTTGATCCCAGGTCTCCTGGCTCAGAGATAGGGACACTGATACTGACTGCTTTGACTGAAAGTTCAAACAAGCCCTTCTAGATGTAAGGTACACTGGGTGAAAGCTAGCAATGTTCTCCAGTCAAGTGCTATACAACTTCTTCATGTCTTTAGCAATATCTTAGAAGCGGTTTTACTCTGAATGTGGCATACCATAACTATAGAAGAGAAACCAACAGTTTGACAGCAGAACAAGTTGCGTAATTGAGAGAAGAGCCAGGATTAATTTGTCAGCTAACTTGGGTTGATACAACTCCCTAAACATAAAATATGGTTTCCATAACGAAACAGCTGTGTGATTGTCATCCACAGTACCCTCAACGGTATTTTGTAAACAGTCATTTTGGCTTGCAGTTTAAAAAATTTCTGATGACACGTAGCCTTTGATTCTGAGAAGGAACTAAACATTGATAGGGTCATGACAAACACATTATGCATTTACAAGTAATCTGCTGTGTTATTGTATAATTAAAAAACAGGCAGTGCTTTAGTGAGCAGTAAGTCAACCTCACTCAAATGACTGACAATAGACCCAAAGGCTGAGTAAGAATCAGTTTGAGGAAGAGGAAGTAGTGTCGGAAATGAGATTAGACCTGTTCAAAGTGTTGGGGTCTGATAACCCATCTGTGCAAAGAACTGCTTTAACCAAAAGAGTAATTAACCTTCACAAGACTGGCTCAACCTAACCGTTAAACAGAACACAAAAATGAAATCCGAGAGAGAGAGAGAGAGAGAGAGGGAGGGAGGGAGAGAGAGATTAACAAATGCTGATTATGCAAACGCTGTCTTGGGCTCGCTGGTGATTCGCCAATGCTCGATTGCACTGTGTACAGGACCATGAAATTCATGAATCATTCTTTATATTGTGGTATCGATGCAGCTGAATTCAGCCAGCTTGATGAAAAAAATGCAGTGACCTTTATTAATAGCCACAGAAGATTTAAAATATCAAAATAAGTTTAAAATATTTCCTACATTTTCTCTTTTCTATAAGTTTTCACCAATAATTTGTTTTCTAGAAATAATAAAACTGTTCTCCGTTGATTGTTTATTTTTATTGGGAAAGGTGCAGGTTGGAATTCACAATTACACGTCAGGGGAGTTTGCAGTCTTGTTTGTGTACGCGTTGACAATAGCTAAAATGATTCACGCAGATCACAGATTTATTCGATTAATTTATCGACACGTATTTTGCTGCAAAATACAGTGAAAAGTGTTATACAGTGTCACCACTTTCTGGCACCAACTTAAAACACAGAAAAATAAACCAAAACATAGAATATAAAGTTAGAAAAGGAAAGAAACAAAGAAAAAGTGTGCAACCTTGATGTTAAGTGCTCCATCATGGGTCATGGGCCTGGTGGCCAGGCACGAGTCCCCTTCGCCATGCTGCTGCCACTGGAACGAAAATCATCACTCTGCAGCACTATCTTGCCTCCGTTGATGCTCTCGCCACTACGGGTCCTCGCTGGACCTCGGCATTGGAGGTGTGACTGATGCTGCTAGGTACCATACCGGCCCAAACTCTGCCAACACCATGAGTCTGCTTCGGGCCTACCTCACTGGCCTAGATATGCCTCCGCCATCACCTCCATGAATCTGCACTGGGCACAGACTCTGCTGGGAACCCAAACTCACCAGGTCAAGATGTTGCAAGCTGCTGAGGTTCTGCTGTTTCTAAGCTGCAAACAATTTGCTTTCTTTTTTGGTTGATGGGGGAGGGAGGTAAGGACCCAGCACAATAACGTAATGTTCGGGGCTCCGCCATTCTTTGACCCACCCAGTGTTTTGCAATCCCTGTCTCAGATGTGGTAACAAAGGGACTGGTGGCCTGCGCCATTCCCGTGCATGTGCCAGTCACTGGTGTAAGGGCATGCCTATGAGAAGCTCTCTTTCCTACCCTTTCTGACTGGCCAACATTGCATCCGGTATGGGAACCAGCAAAAATAAAGATGGGTCTGAATGCGTTAACATTTGAAACCATGTTACACGCTTTCAGATCATATTTATTGCAGAATTTCCCATTGAGCTAAACACTCAATCTAAAGGAGGAAAAAATATACAGTTAGATAACTCCATTTAGGCTGATGCAAAACAATTATGAGCCAATGATGTACTTTGGAATATGACACTGTTGTCATATAGTGGCGTAGCTAATTCTATTTTTTATTCAACGTGTAAAATCTATCAGGGCTTTTGTAGCAGATATGTGTCACAACATGCCTGAATTGGTTGATTAGAAATATCTATAGAAGCTATTCTTTTCTATACGCGCATTACAGTTGTAACAATACACAAAACACCACTATCATCCAACAAAAATTATTATTCACCCAGCAAATAAAATAAATTTAAAAATAATCTGCATATTTTTGTCTCAACATGTTTAGCACAACACCACCCTTGGCACAGTAAAAAAAAACACAATACAATAAACATCAGTTGGGTGTATTCTGTCTCAGGACAGGTGGATGGACTGTAGAGCTACAATATTTTATTATTCGTTCATGAGATATGGTCATTGCTGGCTAGACCAACATTTATTGTACAGCCCTAATTTATTGTACAGTACTAATTGTTCTGAAAAGGTGGTAGTGAGCTGCTTTTTTGAACCTTTCAAGTCTAAGGTGTTTAGGGACACCTACTGTCAGGAAGGGAGTTCAAAATTTTGATCTCGTGACTGTGAAGAAGCAGTGATTAGGTCCCAAATCAGGGCGCTGTGAGACTTGGAGGGGAACTTACAGGTGGTGTTGTTCCAATGTATGCGCTGCCCTTATCCTTCAAATGGTGAGGGTTGTGGATTTAGATGGCATTGTCGAAGAAGCCTGAGGGAATTACCGCAGTGCAAGGTGCCATTTGTAGTAGCTTTATTTAAAGAGGACACTCGCAAGTATTTGGAATATAGATTATTCTGGTTGAAATTTTGCACCTCATCACAATGTGGGCTCTAATTTAAGCATATATGAAACATATGTGTTAAAGTAACCCTTATCTGCTCAAAAAAAGGGTAACATGGCAAAAGCCATAACTGTTAATGATTTAGGAATGATGAGCCTCTAGTGAATGTAATTCTGAATGGTCTAAGGCATAAATTGGGAAATAAAAACCTTCTTGTCACATATCATTAGGTATTATGGGGAGAAGTCTTATATATCAGCTCACTTAAGCTGTTGGGTAATAGAATCAGTCGAGAGAGCGAGTTGGTTTTCCCTAGTTCCTGGGCACTAAAGATATTTACAGCTGGAGAAAGGAATCAGGCTATGCCTTAAAATATTTAGGCAAATATCCTTGTAGTTCACTTTCTGAGAGCTCCGTGAACTGGGTTTGTAGCAGATCATCATAATAGTTCTCAAATTCCTAAGAATTTTCCTAGGTTTTACCAATTGTATCAAATCCAAAATTGGCCTACTTTTATTCCAAAATTACCTATGATGTAAAACCTGCTTTCACAGGGAAAGGACTGAAGGCCAATGAGCCACAGCCCTTGTAATGTGTTTTTCTGTAACTAGAATGGAAGTGTGCTAGAAAGTCTGAAATTAGGCTGGTCCTGGTCTTTCCTGGGAGTTTCTTGAATGGTTAGGAGAGGAACCGTTGCTTGTTGCAGGTGAGATTATTGATACAGGAGCTTCATTCATCTGATGTTTCCCATATCTCTTGTTCTCTAAGGGATAAACTGATGTGTATTGTCTAGCTAAAGTAGACTTTGCCTGGAGATCTAGACCAAACATATTTTTTGGTGACAAGAAGGAATTCAGTACCCCATGTGAAATGGGCCATTGATAATAATAAATGGATCATTTTAGATGGCGATGGCTGGTAGAACAATGCATACTGGGTTTTCAAATTCATTGAACCGAAGAGAGATTATACAAAGAGATAAGGTATTGCAGCTATAATCCCAGGTCAATAGTTATAGCACCAGATTGCAGGCTTGTAAAACTTTTTTAATGTTGTCCAGCTCTGAATGCAGCTCTCTTAGTTGCATCCACACTCTCTAAACACTTAAAGCAAGGTCTTCAATGCTTATAAATATTTAGGGGTTCCACTGGTCCCTTTGTACATGTGGATACTTTATAAAGCCGAAACTTCAGCAATGTAACTGCCCCTTTAACATAATACACAAACACCAGAACTTTGAATCTGTGTGATTTTTAAGTTCTGCAACCTTCCTTCTTCGAGTTGTATTTGCAGTGAAACGCATGATCGGCCTTTTCGAAGCTGCAAATCCCACTCTGCCCTTTAATGTTATGGTCTAATGAAACAGTGACTTGATTGGGCAATCCCACAATATCTGCTATTCTACTGTCTCACTGTAAACCTGATGCGTCAACAGAAAAATTTTAGAAAGCTGCAGAAGAAAAGTATGGAAAATTGATTACAAGGGATCCAACTGTTTTTTTCAAAATTGATTCAAACGTCGACTAGAAACACACACAAGTTTGGTCCAAACACAGTTTGAATACAAGCATAGAATTTCAAAGGACCAAATCTTGCTCATTCTTCCACATTCTCTATTCTCTACAGTGAAAAATTATCTATCATTTCTACTCTAAAATTGTCCAAACTACTAACTATTATTCCATTGAATTAAAGTCACATAGGACAAATCAACTTTCATCATTCCTGATTTGAGCACACGTTAGAACATAAAACGATGATAGAAGGATAAAGCTTGAAATAGAAGCCTCACTTTCCAGCAAATTAAACTCTACTGTTATATTCATTTAGATACAAAATGTCGCTCTATTTTCCATAAAACTTATTTGTTCAGTGTCTTCCAAATCCTAGAACAATTGATTGCATGAACGGTACATATTTTATTCTGATTTTTATCAATTCACTGATCATAGCACAGCAACTCTTGGCAAATTATGTGATTGTTTGCGAAAATGTTACCAATTTAACAATCTCAAACAGACCAACCATATGAACTTACATTAAAATTGACTGATGGAACCAAATTAGAGAATTTAGCAAACTGCAGAAAATAATTCCTAAGGCTGAAAAAGCATACTGAGGACGAGAGTGAGTAGATATGAAACAAATATAAATAATGTGTTTTAACACAATTTGGAAGAAAGATCAAAAACTGGAATGTATGACTGAGGGTCAAATTACAAGATCAGGTTGCACAAAGTTGACTGCATTCCCTTGCGATTAGGAGATTGAAAGCTAAGCTAATCGCGCTGGTTAAGTAATGAAGGAATTTCATAACGTAGACCCAGAGAAGCTATTGCAAAAGAGAATTTTGATCAAAGGATAGAATCTTAAAATTAGAGCCGGACAATTTCAAATTTAACTCTCAAAATATTGGTGTTGATTTGACACTCTCTCCACTAAAAAGGCCATGGATGCTGGGTAAATTAAATGGGATTATAGTAGACTGAATCATTGCAGGCATTATAGGCCAAATAGCCCTGCACTAAACAAAAACCAAAGAACTACAGATGGTGGAAATCAGAAACAAAATTAGAAATTGCTGGAAAAGCTCAGCAGGTCTAGTTAACATTTGGGTCTCATGACCCTTCTTCAGAACAGAAAGTTGCTTTCCATCTATTGCCAACAAATTCCTTGGAAGTAATCCTGCTCCATCGGTGTTAGCTTGTTCAATGTGCAGTGGAAACCTCACAGCTTCAGGAATTTTTCAGCCATGTGTTTCAAAAAGAACTAAAGTCTAAGATTGAAGCCCCAACTGCCTCCTTTGGTGAAAGTAAAAGATCCCATGCCACTATTTTGAAGAAGAGCAGGAGAATTATTCCCACTGTCCTGGCCAATATTTGCCCTTAGATCCACATCACTAAACAAAGTAGGTTAATTTTTGCCGAGCAAAATATCTACAGTGTTTCCTCCATTACAACAATGTCTACACTGTAAAGTGTTAATTGACTGTAAACTGCTTTGAGATGTCCTGTTACAATGAAAAGTGTGATTATTAATGTAAGTTTTTGTTTCCTTTTCTAACCCAGAATGCAACAAATATTATGTGTGGGTAGCAGTTTGTTATCTTGAAGAATTTGCAAAAGAAAATAAAAGATCCATTTCCAACAAATACTTCAAGACAAGCAATGCAGAACCGTTGGTGAGCCTAGTGATGTTCAATATCCTGACCTGTGCTCTATGGGGAGGAGGACAAACTGGTATCAATCATTTGCCCATCTTGCTGCTTTGAGGAATATCAAAGGTGTGGACCTAAATATCAATGAATTTATTTTGTCCTAATCTGAAAATTGCACTGTTTCCATTGATATAATGATTATTTGCAAGAGAAATCAGTATTATTTCCTAAATGAGGAAAGAAAATTGTCATTAGCTGCACAACAACAAGTAGACTAGCTTTGAGGGGAAAAATAGAGAAGTGAAAATTATAACTGTCCTTCTTCTTCAGGCAAGGAAGATTCAGTTCTCAGACTGCACAAGCCTAATTATGGCATTTGCCAAATTTCTGCAGAAAATGCAAAAGGATTCATCAACATCCATTTCACCTACAGCAGACAGTCTGCTTCTTGGCACATACAGAATTAATCTGAACAATGAACACAATCAAAACCCCACATTACTTGGGTGTGAATCAGTTTTGATTTTGCATTTAATGGAGATTTGCAGCTGCTTCGTAAATTGGATTAACCTGTAGTTGCAGGTCCCTACTGAGTTTTGACAGATGTTAAACTCAACCACACACTTTGCGCTGCAGTACTGGGTCAGCACCTCAGCATCTTCCTGTCATGAGCAATGAGGATTTTCCAGCAGAAACATTGCTATTATCTGACTCTGATCAATTGAAATTCTTGCAGTTTTGTTGACATTTGATGACAAAATGAGTACAGAGAGGCATGCGGGATAGTTTACAGGAAAGAGGAAATAAGTCTTGAGCTAACCTCTTCTCAAGCAAGTCAAGCCCATTTTATTTCACCCTTGCAAGCTTATTCATTACATGTAGCAGAGGCACATGAATAACCGAAGTACATGTTGTCAACAGGAGCAAATTACTCAAATTTATATCATCTCTTTAAAATAGCTAAATGTCCCAAGGCTGTATTGAAGAAAAGTTGAGCGACTATCTCAAGCAAACATGCAAAGAGAGGAGCAAGATAAGAGTGTCAGGTTTATTAATGCTCCCGTCACACATTCTTTCCTCATTCACCCTCTCTATCTATAGTAATACTAACTCTTGGGAGAGACAAAAAAAAGTGGAGACATTGTTAGTTCAACTCAATAAAAATATGAAACTCCTTCTCAACTCCATGATCCGATTAACTTGGACGATGTTTACTCTTATTACTCATAATCATTTGTGAAATTATTCAACTCATGGGACTGAGGGAGTGGGGTTATAGTTCAGAAAAAGCCAGCAACCCTAAGTTATTTCACAATTTTCAACTGTTCATGAAGCAAATTCCTAAATCCAACTCTGTCTCTTCCGTACACTCTCTAACAAGAATTTCTGGAAAGCGATTAGGAGCAGGACATCTAACTGATCATTCTCTTTCTAACTTGGGGCTATTAGTACAACGACAGTCCTTTGCCTCATCCACAGTTGCCAGGTAACAGCACAGACCAAACATTGAACCAGAGGCTTTCCTGTACTGTGTTGTTCTTCATCATACAACGTAAACAACAACTTTGTGACCATAATTTAACACTATTTTGATGTTTCAGTGTGATAAAAGCTACAGAAAAATGATTATTTTTTATTAGTTGACGTTGAACTGATGTAAAAATATTGACATGAGATTCAGAAAATAGCTAATACCAAAATGTGTTATATTTCATGTAAGAATGGGTATTTTATAGGCAAAGCAAAGCATCTTCTTAAAGAACCCTTCAGAGGAGGTTTACAACAGGAAACATGATAGAGATAAATAAGATACTGGAGTAAATGCTAAGAACTATTTTAAGTTATTCCTTTAAAATGACATGGAAATTACATCACTGAAGCAATCCATTTTGTCTAATTTGTCCATGCCAGTGTTTATCATTTATACAAGCCGCAGTTCTAATCCTGCCCTTCTTGTTCCCCTATTTCTTTATCATCTTTCAAACATTTGTTTAACCTATTCTTAAGCATGAACATAGAGCTGAATTTTGTTCTGAGCTCAGGGAAAACTCAACCTGACGTTCATGGCACACAAAATTCACACCTCATGCATGTGTGACTTTATGAGGGATTTTCATCTTTTCACACAAGGGTCGAGCTCTAAGTTCATTTTGTGAACTGCGACGGAGTGCATAAAGAGTGTGAGAGCATTAGTAAGTCAACTAGCGGTCGACCTTGGCCCCCACATCAATTAAAACTCCCCCTGAAGTGCACAATTCACTTTCTCACTATTCTTCTCCTTCACCCCACACCCACCACCGTGCCTCATTTTCTACCTCCATTCTACCTCATATTATGCTGCCTCCCCACCTTCCGCCCTGCAAATGACCCATATAATCCCACGCTACCTCACATCATCCATGGTATCCTAGCCTCCTCGGGTTCCTGCATGCCACTCATTATCAGCTCACATTCCCTAAGCCATCTTTATGTCCCCCATCCTCATGTATCCCTCTATAGACACTTACCCAATCTGCATAGTAAACAATTCCCAAGTGCCATGTAATAGCAATTGGAGACATAACAAAATAATTGGAAAACTATTAAATGTATAATAATCTAACACTGATACTGGACCAAGAACCCCAAGATAAAACACGGTGATATCCTTTAAGTGCCTACTAAGTTCATAAACAAGAAAAGAATCACATCAAAGATTTATTTTATAGCATGCACTTCCATCTTCAAGGCGGGTGAAAGTTATTGGTTAATTAACCAACCTGACAGCCCAGGCTTGGTAGAAAGTGCTCAGCCAGACCTGCTTTACATTCTGGGTCTGCTGTGGGATGGAGCAGAAGCAAATCAATGGCATCCACAGGGGAAGCTGAATGCTGAGGTGTGCTGCTTGTAAAGCTGATCTCAGTTCGCTGAGATATTACCACAGTCTTCAGTTCTTACTCCTTACGTTCCCATCCTTCCATGTGCCATGTCTATGCTAACCCATGCTCCTTAACTCATCCCCAAACATACCCTGTTGTCACCTCATCAGGCATACATAGAATAGAATAGAATCCCGACACTGTGGAAACAGGCCCTTCGGCCCAACAAGTCCACATCGAATCTCAGAGCATCCCACTCAGACTCATCCCACTACAACCCACTTAATCTACACATCCCTGGACACTACAGGCAATTTAGCATGGCCAATCCACCTAACCTGCACATCTTTGGACTGTGGGAGGAAACCGGAGTACCCAGAGGAAACCCACGCAGACACGGGGAGAATGTGCAAACTCCACACAGACAGTTACCCAAGGGTGGAATCTAACCCAGGTCCCTGGCACTGTGAGGCAGCAGTGCTAACCACTGTGCCACCATGCCACCCATGTCTATTTGTACAGACTGTCATCAATACAGAATCAATAAACCCAAAGTGACAATGGCATATGTGGAACAGCTTACGAAACAACCATTCATAATTTTCTTTCGAAGAAACTCTCTCGCTAAAACAATATGAAAATGCCAATCAACCAGGACTTTATCAGTAACAAAACTTGACACTTTGTTTTTATTCATTCGCAGCATGAGGACATCGTTGGCCAGGCCAGCATTTATTGCCCATCAAGAGGGTGGTTAAGAGCCAACTATATTATTCTGGGTCTGGAGTTACATGTAGTCCAGATGAGGTAAGGATGGCAGTTTCCTTCCCTGAAGGACATCACTGAACCAGATGGGTTTTCTGACCATTGGCAATGGTGTCATGATAATCATCAGACTCTTAATTCCAGATGTGTATTGAATTCAAATTCTACCATCTGCTGTGGTAGAATTCGAACCTGGGTCTCTCGTTTAACAGGCTAGTGATTATTACCACTAAGTCAACACCTCCCCTGTACATTTATCCTGTGCAAAGCAATTATTGAGGCATAAACAAAAAAAAATTGGAAGAATTGGCTTATGACAACATCATATATCTGTCAATTAGACAAAGTTTCCCTTTTCCCTCACAATGTCAATTATGTGAAGCCTTTAATGGGAGTTTGGACTCTCGGCCAATGGAGAAAACGTCGTATTACAGTGGATAAAAACTGAATTTGCTACCAAGCTGTGAGGAAGGGTCACCGAACCCGAAACGTTAGCTCTGTTTTCTTACATTAATGCTGCCAGACCTGCTGAGCTTTCTCAGCAACTTCTGATTTTGTTCCTAATTTGTAGCATCCACAGCCCTTTCGATTTTTATATTACAGTAAATAATTGAAACACAATGTCCTCTGCTGTCATGGTTTTATGTTCTAATTTAGCTGGAGTGCTGCTTTAAAAACAACCTAATGCTGAAGATAATAAAATAGATCTGCACCTGTTCGTCTCCCCTTCCCCCATTGGCTGATAAATACTTTATCTGAAATAGAAATGCATATTTGTCCTATCAATGAAGTGGGAAGATTCATTATGACAGCTGCACCATTATGAATTATTGGCTGGGTTTCAAAAGCCTCAGTTAAGCAATTAGTTTTAAAATCACTTTTATGATCTTACAGTAACATAATGTGTGGAAATTAATGCACTCTGCAACAGTGAGTTTGGTGGCAGGGAGTATTACTTTCACAGGAGCAAAATGATTGAGGACTCAGCCATCTTAGACCACAAGATATCGGAGCAGAATTAGACCATTTGGCCTATCAAGCCAAATCTGTCATTCGATCATGGCTGATATTTTTCTCAACCCCATTCTTTTGCCTTCTCGCTCTAACCCGTGATCCCCTTAATAATCAAGAACCTATTTATTCTCTGTCTTAAATACACAAAGTGACTCAGACTCCACAGCCTTCTGTGACAATCAGTTCCAGATTCAACACCTTCTGGCTGAAGAAGTTCCTTTTTATCTCAGTTCTAAAGCGTAGCCCCATCACTCTAAAGCTCTGCCCACAGATCCTAGTCTCTCCGACTAGTGAAAAATCATCTCCACATCCACACTATCCAGGCCTCTCAGTATTATGTAAGTTTCAATCAGATCCTCCCCCAATCATAGAAAGCCTTTCATCCCCAGTATCACTCTTATAAACCTCTTCTGGACCCCTCCAGAGCCAGCACACCCTTCCTTAGATACAGGACCAAAAACTGCTCACAACATTCCAAAAGTGGTTTGGTCTGAGGCTTGTACAACCTCAACAGTACAACACTGCTCTTGTATTTTAGCCCTCATGAAATAAACGCTAACATTGCATTTGCCCTCCCATCTGCCAAATTAACCTGCATGTTAACCTTAAGAGAATCCTGAACTAGGACTCCCAGGTCCCTATGTACTTCAGATTTCTGAAGATTTTCCCTGTTTAGAAAATAGTCTACGTCTCTACTTTTCTTACCAAAGTGCATAATTTCACATTTCCCCACACTGATTTCCATCTGCCATTTCTTTGCCTACTTTCCTAGCCTGTCCAAGTCTTTCTGTAGCCTCCCTGCTTTCTCAACACTACCTGTCCCTCCACCTATCTTTGTGTTGTCTGCCAACTTAACAATAATGGCCTCAGTCCCTTTATCCAGATTGATATATATAATGTAAATAGTTATGGTCCCAATACTGACTCCTGTAGAACTCCGCTAGTCCCTGGCTGCCTTTCTGAAAAAGACCCTTTATCCTTAATCTCTATCTTCTGCCAGTCGGCCATTCCTATATCCATGCTAGTACTTTGCCCCTAACGTCAAGGGCTCTTATCTTATTCATCAGCCTCCTGTGTGGTACCTTATCTGTCTCCCTCTCTTCTTCACTATGAATGCTATATTAGCCCTTTTCCAGTCCTCTGGGATGCACCTGGACTCCACTGATTCCTGAACGATCACCACCAATTCCTCTGCAAAATCCTCAGCTATCTCCTTCAGAACCTTAGGGTTCTAGTCCATCTAGTTTGGGTGATTTATTTACCTTCAGACCTTTCATCTTCCCCAGCAGCTTTTCCCTAGTAATGACCATTAAACTCACCACTGCCCCCTGACTCTCTTGAAGTTCTGGTGTGCTGCTAGTGATGACTGATGGAAAGTACTTATTCAGTTCCTCCGCCATTTCTTTGTTCCCCATTACTACTTCTCCAGCTTCATTTTCCTGCAGTCCAATGTCCACACTTGCAACTGTCTTACTTTTTAGATATTAAGGAAGACACTTGCAATCTTCTTTTATAATGCAAGCTAGCTTCCCATGATATTTCACCTTCTCCCCCATTACTGCCTTTTCAATTGTGGTCTCTGGTTTTTAAAGACTTCCAAATCTTTTGGCTTCCACCAATCTTCACGACATTGGATGCTTTCTCTTTTGCTTTTATGCTCTCCCAGACTTCCCTTATCAGACATGGTTGCCTTATACTCCCCTTTCTTTTTTCTTGGAATAAATTTCTGCTGTGCCTTCCAAATTATCCGCAGGTAAATCAGACGCATGGAAAATTATGGCCGCATTGCCCATCTGTTTATCCTTTCAATAGGACGTGTAGCCTTGAATATTTAGTTCCCAGCCCTGATCCCCTTGCAGCCACATCTCTGTGATACCCACAACATTGTACCAGCCAATTTCAATCTGCGCTACAAACTTATTTACCTTGTTTAGTACACTGCATGCATTGAAGTATAACAAGCTGACTGCCCACTTTCTCATCATTGTTCCCTCATCGGCTATACCTGAAGTTAGATTCCTGACACTTTCCATACTTTCTGTCCTATTAATTGTTCTGGAAACTTTAATAAGCCCTGCTGAACCCTCTCCTTCTTTAACTTGTTCCATAATTTTCCATGCACCAGAACAACCACCTCAACCCAATTTCCACCCCCACCCCATCGCTATTAAGTTTAAAGCCCTATTTAGAGCCCTAGTTATGTAATTTACAAGGACTCTAGTCGCAGCATGGTTCAGGTGGAGCCCATCCCATCAGAAAAGCTCCCTCCTTTCACAGTACTGGTGGCAATGTCCCATGATTCAAAACTCTTTCTCCCACACTAATCCTTGAACCACACATTGACCTCTAATCTTGTTGACTTTGTGTCAATTAACTCACGGTTCAGATAATAATCCAGAGGTTATGACTTTTTTGGTTCTGCATTTTACATTTAGCCATTACCTGCTCATTTTTCCTCAACAGAACCTAATTCCCTTTTCTGCCTATATCATTGGTACTCAAGTGGACCATGTCAACTGAATCTTTCTTCTCTCACTCCAAGTTGCTCTGCAACCCAGATGAGAAATCCTGAACCTGGGCACCAGGCAGGCAATACAGCCTTTGGACCTCTTGATCCTAACCACAGAGAACAGTGTCTATTTTCCTGACTATACCATCCCCAATTACAACTACATTTCTCTTTTCTCCTCCCTCTTGAATGGCTCCCCGTACCACAGTGCTATGGTCAGTTTGCTCATCCGCCCTACAGCCCCCACTCTCATCCACACAGGGAGCAAGAATTTTAAACCTGTTAGACAGGCTCAACAGCGAAAGCTCCTTCAGCACTACCTCCTGGATCCCTCTACCTGCTTTGATCCTTTTCACATCCTCCTGTCCCTGAACACTGACTGAATTTGAAGTAGTTAATCTAAGGGTTGTGACTGCCTCCTGAAACACAGCATCCAGGTAACTGTCCCCCTCCTTGATATGTCTCAGTGTTCAAAGCTCAGATTCCAGCTCGTCAACACTGAGCTGCAGTTTTTCAAGCAACCAACACTTGTTACAGATGCGATCTCTCTGAACCACAATGGGGTCCACCAGCTACCACAACATGAAGGTACCACATACCACAACATTACCTGGCCTGGCATCTCGATATTAATTACTTTGTTCTTTTCTTGACATTTAAAAAATTTCTTACTGGTCTTTTAGATTATCGCCTGTAAATATTTCCACTATTTACCTTCAATTTAAAAGTAACCTATATTAGAGAGTCAAGTGAGTTGCTATTACCAATTGATGAACTTACAGTTTGTCTACGGTGTCACTCTTTTTCATTTGTCCCCAATCCTCTCTGGAAAGAAAACAGAGTAAATGCTTCAAGTCCAATGGCCCTTCTTTAGATTTTGAAGAAGGGTCTTTGGATTGGAAATGGTAATCTTGTTTTCTTTCCATAGATACCATCGGACCTGCTAAGTATCTCTGGCAATTTCTTTCTTTTGTTTGTTACAAGCATATCCTGTTTAGGTTTGATGCAGGCTTCCAATGAGGCCCTTTGTTCAAAGGCACCTAGTGCCTGGCCAAGAGACCTAACAATGGAAAGAGAGGGGCCCACAGAGTCATTGTGCCTTTGTTCTGACCCCTTCCCTTCACGTCTCACAGGAGTTAATTGTTTAAAGGAGATTTACTTCACCGTATTGTACAGCACCGTGGTGTGGTATTACAAAGTAGAGAGCATACTGAGCAGGGAACAATTGAAACTGATATCTTTAAAGGGAAAAAAAAATTAAAATGTAATATTACTCTTCATACTTGGCTAAAATAATTGAAGCAATATTTGTCATTAAAAATACTTTGCAGTCGTCATGACTGCATGATGTAACACAAGTCCTGAAAGTGTTTTGATAGTCCTATTGTTCGGTGTGGTTATTGTCATTGCAGATTGCTTACTTAGAGGCTTCTAGTGAGGATCTTGAAAATAGCCCATTCAGCCCTTCAAATCTGTTCCTTGATTCAAATGGATTATGGCTGATCTCCAACTCAACATTTATTTATCTTTGATGCATATCTCTTGAAATTTTCTCTCAACAGTTTTCTGGAGGAGATCATTCCAGATTTCTAATAACCCTTGCGCTGAAACATGTTTCCTGACATCACCATTTAAACAGCTTGGTTTACAGAACTTTAGCTGAAATTCCCTCCCAAAGAAAATAGCTTCTATATAACCTGACAAATATTTTAATCATTTCAAACACCTCATCCATTAAACTTCTTCACTCCAGTTAAAATATTGGAATTGCTACATTCTGAGAGTACAGTTCTGTTGTAATCAATTCCTGGCAGCGATTGGAAGACCTCAATCTGAGTGAAACTCTCCACTAACATGTGAAGAACTTGAATCAAAAGTGTGCATTTCAAATATTTTGTGGGTTGTCAATTGTTTGAAAAAGCATTACCTTAAAGCATTTAAATAAACTCTGGGTGCATTCATAAACTTGAAACAACTCAGATTCAAATTGTAAACCAAGTTCATTGTTAGTGACGTCATGTTGAAACACATTTTTACGTGACACTTTGTTTTATGAAGGCATAACTAATTAAATAATTTAAAATAAAATTCTGACAAGTCCAAAAGGAAAACTGATAAAATGAATAAATATTAATGCTTATATCTATCAGACAAACTAAACAGTGTGTTTAAGGGAGCAAAACATGTCAAAGCTCTTCATAATGGTGTTAACAGCTAAAACATAACACCAGGCCACAAATAAGACAGGTGACCAAAACCATAGTGAAAGAGGTAGGTTCTGAGGAATATCTTAAAGGAGGACTGATTTCCTTAGACCAGAGAAGATTAATTCGGGAATCTGATTGATGTGTTCAGAGTTCTTAGGAGTAAAGACAGGGTAGAGAGGCAGGAACTTTATCCTTTAGTAGAGGGTCACTAATGAGTGGGCACAGATTTAAGGTAAAGAGCTGGAGATTTAGAGGAATAGGAGGGAAAACAGGTTGTCCAAGTGTTTTGCAGGTATCTGTAACTCACTGTTACAAGGGTGGTAGAGGCAAGAATATGCAAGACATTTTAAAATCTATTTAAGTTGAGAACTTGAAGAACCATAGCATACAAGGCCAAGTGGTATTGGAATAGATGGATTTTGGAAAACTGGCAGGGACACAGTAGGCTGAAAAGCCTCTTTCTGTGTCATAAAACACTGACTCTAGAGCTCCACAACTGGGCAAGGCAAGAGGTTTAAGTAGTTAAGTCCATAGTTTAGGACCTAGGAAGCTGAAAGAATAGCTGCCAATAAATAATGGAATGTTGAAAATCAAGGATGCCCAACAGGCTAAAATTGATGGTGCATAGACATCTCGGAAAAACTGAAGAAAATGGCAAAGGAAGAAATTGGGATAACAAGGTGTAGAGCTGGATGAACACAGCAGGCCAAGCAGCATCAGAGGAGCAGGAAAGCTGATGTTTTAGGCCTAGACCCTTCTCAAGACCCTTTTCTGAAGAAGGGTCTAGGCCCAAAGCGTCAGCTTTCCAGCTCCTATGATGCTTCTTGGCCTGCTGTGTTCATCCAGCACTACACCTTGTTATCTCAGATTCTCCAGCATCTGCAGTTCCTACTATCAAGGCAGAAAATGGTGCGGCTTTGGAGAAATTCAAAAACAGTGTCAACAATTTTAAATGAGCTGCTTGACTTCCTGTGAGCTGACCTTGTTCGGCAAGCACAGAAGTATATATGGAATGGCATTTAGTTTGAATTACAGGCTTAAGTTCCTGGAGTGTTCAAGGTGACAGGCCAGCCAGGAGACCATTGGAACAACCTGTCAGTATGAAGATATTTATCCTGGTAGTGTTAAAATTAACAGAGCCGAATATCCTGATTGCTGAGCTCCTATGAGCGCTATAAGTTTGCACATATATAACCTAACTCCAGATTTGAATCAGTAATTCTGAATGCACACAAAGACCATTCATCAATTTAATTATTACTGGTGCCACTGAGTCTTCAGTAATAAAATCCTGCTGAAATTTAGGATTGAGCCTCAGGGCATTAAGAAGACATAATATAGCTTTGTAGAGTGCTATTAAAACTAGGGTATGCATTTATTTCTTTTCTGAAGGTTAGTTGATGTTGTTAAACAAATGCAATCATTTGTCATCCAGCAGCTGGAGATCTATACTGGGGATGGCAATGGGGAGTTGGCAATATCAAGATTTCCTGGGAATTTCTCTCTATACTTCCCAGTGGATGGCTATAATTAAGAGTACTGCTGCAATTGGTCAACTGTCCGCAATTTTAGCAGAAGGAATGGGTGTGACTTCAAAAATAAACATCACTGTTCAAGTAGTGCACAAAAGAAAGAGCATATGACAAAATTGCCAGCAGCACCTTCAAATGGGGGGAGACAAGAAAGATGGGCAGATTTACTTGAAACAAAAACTTAACCAAACTGCACGGGTCAAAAATATAAAGAGTTCTCTCCAGCTAAATCGTCAAAGTGAAACCAGAAGAAGGATTCTGATGGTGCACATTTGCTGCGCGTTCAAGCATTCTTTAGAATTGCTTTTCCACACATCGTCTGCTTTGCTGCTTAAATAACAGTTCCAGCTGCCGCTGCCAGAATCTTCCGAATGGCACGATCTCCCAATGAGCAAAAGCGTGAAGCTGAAACCTGGGCCACCAAGCATTCATCCCACACACAGCCTGTGTAGAAAAACAGTCTGCGTGTGCTGGAATATTCGAGCAAGGTTGGCACAAACTGCCTCAAGAATGATTTCTTGCTTACTCTGTTCGACTGCTTCAGTTTGACTTGGAATAACAGACTCAAATGAAATATGACATGCGTTCATGCCAAATATACTGTAGTTAGTTAATCAGTCGCGGTAGCATATTCATTCCTCGGGAGTTCAATTTATTTCTTCCCTTTGTTTTCAAATTGAAATATATGTATCACCAACAACCATTATTGACTGTCAGTGGTATACACAAATTCACCAGAATGTGAAAAAAAATGTTGAAAACAGTTAGAATTAGAGTTCAATGCCAACTTTAAATAGACTGACTGGTGACAGTTAAGCTTCCTATCCAACAGACCTTATACTTCAGATTTTTTCGATTTCAAAGAAGAGGGATTTTCGAAACTCCAATGTTTTTCTCATGTAAATTTGGAGAAGAATGCAAAAAGCAGATTCTATCTGCTTGCTCTTTGGACATCATTAGGTAGCAGTTTAAGAATGAAAATGGAAACAAGGCTCAGTAATTTGTGGTAAAACCCAGGGGAAAGACTGTGCTCCATGAAATACTTCCAATAAGTATGAGTGAAGATACAGACAAGCAGATCAGAAAATAAATTTTAAAACAAATCCCTTCATAAATTCACAATATTCTCCCAATTACAAAAAGTTAAAATAGTACACTAAAACAGAATGTCATCTTTAAAACATAACTCAGCAACTTTTGCCAGGCAAAATGTCTCAATCATCAGAAATTTAAAAGTAAATTCCAGATAAAATCGGTTTCCATGCACTTTGACACGATACCAATGTGAATGAAAATGTTCATTCAGCTTCACAGAAGGTACTTATGATTTTTCATTCGTAGTAAAATTCCCCATAACTAAAATAAAACTGCAGGGCTGTGCTGAATAAGCACAATCTAAGAAACAATTCAGAACATTAACTTCTCAGTAATAAACCCAGAAACACAATCCATTTCTACAAACAGCCTAGATTACGTTTTGAAATTTTTCAACAACTTCCATCCATTTAGATGAGTTTATAAAGATCCTTTACCAAGACTTGTCTTTGAAATCCCTCGTAATGGATCCAATAATTACGCACCAGTTGACTCGGTTTAGTGCTACCCCCAGTCTAGGGTACACAAGTGAGCTTGCTACAATTAGATTTCAAACTAGTAATGAGAGTCCATCTTCACATTTGAACATCTCAAGGCAATGCCTTGCCTGGGACTCGCACTCACTCTTTGAAGCGATCACTTAGCCAAACCCATGAAACTGGCACCGGGATAGAAAAAAAGTTAGAGAAGGAAGAAAGTAACAATTAAGCACCTCACTTCTGTCCAGGGCGTGTGTGAAAATCTCTATCTTTTCCTCAAAAAAAGTCGTTCAAACGACCCGGACAGTTCAAGTAGGAAAGAGGAAATTTTACAGGCAGCACAAAGGAAATCTGCTCATCGCCTTCCATTGTGGAAAAGAGGGTGTTGCTTCATTCACTGTTTAACACATCTGGTGAAGAGCAATGATTTGTAGCCCAACATTTACAACGTAAAAAAAAATCCATCGACTCTTACCTTTATTGTACTGGCCATTTTAAATCAAAAGAACCCTTTTTCGATTCTTTATATTGTTAACGAAGATTATGCCCAGTCAGGGCTGTTGAAGTTTTTTTTTGGAGGCGGCGAGATTGTGCTAAGTCTGGGAAATGAAGTCAGTCGGTAGCAGGAAGAGGTTTCTATTGGTTCTGGCTGGGTTAGCTCTAAGAAACAGGATATTTTGGAGTACAGAGATAAGAGTGACCAGAAAACAATGTTGTTTTTCTTGATGCGTAGTTGATGATTTCTTTTTTTTTCTCTCTCTGCTGTGTTTCGAAAGCTGATCTTCAAGGCAGGTGTGAGATGATGGTTTCATGTCTAATTCACACAGCTTTACCACAGGATACAGATGTCATATTGAAACGAGGGCTCAAAAATCTGACCATAAGTTGTCTGAAATGGAGGGCCTGTGTACATTATGGTGATGATTATTATTTCCTCTTTGCCCCCACTGGCATTTTCCTCCCCTTCCTCTTTTGGAGGTGCTGATGCATGTTGCTAAGACATTCCACAAATCTAAAAGACCTTTGGTGTCTTGCCCAAGTGCCTTTTCTCATCAGTGGGACACATTATACTCAAACTAATCCTGCTCTTATTTAACATCCAAAGTATGGGACAAGGAACATGCAGATAATTTAAGCCTCAACAAATATTTTACCAATCACTTATAATGTAGTAAAGTCCTACAAGATTACAATCTGTCCCAAAGAGCCATGGACCTGAAACTACATGAGCAAGGGTCATCTAATAATTCTCCCTCCACAATTTTTCAGGAATCATTAACCCAAATTTGGAACAGTTTCTTCTCAAGGCCTGTATGATGTGATTCAAAGATATGTTAACAATCCACAGAGGAGCACAGCGGTATGGATAGACCATTCAGCTGATTCAGCTTGCTCCATCATTAAAAGCAATCATGGCTGATAATCTATTCCATGCTGTTAACTTATTTCTTTATGCCATTGGTATTTAGAAATGTCAACTTTAAACAAACTCAATGATTGAACTTCCACACATTTCTGAGGAAAAGAATTTCTCCTCATCTCGTTCCTAAGTGGTTCCACACTTTATTTAAAATTATATTCCTTGGTTCTTGGCTTCCTAATCAGGGATACATGACACATGCAGCTACCCTATCTATCACATTAAGTATTTTGAAGGTTTCAATGAGATCACCTCTCAAACTCTGAAGTTGTAGAGAATACCAGCCGAAGTTTCTCGCCAGTCTCGCTTCGAAGGACAGTTGCACTGTCCGGGGAACAAGTCTGGTGAACGTTCATTGCACTATCTGTGTAAAAATAATATCCTTCCTAAGATAAGGAGAGCAGACCTGCACACAATACTTCAGGTGCAGTCTAACCAAGCTCATATACAACTAAAGCAAGACTTCACCACTATTGCACTCAAATCCTCTTGCAATAAATGCTAACTATACCATTAGCCTTCCTAATTGCTTGCTGCACTTGCATGTGTGCTTCAGTGATTTCTCATCAGGTACCCAGCCCCTGAAACTTTTGTTATTGGCTGTAACTTAAGAAAGAATTGTGGTCAGGTGATAGACTTATTACCGATAGATGATTTCAAAACATTTCTAATGGGAAGTAATACAGATAAGAAATTTAAATTTTTCTTGTGTACATCATTTTTCTATCCATTTGTACAGTGCATTGTTTTGTCTATAGCTGCTTACTCCTGTAGCCAGAGCAGACTGTAATCTACTTTTTGAAATCTCCTAGGTTGCAATAAAATCTCCTTATGCTGAATATTTCAGAGTAAAGTGATATTACTATGGATTGAACTTTCTCGTGTAAAGTACGTCGTCTTTGGTACTAATCTCAAAAGCAGCATAAGGGTTTGACCATAAGACATAGGAGAAGAATTAGGCCATTCATCCCATCTAGTCTGTTCTGTGACTTGATCATGGCTGATATGTTCAGGGTCAGAGTGTCACAGTTATACAGCACAGAAACAGACACTTCGGTCCACCTTGTCCATGCCGACCCAGTTGCCCAAACTAAACTAATCTCACTGGTACCGCATCCCTCTAAACCTTTCCTATCTATATACCTGTCCAAGTGTCTTTTAAATGTGTAATTATACCTGCATTTACCACTTCCTCTGGAAGTTCATTCTGCAAATGAACCACACTCTGTGTGAAAATGTTGCTCCTCAAGTCCTTTTGAAATCTTTCTCCTCTCACCTGAAAATTATACCCTCTAATTTTGAACCCCCCTACCCTAGGGAAAAGACCTTTGCTATTCACCTTGTCTATGCCCATCATGATTTTATAAACTTCTATAAGGTCACCTCTCAATACCCTAAGCTGCAGTGAAAAACATCCCAGCATATTCAGCTTCTCCTTATAACTCAAATCCTCCAGTCCCATTTAAATTCTTGTAAATCTTTGCTGCACCCTCTCCAATTTAATAATATCTTTCCTATACCAGGAGTACCAGAATTGTACACAGTACTCCAAAAATGGTCTCGCCAGTGTCCTGGACAACTACAATATGACATCCCAACTCCTATACTAAATAAAGTGAACAATGGAGGCGAGTGTGCTAAATGCCTTTGTCATCACCCTGTCTACCTGTGGCACAATGTTCAAGGACATGTGCACCTGAACCCCCTAGGTCTCTGTTTGACAACACTCCCCAAGGTTGCTTCACTGTCTTCCTTGTTAGGCTTCCTTTCCATTCGCCTTTTCTGCTGTGCCTAGAGTTAGATTCCTGACCCTTTCCACACTCTCTGTCCCATTATTTGTTCCGGAAACCTTAATAACCACTACTGAGCCCGACCCCCATTAACTTATTCCATAATTTTCCATGGAAATGAACACCTGTCCTCACTATTTAGTTTAAAGTCCTATCCACAGCCCTAGTGTGCAATTTGCCAGGACTCTGGTCCCAGTATGATTCAGGTGAAGCCTGTTCCATCGGATCAGCTCCCTTCTTCCCCAGTACTGGTGCCAATGTCCCATGAATTCAAACCTGTTTCTCCCACACCAATCTCTGAACCATGCATTTACATCTTTAATCTTGTTGACCATGTGCCAATTAGCTCATGTTTGAGGTCATAATCTGGAGATTATTACATTTTTGGTTCTGCTTTTCTCATTTAAGCCTTAGCTGCATCTTACTCACTCAGCAGAACCTCTTTCCTCTTTCTACCTATATTGTTGGTACCTGCATGGACCACATGAGCTGGATCTTTCCCTTCCCACTCCAAATTCCTCTGCAGCCCACATGAGATATCCTGAATCTGGGCATCAGATAGGTCCTGTTCCCTGGCTATACTATCCCAGATTACAACTACACTTCACTTTTCTGCTCCTTTTTGAATAGATCCCAGTACCACGGTGCTATGGTCAATTTGCACATCCTTCCTACAGCCCCCCACTCTCATTCACACAGGAAGCAAGAATCTCAAACGTGTTAGTTAAGCTCAAGGGCTAAAACTCCTTCAGCACTACCTCCTGGATGCCTCTAACTTACTCTCTCCCATACACAGCCTCCTGTCCCTGACCACTGACTGAATTTATGGTAGTTAATCTAAGGGGTGTGACACTGCTTCCTGAAACACAGCATCCAGGTAATTCTCTTTCTCCCTGATGTGCCGCATTGTTCGAAGCTCAGATTCCAGCTCATAAACTCTGAGCTGGAGTTCCTCAAGCAACCAATATTGGCAGCAGTTGTTAAAATCGAAAGAACTGAGGATGCTGCAAATCAGGAACAAAAACAAAGTTGCTGGAAAAGCTCAGCAGGCCTGGCAGCATCTGTAAAGGGAAAAACAGAGTTAACATTTCGGGTCTGGTGACCGTTCCTCGGAACTGAGGAAGGAGCACTGGACCCGACACATTAACTCTGTTTTTTCCTTCACAGATGCTTTTCCAGCAACTTTGTTTTTGTTGTTGGCTGCAGTTGTGGTCACTATGAACCACAATGGGATCCATCAGTTCCCACAGCATGCAGGTGCAATACATCACCTGGCCCAGCATCTTTATTTTAATTAATTAGTTCTTTATTTGTTTTTTTTTAGTTTGAACCTGTCTTTTAATTTGTAGCCTGTAGATGTTTTATCTCTTTCCCTCCAATCTGAAAAGCTACCTACGATAGACAGTCAAATTAGTAGCTATTACCAACCAACCAATCAAGTTTCAGTTTACCTGTGATGTCACTCCGTGCACTGGGCCCCAACCAATTTATCCCATTTTTTAAAAAATCCTTACAAAGTACAAGCCAAGGAAGAAAACAAGCAAAAAGCACCTCTTCCCCTTGCACCAAATTCCCCGAATTATATATTCACTTGGGCTGCGTCTCACTTTGGGTGTTCTCTCTCCTTCCTGACTGTGTGAAGCTTATTGCCCTTGCTGATTGTGGTTGATACATTTCTAAATAACCAAATTTTTAATAAATTGCAAAGGAACTTTGGAAAAGGAAGTGAATGAAGTAATCAAGAAATATTCTGAAGATCACAAATCCAAACTGAATGACTTTGTACTTTTATGAGTTTTGTGAGGAAATGTACAAAGGAAAAAACAAGCCTCTACTCAAAAAAAGGAGTGATTTTGTTTGACAGTTATCAGATCGGAACCAATGGATTCAGCTTTATTACTTTAATAACTGTTTCTGCTTTTACAATGATTATGTCACTCGCGTTGTAATCCATAACATCATGGATTAATAATTCTCTAGAGAATTATTTCATAAAAATATGAAATTAAAACCTATCGTGACTATTTAGCCCAATGATCTGAAACTACTTCATCGATGACCTTCCCTCCATTATAAGTGGGGATGTTTGCTGATGATTGAACATGTTCATTACCATTCGTGACCCTCAGATACAGAAGCAGTCCATGTCCAAATGCAACAAGATCTGAACAACATTTTGCCTTAGCTGATAACGAGCAAGTTATATTCATGCAGTGCAAGTGACAGGCAATGACCATCTCCAACAAGAGAGTATTTAGCCGCCTCCCTTTAACATTCAATAACATTACCGTCGTTGAATTCCCCCTATTATCAGCATCCCAGAGGTTACCATTGACCAGAACAATAACAATTACTATCGGTACAGTGCAGATCAGATATGGGAAATTCTCTGGCAAGTAACCTCTTGACTTCCCAAAGCTTGTCTGTAATCAATAAGGCATAGCAAGGAGTGTGATGAAATACTCTCTCCTTGCTACAAACAGTCAAGAAACTTGCCACAATCAAATCAAGGTAGCCATCTAGACTGGCGTTCCCTCCACTGGTGACACATAATGACAGCAATATGCACCATCTACAAGAAGTACTGCAGCACCTTACCCAGGATCATTCAACAGCATGTACGTAACCTACAACCTAGAAGGACAAATGTAGCAGATACATGGGATAATCACCAGTTGCAAGTTCCCCTCCAAGCCACTAACCATTTTGACATTGAGTGTTGAAGAAACTCAACAGGTCTGGCAGCATCTATGAAACCGAGTTGATGTTTTGAGTTCAATTAGACTAGTTCTGAAGAGTCTTATCAAATTCGAAACATTAATCCTTAATTTTACACTCAATATTTCTGGGACTAAAAGTTAGCATCCAATTTACCTTCTTAATTATGAGCTGTACCTGCAATTTAATGTTGTGTGACTTATGCACCAGAACATGTAAATCCTTCTGTACAATGGAATTCTGCAGTCATTTTCTATTTAAATTATACTCTTAATTTTCATTCTTCCTGTTAAAGTGAACAACTTAACATTTTCCCGCATTATATTCCATCTTTCAGATTTTTGTCCATTCATTCAACCTATCCAAATCCGTCTGCATCTTCCTTATGCTTTCTACACATCGTACTTTCCTACCTAACAAGGTGTCATTTGAAAATATAGCTATCTTACCTTCACTCTCCTCATCTAAATCATTGATATAAGTAATAAAACATTGAGGCCTCAGCATAGCATAGACCCCTGCAGACGCTATCTTCACATCTTTCCATTCAAAAACCCATTTCTACACTTTTCTGTTTCCTGCCAGTCAGTCAATCTTCTATCCATGAGCTTTCATTTTCCACATTAATCTTTGATGTGGCACCTTATCAAATGCCTTCTAAAAATGGAATTATGGAGTTTGTACATGTTCCCTTCATCCACTGTGCGTGTTACTCCTTCAAAATCCAATAAATTGTTTAAACATGACTTCCATTTGACAAAACCATGTTGACTCTTCACAATTATCTTGAGTTTTTCTGCAGCCATAATCTCTTGAATGAATCAATTTGAACATTTTTCGCATGACTGATGTCAGGCTATCAAGCCTACGGTTCCTTGTTTTCTGCTTCCTTTCCTTCATGAATACAGCCCTTATATTTTCTACTTTCCAGCCTGTTGGAGCCTTTCCTGAATTGAGAGAATTTTGTAAAATCATTACAAACACATCCACTACCTCATTAACAAACTCTTTAAAGACACTAAGATGAAGTTTTACTTAATCCTTTTACTTACTTCTTTCCTTTTTAATTTTCTGTATTTCCAGATAACTTCACGTCATACACTAACTTCTTCATCTTGACTAATCATTTAGTCATTCTCTGCTGTTTATATTCTGGCCAACCATCTGAACTGCCTCTCATCTGATTTGTCACTCATCTTTGCTCAACAATATGCCTTTTTTTCCTTAAGTCAGATGCTTTCCCTATCAGCTTCAAATTACCATGTAAGGGGGATCCACCCTTTTGTATATAATAGGAATACAACCATTCTGAGTAAATTATAATATCTTTTTAAATGTCATTGTGTTTTTATTGTTTTATCCCTTAGTCTAGTGTGTTTGTACACTTCAGCCAACTGAGCTAATATGTTCACATAATTGACCTTATTTAAGTTTAAAACACTAGTCTTAGATCCAATCTTCTCCCAATCAAACTGAATGTAAAATTCAATCATATTTTGATTGTTGCTACTGAGAAGTACATCAAGCCTCAAGTCGTTAACTAACCCTGTCACATTGCACAATGCAATGTCTGATATGCCCTGTCTTCAGGTCATTGTAAAACAAGCTGCTCTAAGAACCTACTTTAACTTGAGGGTTGGGGATGCACCTAGAAACAATTATTCAAGGTAGAATTAGAAAGAGTCAGCATGGATTTCTAAAGGGAACATTCTGTTTAACTAATTTGCAGGAGCTTTTGATGAGGAATAGAAAAGCTCAATGAGACTAACACTGTTAATATTGTATACATGGACTTCTAGAAGCTGTTTGATCCATTGCCGTACAACAGACTTGTGAGACAGGTTATAGATCATGGAATAAAAAGGGTCAGCAGCAATGTGCATACAATACTGGATGAGGGATAGCAAACAGAGAAAAATGATCATTGGATATATTTCAGGCTGCAGGAAGATTTGTAGTGGCATTCTCCAGGGGCCAGTATTGAGACTTTTGTTTTTCCTGATATGTGTCAAAGATCTGGATCTTGGTATACTGGTTACAATCTTAAACTTGTAGATGACATGGAACTTGGAACAGCTGTAAACCATGAGAAGGACAGTGTAGAACTGCAAAAGGTAATTGACTAGTTGGTGGAGTGGGCAGATAGGTGGCAGATGAGGTTCAATGCTCAGAAATGTGAGCCAATGCATTGTTATAGGAAAAAGATTGATTATAGAATAGGGTGTACAATTCTAAAGGGGGTGCAAGATCAAAAGGACTGGGTGTACATGTGCACAGATGATTGAATGTAGCAGAACAGATAGAAAGAGCAGTCAGTAAAGCGTACAGTGTGCTCAGCTTTATTAATAAGGGTACAGAGTACAAAATAAAGGAGCTGATATTGACAATACTTGTTAGACCTCAGCTGGAATTTTGTGTACAGTTCTGGTCATCACCTTATAGGAAAGATGTGAATGCATTGAAGAAAGTGCAGAAGTTATTAACAAGAACAGGCTCAAGGATAAGAAATTCAGCTATCAGCATAGCTTGGAAAAGTTGAGAATGTTCTCCTTGGAGAGAAGAAGACAAAAGAGATCTGTTGGAGATTTTCAATCCATTTTGAATTAGTTAAGAATATGGAAAAACAAAGATATAGCTTGAAGAGAGTCTTGAGTCAGCTCATCAACATCAATGATGCGTACAGCACCACTCCTCTGCAATCACTTCACTGCCATCTACACCGGACCCAACAAACATCGTAGTAGCCAATCCCTAGGCACCATCCTTGCCATTGGTCTGATACTCCTCCACTACTACCTTGCCCCCTCCTGTGCCCCACCCAACAATGTCAGAGTTGCGTCTCTCGCCACTGGGCCCTCTTCATCGATGTTACCATGATGTCCTCCTACCACCGCTTCACTGCCGCCAGCGCCAGACCAAACCAACAACAAAGTTGCAGATCCTAAGGCACCATCTTTTGCTGCTGGGCCTATCTTACCAATGTCACCTCTGTTGATACAGCAGCTGCCAATTACAGGTCCTGTGCTTGCTCCAGAAAAGTAAGTGGGGACTCACTCTCCCCGACACTGGGCCTGCTCAAGGTCTGTGTTAGGCCCGCCCAAGGTCCACACTGGGCCTGCTTGAGGTCCACAATAGGCCCACCAAGGTCCATGCCCTGGGCCCACCCAAGGTCCATACCCAGGGACCAGCTCAATACTGTTTGGAATCCGTACCCTACTCGGGGTCGGTGCACTGGATTCTCGCCACTGCCAATGCGAAGGACTAGGTAAGTAAGTTAAAAAATGAAAAGAGAGGGGAAAAAAGAAGAAAAAGAGAAGCAGTTGGAGCAAATGAGCTCCGGCACAGGAGCCCTATCCTGCCGCCATCTTGGACTGGAGTAACTAGAGAGTAATTGTTCCTGCTTATAATAGGAACAGGAGTCAGAGGGCATAAAATTAAAGTGACTTGCGGAAGAAATTAGGGTGATGTGAAAAAAAAACCTTTTTTTTCATTCAGTGAGTAGTGAGGGTATGGAATGCACTGACTGGAAGTATGGTGAGGCAAATTCAGTTGAGGCATTGAAGAGGACAATGGATAATTATTTGGATAAAACTAGTATTATATTTATTTACTTCAATTCGCACTATCAATCCATTCACTGTGTTTTGGATGCTACATATATTCCGATACAGAACCTTTAGTTTTGTCTTTTTGTTATCATTGTAATATCCAGTCTTTCTGAAGAAGGGTTCAGACCCGAAATGTCAGCTTTCCTACTCCTCTGGTACTGCCTGGCCTGCTGTGTTCATCCAGCTCCACACCTTGTTATTTCAGACTCCAGCATTGGCAGTTCCTACTATCTCCTAGTCTTGATTGTTGGTTTATTCCTGGGATTTGCTTCTCTCCTCCCCTTCCTATCATTCTCTGACACTCATTTCCCATATTATTAATTCCCTTCCTTACCTTGTCTCTACTCTTTGATATGCTTATTTCCACATTGGACCTTTGGCCCCGGTATTTAGTTTAAAACCTTCTCTCGTATGCGATTCATAAGAACACTGGCCCCAGTAATGTACGAGTATAAACTATTCCACTTACACCAGTATTAGGACCTGGATTAGGCTCTTGAACTGGATGACATTTCTCCCACGCTAGTCTTTGAGTCACATATTCACTTCTCTAATGTTATGTACTTGATGTCAATTGCAGATGACTCAGACAATAATCCAGTGATTATAACCTTTGCGTTTCAATTTTGTTCCTAGCTCCTCATACTCACAATGCAAAACATCTTTCCTTTTCCTGCCTAGGGAGTTGGCACATACATGACCCACAACCATTGAATCCTCCCCCAACCTCTAAATTCCTTTCTAGCCCTGAGCAGATGTCCTGAGTCTGGGCATTGGCAAGCAACGCAGCCTAATGAACCTACGTTGTTTGCTGCAGAGAATGATGTTAATCACCGTGATTCAACTATCTCTTACTACTCTTATTACATTCCTTGTTGTTCACCCCTCCCCCACCAATTTAAATGACTTGTATCACAGTGCCATAGTTAGTTTACACATACACCCTGCAATCTCCATTCTCATCCAAACGAGCTGAAAGAACCTCAAACCTATTGGATAATCGCAGGGACTGAGCTTCCTATGGTTCTCTCTGGGCCCTCTTAGCTGCCTCACTCAAAGTGACACTCACCTTCCCCTGACCATTGAACAAATCAGAAGACCCTATCCTAGGCAATGTGATTGCGTCCTGGTAGGAACAATCCAGGCAATGTTCTCCCTCTCTGAAGAATTGCAGTGTCTATCGTTTGGCTCATAAACTCTGAGCGAAAGCTGCTTAAAAGTCAAACATTTACTGCAGATGTGTTCATCCAGGACCACAATGTTAATCAGGAGCTCACTGCAGACTTTATTCAGTACTTTAATAAGTTTTAGTTATGGTATTATATTGTTCACTTACTTAGATTGCCTCGTATATTTTATTCTTTGTTATTAATTTATATAGTCTATTAAAGTTTAAGAATAGAAGAGACCCTAACCACTTGCCAGGGACTTATCAAACAGCTTGCTTCTTTTTCTGTAGCAGAGCAAATTCCAACCAGCTCCAATGAATCTCGCTCTGTGTCTTACTGTCTGCCATAGGGTACCTACAACATCATTTGTCCTCATTGGACAAGAATCAGAAAAGCAGGTTCTGACTGATAGGATAAACTTTTGTGATTAAGTTTTCTGACCTCAAATAGTGGGTCAAACTTTCTTACTGCAGGTTTGTTGGAAGTTTATTTGCATGTATTAATATTTCATTAAAAGTGCAACCAGTTCTTGAACTTCAGGATAAGTACTTACTGCTTTGTCCTAGTACTAATCATAATCTGGCTTTAAATTATGGGAAAACCAAAGGGAAATAACTCTTTCACATCTACGCTGTCAAGCTCCCGAAGAATTGAACATATTTCTGTTTCAGTTATGTGTTTCTTATAATGGTTTTGGATTTTGCAACAAACAAAATGGAGACAGATTATGCCATTCCTCATAGCATGCTCCCAAATTCCCTAGGAAGTAATCAGGACAACTAATTGAATGTTATCATTTATCATGACGGGAACTGAATACAAAGGCAAGGATGTTATGCATCAATTATGCAGGGCATTGGAAAGACTACACCTGGAGAACTGTTTATGGTATTGGTCACCTTATTTGAGGAAGGATGTGAAAGTGGCATGTTCAGTGGTTAGCACTGCTGCCTCAAAGCACCAGAGACCTGGGTTTGATTCCACCCTTGGGTGACGGTCTGTGTGGAATTTACATGTTCTCCTGTTTCTGCTGGGTGTTCTGGTTTCCTCCTCCAGTCCATGCTACATTGTCTCTACTGTCCAGGAATGTAGAGGCTAAGTGGATTAGCTATGGTAAATACAGGTCTGTGTGGGATGCTGTTTGGAGGGTCAATATAGACTCAATGGGCCAAATAGCCTTCTCCCACATTGTAGAGATTCTATAAAAGATTAGGAGGCAATTCAGAACAGATTTACTAGACTCATACCCGGAATGGGTGGGTTGTCTTCTGAGGAAAAGTTGGAAAAGCTCGGCTCGTATTAGCTGGAATTTAGAAGAGATAGTGGCAATTTGATTGGTATATAAATGATTCTGAGTGACCTTGTCAGGGTAGGGATGGAAAGGACATGTCCACATTTGGGGAAATCTAGAAATCAGAGTCACAATTTTGAAATAAGTGGCTGCCCATTTAAAACAGAGATGAAGCAAACAGTTGTGGTTCTTTGAAACTTTCTTGCTGAAAAGGTGGTAGAAGTAGAGGTAGGAGGTAGGAGGAGAGAGACTTTTGTTAAGACAAGGAGTCAACGCTTATCAGTGGTAGGTAGGAATATTGATTAATATTAATCAATCAATCATGGCTCGAGAGGTTGAATGGCCTCCACTGCTCTTTGTTTGCACATTTGTCTTCCTATGTTCTGCCTGATGGTAGAGGTCACCTTATTCCTTCTCTGTACCTGAGTGGGCAGCCAACATCCAGCAATGCTGCAAACTTATAGTGAGAGAGGGCCTGATCCGGTGGCCTTTAAATATGGGACCTAAGCTGTTGACTCCAGAAAGTCCGGGTTGCCTGCCCCTTAAGATTCACTGTTCAACACACATGCATACTCAGTAAGCTGGAAGATTGAGTCCAAACGGAAGTGACAACCATTAGTACATACACATCATGCTGAGAGTCCTGAATGGAAACTTTCGCTCATGATTACCGAAGCTAAAAGCTTCAGGACTCCTAATGCAATCTTTATCCCAGATTCTGATGCCATAACACCAATTGTTGAATGCTAAATCAATTTTGACAACACTCCAAGTAATGGGGCATTTTGGTACACATGGCTCCTGCAAAAGCTCTGGGTCCTGACAGCATTCCAGTAAGAACACTGAAAATATGGACTCCGGAACTTGCTGTGCCCCCAACCAAGATCTTCCAAAACAATTACAATAGCTACAATCCAACAATGTGGGAAGTTGCCCAGGTATTTTCTGAATTCAGAAAGCATGGCAAATCCAAACTAGCCTATCAGTTTACTCCCGATCATCAGCAAAGTGATGGAAGGGTTTATCAAACAGCACCTGATCGATAACCCACTCACTGACTCTTATTTTGGTTTCACGAGAGCCACTCAGCTCCTGACATTATTGCAGCCTTGATCAAAACATGGACCACAGAGATGATGTGAGAGTGACTGCCCTTCTTAATCAAGGTTGCATTTAACTTCAATACTAGAGTTAATGGGCATCAGGGAAAAATGCTCCACAGGTTAGAGTCACAAAGGAAAATAGTCATTTATACTGATGCCATAGTAATGGAGCAAATGTAGCCAATGGGGACCTCACTGACAGTCATTATACCAAAGGAAGCACTTTATGTGTAGCCATGGAGCGCACTGGGTAAGAAGAGAGATACTAGGGATTGCAAATAAGTAACTTATATTTACCTATAACAGCTCAATACCATGCATCACACCAACACTTACCTTGAGCAGCATTTCCTCTGAGCTATGTATAAACACACAGTTAATTGATATGATTGGATTCTCTGATCAATGCCATAATTTAGCACTCATGAATAGATGTCTATTCATAACTATTAACGCTCGCAATCAATGAAAATTTAAAAGTCTTCTAGATTAATTTTGTACACTTTAAGTTAAAAAATGTTAATGTTGCTACCAGCCTGAATTCTATAACTGTGAGAAGTTCTATAAAATTAGACCTACTCTTTATAGTTGAAGGATAAAAATAATAACTTCCTCATTTCAAACAATTTCAACACAGTCAGCCTAGAGAATGCAGTTAGAAGCAAAAAAAAAGTGCTGCAGTATTTTGTAATAATTGCTACAGGCCATGTTCCATGTTTCCTGCTGATTAGAAAGCTGAACGTCATGGAGCCAAAACCTGAAGCTGGCAGGTGAGAAAGGTGCTCCAAATCCCTCCAGATCTGCTTAAGAACTTCACACTGCCTACGACAGCTGAATATGTACAAACGGGTTACATATAGAGCGCTGTTACACTTGGGAATGTGGGAATAGTTACTGAACAAGTCCCAAAATCCATGTTAAAGGCTGAGATGTCACTGCTGAAATGTGAACTGCTGTTCTCCTTTCTTCTTAACTAACTCTGTGCTTGTGGAAGTTTCAGGTTTTATTCCAGATTTCCAGTGGTAGTGCTTATAGGGGTTTCAAAATGGAAATTGATGCAATTCTCACAAAACTCCCTTATGCTTAAACAGAACGCATCACTGCACTATTGTATCACAGTTTGTGATGAAATACAATACAAAACAATTGTTCTACAAGTATTTGCATGAGAAATGCTCTGGATGTTATAGAGTCATAGAATCATAGAGTCTTACAACATGGAGACAGCCGCTTCAGCCCAACTCGCCCATGTCAACTAGGTTTCCTAAACTGAACCAATCCCATTTGTCTGCATTTGGCCCATACATCTCTAAACCTTTCCAAAATAACTATATAGAGGCCGGTATCCCGCCACCAAGTCACCCTTTATTTACACATGGAAAGTCCTTGACACCAACCCAGCACCGTCAGATCCAGCTCTCAGGGTGAACAGAACCTCTGACACTCCTGTTTATGTGAGTCAGACATGGCTCCCTGCTTGGACCAGGTTAACAATCACAATCAGGGAACTCATATTCTATCAGGTCCAACTGGCTGACCTCATTACAATCACTACACTTTCCTGTCCATGTACCTGTCCAAATGTCTTTTAAATGTTATAATTAAACACACCTCTGTTACTTCTTCTGGCAGCTCATTCCATATACACACCACTCTCTGAGTGATAAAGTTGCCCCTCAGGTCCCTTTTAAATCTTTCCCCTCTCATCTTAAACCTATGGTCTCTAGTTTTAGCCTCTCCCACTCTGGGAAAATACCTTAACTATTCAGTTTATCTATGCTGCTCATGATTTTATAAACCTCTCATGCCTCGACCTCCTACACTCCAGTGAAAATAGTCTCAGTCTATCCAGCCTCTTCTTATAATTCAAATCTCCAATCTCAGTAACACCTTTGTAAATCTCTTTTGCACCCTTTCCAGTTTAATAACATCCATCCTGTAGCAGGGCAAACCAAAATTGTATGTAGTATTACAAATTGCCTTACCGATGTTTTGTTCAGCCATGACATGACATCTCAACTCCTATACTCAGTGCTCTGACTGATGAAGATAAGTATGTTAAATGCCTTCTTCACCACCCTGTCTACCTGCAATGCCACTTTCAAAGAATTATGTACCTGCACCCCTAGATCTCTCTGTTTGACAACACTCCCCAGGGCCCTACTGTTAACTGTATAACTTCTGCCTTGATTTGCCTGACCAAAATGAAACACCCCACATTTATCTGAACTAAACTCTAGCTGCCATTCATCGAGCAACTGGCCTAGTTGATCAAGATTGCATTTTGGTGTCATCCATAAACTTACTAATCATGCTTCAATTATATAAATGACAAACAACAGTGGACCCAGCACCGATCCTTGCAGTGCACTGCTGGACATAGACTTCCAGTCTGAACAACAACCCTCTGCCATTACCCTACTGTCAGGTTAATTTTGACAGTATCTGTATTTTGTATCCAATTAGCTAACTCTCCCTGGATCCCATTTAATCTAACCTTAGTCTGCTATGCGGAACCTTGTCGAAGGCCTTGCTAAAGTCTATGGAGAAAACATCTACTACTCTGTCTTAGAGATAATAGGAACTGCAGATGCTGGAGAATCCGAGATAACAAGGTATGGGGTTGGATGAACACAGCAGGCCAAGCAGCATCATAGGAGCAGGAAAGCTTGACGTTTCGGGCCTAGTCCCTTCATCAGAAATGGCAGAGGGAAGAGGGTTCTGAAATACTCCATCCATCTTCTCTGCAGCCCAATGGTATCAATGTGGATTTCACAAGCTTCAAAATCTCCCCTACCCCAACCACATCCCATAACCAGCCTAGCTTGTCCCCGCCTCCCTAACCTGTTCTTCCTCTCACCTATCCCCTCCTCCCACCTCAAGCCGCACCCCCATCTCCTATCTACTAACCTCATCCCGCCCCCTTGACCTGTCCATCCTCCCTGGACTGACCTATCTCCTCCCTACCTCCCCACCTACACTCACCTTTACTGGCTCCATCCCCGCCTCTTTGACTTGTCTGTCTCCTCTCCACCTATCCTCTCCTCTATCAATCTTCTATCCGCCTCCCCCCCTCCCTATTTATTTCAGAACTGTCTTCCCCTCCCCCATTTCTGATGAAGGGTCTAGGCCCGAAACGTCAAGTTTTCCTGCTCCTATGATGCTGCTTGGCCTGCTGTGTTCATCCAGCTCCACCCCTTGTTATCTACTACTCTGTCTTGTTTCTTTTCCTTCTAAACGTGTACACTTTGAAAGTTCCTGGCTTTTATAATAGATTGAACCCTGCGTTAGAAACCCATTATTAAAGTGAAGCGTTCATTTCTACTTATATCGGGAACTGGATGAAAAATTTGACTCACAGAACATGTGGAGAGTTGAACTGACAATCCTTTTGCATCAAAGACTGCTCTATCCATTAGAGTATTGCTTTGTAGGGTTATCTGGAAGTAAGAAGGAAAAGAATCCTAGCCCAAAGGGACCGGCCTATGATTTTACACCTTCTTAGTGAGTTAGCCAATGGTCAAATATCATCTGTGAGGCAAATCTACCTGGTTCCAGTATGAAAATATCACAGCAGGCTTTAGGATTGAGGGCCAAATAGGTGCAATTTTGTTAGGGTATCTGTGTGCTTGGCTAATGCACAAATATTTTATTAGTGAACACTAACCCTTCTGCCATCCTATGGAGAAAATCAACCAACTGGCTGCACTTGGGCAGCCAGCCAATGGTGTGGATTCAGGGAATTAGGAGAGTAGACCAGAAGATTATTGCGGAGCTCAGTGCAAAATGCATGCTCTTCCTAGGCCCCCAAAACCGTCCAGCCTTCATACTGTGGATTGATCTCAACACTGCCTCTACAATTTGATAGTTAAATCTTTCAACAGCATGAAAAATGGGTTTGAAAAGTACCATCCGCGGTCCACCAATTCATCTTTGGATGTTGCAATTCTATGGTGTTGGTTGCTTCATAACAGCTGTAGCAGGCCTTAGTTTCAGACCGAAATGAGTTCTGATCTTTCATTGTCAGGAACTCATTTTGGAGACAATTGAACCCAAACAGTCATCACCTCACATTGTGTCGCAATAAGCCAAGTTTAACTCCTTAATTTGTCTAAGTTAATGAATGTTTCTAAAGCAGGGACTTCAGTGGGTGAGTTGTTTTAGATGAAGAGGAGAAATATTGGTAAAGGAATAATGGAGAGGTTTGAGAAAAACAAAACTTGTACATTTAATAGCATAGAAAAAATTGAATAGAAAATAGGTTCAGGAGTAGGCTATTCAGCCCTTTGAGCCTGTACACCATTCAATATGATCATGGCTGATCATGCAATTTCTGTATCCCACTTTCTGGCCATACCCTTTGATCCCTTTAGCCGCAAAGACAATGTCCAGCCTCCTCTTGAATATATCCAACAAACTGGCCCCGACAGCTTTCTGGAAGAGAGAATTCCATACATTCATAACTCTCTGAGTGAAGAAATCTTTCCTCATCTCAGTCGTGAATGGCTTTCCCTTTATTCTTAGACTGTGACCCCTAGTTCTGGACTTCCACAATATTGGGAACATTTTTCCTGCATCGAGCTTGTCCAGTCCCATCAGGATTTTATCTGTTTCTATGAGATCCCCCCTCATTTTTCTAAACTCCAGTGAGTACAAGCCCAGTTGATCCAGTCTGTCTTCAAACACCAGTCCTGCCTTCCTAGTAATCAATCTGGCACTTGCAAACTGTGCACCAGAAGCATAAGTGACATTCCTTTTCCCTTCCGAGCTTTGGTTCACAGTTCAGTGGTGATCTGGATTGGAGAGCAGGAAGTGTGTGGCTGCAGAAACAAACTAGTTAGAAAGCCAGTCTCGGTTCTCAGACACATCAGCTCAGCTCTCAATATCATTTAAAGGTCCTCTACATCTCATCCCTCACTATCCTCAGATCTCCCATGCCCACTGAAATCATCCATGCCCTCTCCATGCCCTCTAGAATTCCTCCAATGCCACTTACAATCCTTATGAGCTGTGCAGTAGCAATGAGAATATTCTTAGTGCAGATGCAATTAAACCTTTGACAATATAATCAAAATCTTATTGAAAAGTATATCATTGATAATGCATAAAAACTGTTCTACCTGAAAAATAAATGAAGTTGCATCAACGAACTATGAAACCACAATAAAAGCAGAGCATGTTATTACAACATTGTGAACCAATCAGTCATTTCTCCGAACAACTGTGTCAACAGAACTTTGTATTTCAGTAGTATTAGAACTCAGCCAAGCATTTACCATGGCCACACATATCACTACAGTGAAACGTTATTTCAACTGCATGAGATTGAAATTGAAAGAATAGATGATGGGGGCTCCATTTCAAAATAATTTGCCTGTAAACCAACAAAGGGCAGCAGTGCTTAGTTTTTTTTATATTTTCATGAGAGCGTAATTTTTTTTCACAAGTAGAACTGCTGGTAAATTTAAATCCCAGTTTATCAATATATTTCTCTACATCTTTGAATGAATTATGTCACTTTCTTCAGTGGAAAAAAAGTACTGCAATACATTTCAACACTTACACACTGGTGGTCAACATAATAGTTAGCTTCACTTTGGAGGACAGAGTCCAATATTGAATCATTACATTAAAATCACATCTACATTACAATATAGCCATTGAAACATTTGAAGGTGCTGAAATATTTTACATTTACCTTCCAGGATGTTTCAGACTCTGAAGAAGAATTTTCCCAGTGATCACAATTACTACGAGCAGGTCTGTTTTTTAGGGTTACTAAACACTACACCAGCACCCGTGGAAATTTGTTTTCTTGTGTTCCTCACAATGGGGCCCTCAACTTTGGAAGAGGTATCTTTGCATTTTCTTCTCAGGACTTTTATAGCCACAGAAAATGGTGTCAAAATGATGAAAGAACATTATTTTTCCAACAAAACAAAAAGGATCCATTTAAGAAATGAAGTAAAGGATCTGTTTCCTGGATATCTAACACTATTCCCACTTTCACCAGCATGAGTTCAGGTATCAAGCCCACAAACCTGAAATTCCAACCCAACCAGCTCTATCATAGAGATGGGCATCTCAAGACAGCTTCTCCCTGACTCCTGGTTTACAGCCATTCAGGAAAGGCATGAACAAAGTTCTGGATTTGGTAACCTTTGAAAGAGTTTATTTGCTCTTTTGCTCTCCATGCCAACTCATGAGCATCCATCCAGAGTGCACAATTCATATAACCATAGAGCCATGACATAACATTGGCATGTATGGAGCATCTTTGAAAAAAATGCATCTAATTAAAAATGTTTGTTGAAAAGATGTTGTTCATATTACAGCCCTATAAACTGGTTAATCATTTCAACCTTTAAAGCATTAATAAAAGAGGCTTCAAAATTTTCACTTTGCTTAGTCCTGTCAGAATAAACGTTGGATACATTGTCAAAAGTGGTCACAGAAATTAAAACATACTTTAACCACTTAAAGATGTCAATCATGCTAAGTCAACAATTTAATTCAATTTTCAAAACGTATTCACAACATCTCACACTCACATTATTGTGCACCTTCAGCTGAGTATAACTAATTAAGACAGGTGAAAAAGTGCCCTGACAATCTTTTTCCCAAATCTTCAAATCACCTGTCCTTGGCTTACTAACTGTTACTAATAACCTTTCCTTCCCCTAATCCTGTGGTTTCTCTCATCTCTTTTACAGTTGCGGCAGATTTTCAAAATGAAAACAGTTTCTGATTGACTTAATACTTAATACTCTTAAATACCCAATTTCAGTAAATCACAAATTCTGACAGAGATTGGCAACTTGAAACTGAAAAGACGAATTTCTAATCAATGTTTGCAAATCAAAGTGTAAACTAATTTGGCAAACTTTACTGTTAACCTGTGGAGTTATAGAAATTATCCAGTTCTATATATATTTGTCTTGCTCATAATTCAAATATGCCTCTGAAATAAAAGTGATTAGGTAGAAATACAGGGTGCTGAGTTTCAAACATGGAAATACTTGAGAAATTAATATTCACAGAACCAGGGTTAACAAATAGTATTCTTCACTTAGGTGGAATGACTACCGTCGGTATTTGACGATTTTTGACATCTATTCAATTAAATAAGCACAATTAATTCTGTTATGTTATCGCTTCCACTGTTGCTTTAAGCTAAATGCAGATACCAGGCAGGATTAGCAACATTGATTGAACAAATTTGTGGAAGACTCATTCATGATTGGCTGCCTGCAATTCCGTAATCCTGTATTGTCGCCACTGTTTGCCAAAAAGGACTATCCTCATGATAAAGCACCTCCCTGACCAATTAGAAATTCAACAAACACTTCATCAGCACTTGGAAGATTCTTGACTGTTCATTCCATGCCCAACAATTATATGACTCGGGGTTTGAGGTATAAAATTAGACTGGAAAGACTGGGACCTTTTTTCACTGGAGTGTAAGAGTTTGAGGAGTGACCTTATTGAGCTTTATAAAATCATGAGGGGCATAGACAAACTGAATGACAAGGGTCCTTCGCCTAGGAGGGGGGAGTTCAAAACTATGGAGCATATTTTTAAGTTGAGAGGAGAAAGATTTAAAAAGGGCATGAAGGGCAACATTTTTATACAGAGAGTGATTCATGTGTGGAATGAACTGCCAGAGAAAGTGATGGATGGAGGGACAGTTATAACGTTTCAGATTTCAACGTTTAAAAGACATTTGGATAAGTTCACGAATAGGAAAGGCTTGGAAGGATACAGGTCAAATGCAGGCAGGTGGGGGCTGTTTTAGTTTGGAAATATGGTCGGAGGGGACTGGTTGGGGTGAAGGATCTGTTCCCAAGCTGTATGACTTTAAGACTCGGTGAATCTTTCAAAAAAAGAAAATTTTAATCCGATTTTTGTACCCCCATGATATTTCCATTCACCTCACTTCTGGAAAATCATTCTCTGAGAAATAAATCAGTAACTCCTGGGAGTTGGCATCCTCAGCACAAAATAACCATTGACTTGTCAAAGTCACTGGCATCCACAGACCCATCAGAAGTTAAGAGGTCATTCAACTCCCTTTGGTTTTGTTCTAAGTAAATTTATAAAAATGCCCTGTTTAATTGTTTTCATCTCAAAATGGTGAACTCTGTATCAGTATAAAACATATACAGTGAAATCCTCACTATCAGTGAATTTAATGGGACTCAACTGAAGGGCTAAAGTTGTGGTCATGAGTAAGTATTTAAGTAATGATTTAAAGTGATTAAACTGGGTGCTAAGTGTTGGTTTGGATAATATCAGGGATATGGAATGGTTAGGTTCACCAAATGATATATTGTAGGTAGCAAGTATAATTGCTTAAAGATATGAGGAAGAAATTCCTGAATTTATCTTAAATTTTTCTCTTTTTTTTGTCTTCTCCAGGAATCAATGTGACTAATTGCTGCTAGAGTGATACGAATCTAACTCTCTCAGGAAATACTGATTCCCACAATTTTGTGATATCTATATTAATTTCTGAAAACACAAAGTTGCCAACAAGAGATATTTGACAATAAATTATGTTAAATATTAATTCCTGTCTCAATACTAGATTTTTCTATTCCTTCCTTAAGAACATTCCATATCTAAAGGTTTTCTGAGTATGTCCTTCCTGATATTTCTAAACGCCAGACTTCAAATGTTTGGAGGCATCAGATTTTACTCTGGGGGCCAAAGGGATTAACCAAAAAGAAGGAAGTATGTAGTCTGATGATCGTTTGGTGTTCTAGTGTGCTACGCCACTGTGTGGCATTACATAGGTTTGCATTCAGGCTTTTCTTGGACTGAATCTGTAACCTTGATGATCCACATGGCACAAGGGCTTAGTGGAAATTAGTTGCATTTTAAAGACCTTGCACTTTCAAACGCTGCTTTCAAATTCTCAGAGCATCTCAAAATCCTTTACAGGTAATTCATCACTTTTGAAGTATAGGACTGAATACTAACTGCCAAGGCAATGCAGGTTTGGGACCGTGCGATGAATTTATCCCCTAACTGTGATGTTGAGTTGATATCAAAAATATCATGCTCACTTTGAGATTTTTTTCGTGAGCAAGTTTGTAAGGTGGTGTCAGATTAGTCATTATGATCTGCAAAGAGGCAGCAAACTCCTTTTTAACCAAGAATTCTGGTTTAAGCAACCAGCTATTTCCTAAACTGTCTACAACATGCTAGGGTATTTGAGGTGAGAGCACAGTGGAGAGTGTTTCTTGAGTGAAACTGTAAGGCTGGAAAGGCATTGACCAGCGAAACTGAAGAGCTCCAGCCATGGTCAGGTTAGAGGTTGCTGCTCAGAGCAGCATTTCTGAAAGTGTGCTCTTACGGCTTGTCAGGTGACCATTACTGCGTTGGAATCAGTTCGTGTGCCTTGCAACATGGCAGATCACCTTGGTCTATACTTCCCTATTGTTGGCCTTCAATGCAACATGGGAGAAGCTTATACTGGTCTATCTTGGGCCTATGAGGATAAAGAAAAGGAGCTGCAACACCAGCAGTGAAAGATTCATCACAAAGTTCTTTAAGAGATGTGAACCTGACTGGACATGAACCTTCCTGCTGCACAGGGGTTAGCTGAAATGATGTAGGCAAATGGGTCAGTTCATCATTGCAATGGAAGATCCCACAAATAACATATTAGATCATGGATTTAATAATTTTTGATGGTGATTATGAGTGGACATCTTTGCTGTCAATAAACAGAACTTCTCACATATCTTTGACTGATTTTATATCCATCTTAGCAAACAGAAAGGCCTCAACCTAACATCTTTACTGAATGATGGCAGTTCCAGCAATGCAGCACTCTGTCATTACTACACTGAAGTGTTAGCTTAGGGTATGGGCTCAGGTCCAAAGTGGGTATGAGCCCTTGATATTCTGCTAGCAAATATCAAAATTATTCAAAGTCATCCCAATGCATTAAATAATGGGCAATTGGAAACAAAATAATTGCTGCATTCAGAGCTATAAATAACCAAAGCTTTCACAAATATTTTATTAGGCATCATGGGCCATAATGACCCCGAGCCAAACTGTTCCAGTATACCTACAGCATAGGCATCTTCATGACTGTATGGAAAATTGCCCGGGTATGCCCTCTCCAAAAAGGCAGAACAAATACTATGCAGCCAATTACCACACTATCAGTCTACTATCAATCATCACAAAGTACAGAGGTGCCATTGACAGTGCTTAAAGATTCTCATCTTCACCAGAGAGCTTCTGCTCCATACCTCATTGAGCCCTAGGCCAAAGATAGCAAAAAGAGTTTAATTCTAATATGTGAGGGTTGAGCGTCTCCATTTGACATCAAGGCAGTCGCTGTGAAAATATGACATAATGGTCTTTTAACGTTGAAGGCAATGACAATCAATCAGGGAGAAACTCTCCATTGACTGGAGTCAGGCCTTATACAAAGGAAGATAGTTGTGGTTATTAAAAGCCAAGCATCTTAACTCCATAATAGCACTACAAGAGTTCCTAACAATAGTGTCCTAGGTCCAATCACATTAAGCTGCTTCATCAATGATCTGGCAACAGTGTTCGGGAAACTCAACACCATCCAGAGCAAAGCAACACATTAACTGTCACCCAATCCATTTCCTCCACCAATATTGGACCATGTCTGCAGAATGGACCATCTTTTATTTTGTATTCATTTGTCGGATGTGGGCATCACTGGCTAGCCAGCATTTCTTGCCCATCCCTAGTTGCCCTTGAGGAGGTGGCGGTGAGCTGCCTTCTTGAACCGCTGCAGTAGTCATGTTGTGGGTTGACCCACAATGTTATTCGGGAGGGAATTCCAGGATTTTGACCCATCTACAAGATTCATTACATCAACTCATTTAGGTTTCTTTAAGAGAAATTTCTAAACCTTCTACCAACATGAAGAACAGGAATAGTGAGTACATGTGAAAACCAGACTTTGGAAGCTGTCCTCCATATCATGCACATCCTGACTTTGAACAATATCATTAAATAACTGTATATGTATGCAACCTAACAAAAATACATAAAAATATGCTGTCAAAGTTTCTACTGCTACACCAGAAAGGAAATGCTTGACTAAAATGCAGTGGGTCCATGAGAGGCAGAGTCCAGAGAATTTATATTGGGAATTAGAGAAATGGTGGAGAAGCTAAATGATTACCTTGTATGTGTTTCACTGAAGAAGATACAAGAAATTTCCCACAATTAGAGATTTAAAGGAATAGGGAAAATGAGGAGTTGAAGAAAATTAGTAATAGTAAAAAGAAATTAATGTGCTGAAAGTTGACAAGTCGCTAGGATCTGATAGTCTGCATTCCAGAATAATGAAGGAGGTGGCCATAAAAATAGTCAATGCATCGATGATCATCTTCTAAAATGGCTTTGAATCCCACCAGATGGTGGAGTTTGAAATCACGGCATGAATTTTCATGGCATCAGAGCAAAAGAGGGCAAGGAAATATCCCGCTGGTTATCCCCCTTGACTCATGAATCAGTATAATTCTGTATTAAAAGAGGATGTACAGAGAATGGTAAGAGCTTGGAATGTACACTGGGTGGGCGATTTCAATGTCCACAAATAGAATAGTTCAGCAGCAGCCACACAATCCTTGTGGTGACAGAGTCTCGCTTTAAACATTGAGAATAACTTGCATCGTGTTCTGTGCACTATCACCGTGCTAAATGGAATTCTGTACACAAAAAGCAGGGCAAACCTAATCCAGCAATTACCACCCTATCAGTTTACTCTCAATCATCAGTAAAGTGATGGAAGGTGTCATCAACAGTGTTATCAAGCAGCACATGCTCAGCGATAACCCACTCAATGATGCCCAGTTTGGGTTGTGCCAGGGCAACTCAGCTCCTGACCACATTACATCCTGTTTTGAAGAAGGGTCAGTGGACTTGAAACGTGAATCCACAGATGCTGCCAGACCTGCTAAGTTTCTCCAACTATTTCTGTTTTTGTTTCAGATTTCCAGCGTCTACAGTTTTTTTATTGACATCATTACTGCCTGGATTCAAACATTAACAAAAGAGCTGAATTCCAGAGGTGAGATGAGAGTGACTGCCCTTGACATGAAGGCCACATTTGACCAAGTGTGACAACAAGGAGCGCTGGCAAAACTGGAATCACTGGGAGTCAAGGGGAAAGTTTTCCACTGGTTGAAGTTCATACCCGATACAAAAGAAGATGGTTGAGTTGCTGAAGGCCAATCATCTCAGCTCCAGGACATCTCCACTGGAATTCTTCAGGGTAGAGTCTGAGGCTCAACCATCTTCAGCTGCTTCATCAATGACCTTCCCTCCATCATAAGGTCAGAAGTGGGGATTTTTGCTGATGATTGCACAATCCTCAGCACAGTACGTGACTCTTCAGGTAATGAAACAGTCCAAATAAAAATGCAACATGATCTGGACAACGCTCAGGCTTGGGTTGAAAAGTGGCAAGTAACATTCTTGTCACACAAATGCCAGCCAATGACCTTCTCCAATAAGAAGGAATCTGATCATCACCCCTTGATATTCAAAGGCATTACCAACACTGAATCCTCCACTATCAACATCCTGGGGTCACCATGCATCAGAAATCTAACTAGGCTAGTCATATAAATACGGTGTGTAGAAACACATGTCAAGGCTAAGAATCTATGGTGAGTAATTCACCTCCTGATCGCCCAAAGCCTATCTACCATGAACAAGGCTCAAGTGAGGAATATGATGATTATTCTCTACTTGCCTGAATAAGCTCAGCTACAACAACAACAGTCAAGAAGCCTGATAAAGCGGCCTATGTGATTGGCACCACATCCCTACACCACTGACACTCAGGAGCTACAGTGTGTATCACCTACAAGATGCATTAGAGAAATTCACCAAAGCTCCTTAGACAGAACCTACCAAACCCACATCCAATTCCATCTAGAAGGACAAGGTCAGTAGATGCACAGGAATGCCACCACCTGCAAACCACTCACCATCCTGACTTGGAAATATATTGCCAATCCTTCACTGTCACTGGGTCAAAATCTTGGAACTCCCTCCCTAATGGCATTGTGGGTCAACCTATAGCACAAGGACTGCAGGGGTTCAAGATGGCAGCTCACCACCACCTTCTCAAGGGCAACCAGGAACGGGCCCAAACAGCGATTCCCTCATCCCATCAATGAATAGTAAAAAAGGGAAAAGAAAAATAACAGCACATAGTTTCGGCAGCAGTGCATTAGCTTGAAAAGAGGATTGCCTAATTAATAGAAGACAAGAGAAGTTGAAAGAAAGGAAGCATTTTCAGGCCGGCACCCTGTAACTAGTGGAGTCTCACAGAGATCAGTCCTGAGGTCACAATCATTTATAATATATATTAATGATTTAGGTTAGGAAAGTAAATGTACTACGCCAAGTTTGCAGATAAAACAAAGAGCCTGCAGATGCATATAGGCGAATGGCTAAAAAAAACTTTGCAGTTGGAATATAAAGTGGGAAAATATGAGGTTTGTACTTTGGCAGGATGAATAGAGTCCTAGAGTCATAGAGAGTAATAGAGTCATTTAGCACGGAAACAGACCCTTCGATCCAATTTGTATATGCTGACCAAGTTTCCCAAATTAAACTAGTCCCATTTGCCTGCATTTGACCCGTATCGCTCTAAACATTTCTTATTCATGTATCTGTCCAAATATCTTTTAAATGTGGTAACTTTACCTGCATTACCATTTCCTCCAGCAGCTCATTCCATATACTAAACACCCTGTGTGTGAAAAGATTGCCCTTCAGGTCCCTTTTAAATCTTTCTCCTCTCACATTTAAAATATGCCCTCTAGTTTTGAAGTCTCCTACCCTATGGAAAAGACCTTTGCTATTCACCTTATCATGATTTTATAAACGTCTACAAGGTCATCCCTCAACCTTATGCGTTCCAGTGAGAAAGGTCCAAGCCTGTCCAATGTCTCCTTATACCTCAAACCCTCCAATCTGTGTAACATCCTTGTAATTCTTTTCTGAACCTTGTCCAATTTAACAATATACTTCCTATAGAAGGGTGACCAGAATTATATACAGTACTCCAAAAGTAGCCTTACCAAAGTCTCGCACAACTTCAACATGATGTCCCAAATCCTAAACTCAAATGAACTGAACAATGAAGGCAAGAGTTCTAAATGCCTTCATAATCATCCTGAGTATCTGTGATGCAACTTTCAAAAAACTATGTACCTGAACACCTAGGTCTTTCTGTTTATCGACACTACCCAGGGCCTTACCATTAACTGTATATGTCTTGCCCTTGTACATCTTACCAAATGCAGCACCTCACATTTATCCAAATTAAACTCTATCTGCTGCTCCACAGTCAATTGGTCCAATTGATCAAGATCCCTTTGTAATGTAACTAACATTCTTCACTGTCCACTATACCACCAATTTTGGTGTCATCCATAAACTTACTAACCAGGCCTCCTAAATTCTTATCCAAATTGTTTATACTGAAGAAAGACTGCAGAAAGTTAAAATCACAAAGAGGTAGCATCAAAGTTCAGTAGGTAATCGGAAAGGCACATTATGTCTTGGTCTTTATTTCAAAGGGAATAGTGTATAAAAATAGGGGGCCTTGCTAAAATTGGCAGACAACACCTAAAATATTGTCAACAGTTTTGGTCACTGTATCTCAAGAAAGGCATACTGGTATTGGAGGCAGTCCAGAGAACGTTCACTCAGTTGATCTTGGGGATGGAGGGAGTGTCTTATGAGGAGAGGTTGAGTAAGTTGGGCCTGGACTCATTGGAGTTTAGAAGAATGAATTGAAGCAGTCAAAATTATTAAGGGAAAAAAGAAATGAAAGAACTGCAGATGCTGTAAACCAGGAAACAAAACAGAAATTGCTAGAAAAGCTCAGCAGGTCTGGCAGCACCTGTGAAGGACAGTTCTGAGGAAGGGTCACTGGACGCGAAACATTAAAAATATTAAGGAGTTTGACAGGGTACGTGCGGAGAAGTTGTTTCCCTTTGTGGGAGAGTCCAAGGCCAGAATGAATTATCTCAGTGTATGGGATTATGTAGTTAGGACAGAGATGAGGAGAAATTTCTTCTGTCAGAGGCAAGTGATTCTGAAGAATTCTTTGCCACAGAGTGCTATAGAGGTTATGTTCAAGGCTAAGATAGGGAGATTTTTAATAAGTAAGGTTATGGGGGAAAGGCAGGAAAGTGGAGCTGAGGATTATCAGTTTAGCCATGATCTCATTTAATGGCAGAGCAGACTCGATGGAATGAATGTACTACTTCTACTTCTATGCTTTATAGTCTTCTAGTCTGTCCATGTCCCTCTGCACGTTCTTTGCGTCATGTTCACCACTTGCTTTCCCAACTTTTTGTGTCATATCCAAACTTGGAGACAGTATATTCACTTCCATCATTCAAGTCATCGGTATATGTTATAAATAATGGTGGCCCCAGCACTGATCCCTGTGACACCCCACTAGTACAGGTTGAGGTCCTGGAATTGCCACCACCATCAGAACCAGTGCCAACAGCAACAGCTGGATCCACCCCTTCACACTCCAAGTGACACTCCACCCTGAGGAGATGTTGATAAAAGATGAAGGAATTATAAGGTTGTGCAAGAAGAATAAGGGTGGAGCTATCATTTTATCTCCAGGGCCTTTGTTTAAATCCAAGAAGACAAGTGGACAAAACATCTGAAGGCTGTAAGAATCTTAGATTAAATGAGTTTCAGCAATTTCCACCCAGATCCTGCTGGGCACATGGCCACAGCACAAAGCTAAGCAGAAATAGGCATATTCCTGTCTCATTTATGAAGCTAATAATGATGAGGATGTTCCCTTGAAGCTGGATTTAAGGACAATCAAAAGAAATTCCCATGTGTTGGCTGCAGTAAAATCAGAAACATTTTCATGAAGAGGAAGTCTATCTCTATTGTTGGGCCTAGTAGGGGACTTTGTCTCTGTTTTGCACCACTCTATGCTGACACTAAGTGTGGCAGAGAACTTCCAACAACGAAGCCATTGAACTTGAGGGTGAAAAATCAAAAAATCATATTCCACCTTTAGATTTGGACTGTATGTTGTGATTGGCATTTTTCTCATGCAAACTCACTATTGTTAAATTGTTCTACTTTTCTTTCTTAACACATCTGGTGCTCTGTTTATTCTGGTCCACCTGATCTGTGCTTGTAAACTTGTCCAGATAAGCCATTTATACTAATCTCACTCTACTGTTCTCTACTCACACCTTTTAGCGTTCCTCTTTTTTGATTGAAATACATAACTTTTTTTTAAAAGAACTTAGTTCCAGCTTCTTACCTTGCTCTGCAAAAAAAAATTTCTAAACTCCTGTTTAATGCTTTTCGTGGCAATGTCAAACCTGCACTCTCTCATCATCACCATAGCAACCATACACCCTCCATTTCCTTGATGACATCTGTTGGGTGACCACTAACCTTCTCAGCTCCTGTAAAACTAAACCCCTCTACATTACTCTAAATACCTCAATTTCAATCATATTCTGAACAAAATTTTCCCCATTTGTTTTACACCCTGTATAGAATGATGTACCAATAACTGCACACAATTCTTCGACTGCAACCTAACTAACACTGGGTCCCTGACCAATCCCCTCCACTCCCTACCTGCACTCACCTATCACCATCCCACCTATCTTCCCCAGCCCTTCTCCTCCTCTCTATTTATTTCTGAGCTCCCTTTCCCCTCCCCGATTTCTGAAGAAGGGTCCTGACCCAAAACGTCAACTTTCCTGCTCCTCTGATAGTGTCTGGCCTACTGTGCTCCTCCAGCTCCACTCTGTGTTACCACTTACAGCACCTTGCTTTTGTATTCTATGCCTGAAGATACAGATCCAGGCATTTTGCATGCCTTCATTATGGTGTAAGATGACCTGGACACTTAGATCTCTATGTTCCTTTACTCCACAATAAAAAAAATTAGTTCAGGATAGTAGGAACTGCCGATGCTGGAGAATCTGAGATAACAAGGTGTAGAGCTGGATGAACACAGCAGGCCAAGCAGC
>JAHRHZ010000061.1:15345708-15380181 GCA_024137785.1 Ginglymostoma cirratum | reverse complement strand
TGAGATAACAAGGTGTAGAGCTGGATGAACACAGCAGGCCAAGCAGCCTGAAGAAGGGTCTCGACCTGAAACGTCGGCTTTCCTGCTCCCCAGATGCTGCTTGGCCTGCTGTGTTCATCCAGCTCTACACCTTGTTATCTCATTAATTCAGGATGTTTATTTTCCCATGCTTCAAAATGTGTTAATCCTCAGTTTTGTTAAATACACGGGAGCTGTCTCCAAAGTACACATTCAGCCAGCCTAACAATGACCTTTGACATTTCCGGTCACAAATGGTTAATTTTCAAATGATGCCAAACCAGAATCGATAGAGGAATTGGAGAAAGTAGTTCAAAATTTAGAAATGGAGTCAAGGCCTCTGCTTTATTTTGTAGCTTTCCTTGGACTCTCTGGATATAAAACATTTCATTTGTTATTTGACCACTTTTAGTCACATTTTAATTACAATTTCCAGTTGATAAACTTTTGAGAGTTTTCTGTGAAATGCCTTCATTGAGATGAGTGATGCTATATAAATACAACTTGTTGTCAATGAATAATACTCTTCACTGGCAGTGCTATACCAGAGTCGATAGCTGCGGAGCTGGAGGAACACAGCAAGTCAGGCAGCACCAGAGGAGCAGGAAAGTCGCTGTTTCAGATTGGGACCCTTCATCAGGACTGGAGAGGGATAAGGGAGCTCACGAATAAATGGGGGTGTGGGGCTGGCAAAGGTAGGTGGGGTTGTGATAGGTGAATGCAGTTAGGGGATTGTAGAGATTGGTCAGTGGAAAGAGTGGGGCAGATAGGTGAGAAAGAAGATGGACAAGTTTGTGTCAGGTCAATGAAGTGGGGATGAGAGGCGGGGCTGGACATTGAATGAGGTCGGGGTTGGGGAGATGTTGAAGCTAGTGAATTCTATGTTGATGCCATTGGGCTTTCACCGCACCAACCTCCAAATCCAACGCATCATCCTCTGCCACTTTCGCCACCAACAATCCGACCCCAGCACCAAAGAGACATTCCCCTCCCCATCCCTATCTGCTTTCCTTAGGAACCGCTCTCTCTGTGACTCCCTCATTTGCACCACACTCCCCCCAACCCTACCACACCTGGCACCTTTCCCTGCAATTGCAGGAAGTGCTACACCTGCCCCTACACCTCCCCTCTCACCGCCATCCAAGACCCCAAACAATCCTTCCAGATCCGACAGGGATTCACCTTTACGTCTTCCAACGTGGTCGACTGCATCTGTTGCTCCCAATGTGGTCTCCGCTACATCGGAGAGACCAAGCGCAGACTCTGTGACAGATTCGCTGATCATCTGCACTCTGTACGCTCCAATCAACACCACCTTCCTGTTGCCAGCCATTTCAACTCCCCTTCCCACTCTACTGGGGACATGTCCATCCTGATTCTCCTCCAATGTCACAAGGAGGCCACATAAAAATTGGAGGAACAACACCTAATATTCCACCTCAGGACCTTACAGCCCAATGGCCTCAAGATAGAATTCACTAGCTTCAAAATCTCCCCACCCCTGGCCTCATCCCATGTGCAGCCCTCCACTTCATCACTGCCTCTTTGATCTGACACAACCTGTCCATCTTCCTTCTCACTTATTCACCCCTCCCTTCCCATTGACCAATCTCTACAACCCCTTACTTGCATCTACATATCACCACCCCACCTACCTGCCCCCAGCCCCACCACCCTCCCTCTATTTAATTTTGAGTTCCCTTCCCCCTCCTGTTACTGATGAAGGGTCCCAACCCGAAACGTCAACTTTCCTGCTCCTCTGATTCTGGCTGACCTGCTGTGTTCCTCCATCTCCACACTGTATCAAGTCTGACTCCGAACATCTGCAGTTCTTGTTATCTCCTAGTGATATATCTACATCTGGTCGTTCTGCAGTTCTGCTGTTCATGTCATCAGTGGAAACTGAAACAAAGTGTCTACTTTATATAGTGAAGGAGAAATACTGCTGAAGCAGGAGATGCAGAATAAAAATGCAAAACTGTTGAGAGAAATTGACCTATCATGGATGTTATCATCATTGTCTGTTCTTTCACTTAATTAGTATCTGTGTTATCCCTTCAGCTTCCACTGTAAGCTTGCCTCATTTATCTCTCGTTCCATCTAGTCTTCTTTGACTACCATTTAATGCTAAACTATCCAAGCCTACTTATCTGTTATACATGCTTTTATTGAGCTTGCTGTTAAAATTCCTGGTAGATATTTTCATCACCTGCTTTTCAGTTTCATAAATTCTTAGGCTTTCAATGGCTTCCCACCTTATCTTTTGCCCTGATCAATACATTTTATTGTTAGTTTTGAAATTAGTCTCCTCATTTATCCAATCCAGTCTTCAGTCGACGGACAGTTAAACATTTCCAATTGCAATTCAAAAGGGACTGGAGAAGCAGAGCCAATGTCATTGAGGGTGAAAGGGAAGTTTGGAAAAGTGGTTAAATAGACACACAGCATCCAGGGCTTTTTAATTAGAGGCATAGAGTTCAAAAGGAAAGAATTTATAGTAACCTTTTTTTAACAAGGCTTGACCTCATCTGGAATATTGTGTCCAGGGCACCACACTTTAGGAAGGATATTGGAAAGAGTGCAGGAAAGACTTACAAAAATGAGTCCAGGGTATGAAGGGACAGAGAAGGGGTGGGGCAATGTAGCTAGTTGAATAGCACTTGTGCAGGGCCCTCATGGAAACGACAGTCTTGTTGCTGGTGTTGTATTCTGTCTCACGGCTGGTATGCAGTTTAACTCCTGAAATCGTCACCAGATCGTAGCACGTGATCTGTGGGCATAAAGGTCTCAGGCTCTATCTTAGCTGGGACTACTTGAAGCAGAACATACTGATGTACATTACTTAACACGGCCTGTTTGTAAAGGAGTAACTTAATATTAGCCAAGGTACCTGTGACTGTAACGTATGTAGATACCAGGAGTGTAACAAATGTCTGTTTAATCTTTCAGTAACTCGTTACCTGCATCTAGTTCTTATGTCACAGGAGCTAATAAACATTCCATATCAAATTAAAAAAACTGCACTGGGAGTAGAGTCTACACCACCATATCTTCAGCTGGCTTCCTATGGTTTCTGTTTGTGTGGTCAGTGAAGACCGCTTCCCTGCATTATCTTTGTTATATTTACACATGCACAATTAGAGCAGTGTTACTGTATCACAATCAAACTGGGGTCTGACCTGTTGTTGCCGTGTGGAAGGCGGGTTTTTTCCGACGGCAGGTGTCATGGTCAACATCGACAGCCTGGACTTTCCATTCAGTTGATGTATGATGATGTTCTCACTGAAAGATTAAATTTGTGTTGACAGTCACTGCAAGATCTCTGGGACCTTGATGGTCTCTCAGGCTGTAACCTTTAACACGGTTTTGTATCCTGCATGTAGCTCAATATTACCATTGAGTCAGGCCTCACACCAGACTGACCTGGAATCACAGCTCAGGTTAGGTAAGGCTATACAGTGGTGGTCCCTTTCTCAGGGAATAGGGAACCTGTGGATCTGTTAAAATCTTTCAAGATTAGTTGTGGCACAGAAGGAGATCAATGTGTTGGAAATGTAGGCACCATATGACAATAGTAAGGGTCAGGGTTGTCTCCTGGAGTAAAAAGGTCAAGTCATCATGGTCTCTCATTACAGAGAAAAATGATGACTGGTGCTGGTTTAACTTGAGGGTCATCACATCTCAGGCAAGGGGAGAGGCCGAGAAAGAAAGTCCTTCATTGTAACCTCGGCCAATGCAATAATCAAACCCACACTGTTGGCATTACTCTGCATTGCAAACCAGCCGGTTCAAAGTCTATTCCAGATGTTATTCCACAGTTGGATTTTTATCTGGGTATTTGTCTCATCCAGCATGTCACATAGCTGCAGGCTGTGTAAAGATTCCAATACACAAGGCATTGCCACGGTGTGGAACAGTCTGGATGAAACAGATTTTCAAATGACCATGGGCCAGGACTGAAGCTGCCTAGGCAAAAAAACACTGCAATGGAAGTGCACATTCCCTCCTCCACTATTTCAAGAAGATTGGAAGTGTAACAGCTAGTCGTTTGAAGCTATAAGGGCATCAGATTGGGATTGAAGGTGGCCGGCAGGGAGGATGGTGTTGGTAGAGGCATTGGTGAACAGTCTTCCAAGACAACTGAAAGTCTATTCCTCATTTTCACTGTAGAAAGATAACCCGGAGCTGTAGCTGCAGGCCACTGCATGGCCATTCCCCTCCAAAATGGCAACCTGTTACCTGTGGCTGGCCTTGTTTTCAGCATAATGAAAGTGCCAAGAGGGCTCCTACATCTTATCCGGCCATTTCTCTCTCAATCTAACCCACATCCGCAGGCAGCCATTCTCTCATGGCTGGAGAGTCTCCAATTGTCCTTCCAGGGTCAGGAGTCTGGCCATCTCCCTATACAGACTATGAATTGGCCATTTTTTGAAAAGTCATGTTGAGTGACTATTTCTGACACGGAGCATAGACTGGTATCACTGAAGCTTTGAGAAGAAGGAGAATTGTAGTAATGCCACTGCATTGGTAATCCAGTGGGCCATATGAACATAAGTCTAGAAAAAGGATTTGGCCATTCAGCCCTTCAAGTCAATTCTGCCATTTAATTAGATAATGGCTGCTCTCATTGTAACCTCAAATCTATATTCCAACCCCTGCTGTACTTTCAGCCCCTTGCTTAACGAGAATCTATCTACCTGTGCCTCAACAATCTTCAAGGAGTCTACTTCCACCACTTTTCAGGAGGAAAGCTCCAACGACTATTGAAGTGAGAGAAAAAAAAGCCTCATCTCTGTCTTAAGTGGGCAGTCTCTTATTTTTAAGTGGCGACCCCTAGATTCACATTCACCTTGAAAGAAACATTCTCAAGACCTCTCAAAAACTTACATGTCCCTATCAGGCTAATGCTTTGACGACAAGCCTTCAAATAGCTCAGTAATGGTGACCATGAATCTGTTATTGATTGTTGTCAGAGCCCATGCATTTCCTTCAGGAAAGATATCTGCCATCCATACCCGGCCTCACCTACCTGTGACTTCAGACTCACAGTCGTATAGTTGACTATTCACCGCTTACTGAAATGCCTATCCAGCTCAAGAGCAATTGATTCCTTGATCAACATTGCAACTCCTCTCTTCCACTCCTATCGCCTCGTCATCTCATCTAATACCTTACAAGCAGGCATGTTGAGGTGCCAATCCTCCCCATCTTCCACCAAATTCTCGGTCTTAGCTCTCATATCGTACACCCATATGCCTATCTATGCTCAGCTCCTCTGTCCTTTTCATCAGGCCCCTTGCATTCACATATATTCATTAGATTTGAGCAACCAAGTGCTGGTCTTGACAGTGACACCCACATCCCATTTCAAAATCTTAAACATCCCAAACGGAAAGACAAACAGCAATGGTCCAATTCATACTGTGATGTGGACATGCCGGTGTTGGACTTGGGTGGACAGGTCAAAAATCACACGGCTCCAAGTTATAGCGCAAGTATAGGTTGACTCGGTTACATTTGAATAGGATTGGAACCAGCCTCCTCACCAGGAGGTTTGTTAATGCGGTTGGGTCAGTTAAAAACCTGGATCAGCAGGGGGACGCAGTTCAGACAAGTAAGTCAGAGGGGAGAAAAGCTGAGATGCAATTAGAAGTTACAATGCTAGTAAGTGAATCTGGAAGGCAGTGGTAAGGTATACAAGATAAAAAAAAGAATTAGGAAGGCTAAATGGAATATAATGCAAGAAGTCTAAGGAACAGAACAGATAAGTTGAGCATAGATAGACACGTGGTTATATGATATGATAGCTAAGACCAAGACTTGGCTGAAAGATGGGCGAGGTTGGCAGCTCAGCATGCCTGATTATTAGATATGCAGATGAGAAATAAAGGAGGGGAGGTTGTAATATTGACCAAGAAATCACTTATAGCAGTGAGGAGGGATGTATCTTGGAAGGATCAACAAATGAGGCCATATATGTAGATAAGAAACACACAAATTGCAAATACAAAGCTGAATGTGCAATATGTACCCCAAACATAAAAAGATAGAGAAGTAAATAAGCAGTCAAATTTCAGAGAAGTGTAGGAATAATAAGGCAGCAATAGTAGGGGATTTTAGCTACCCAAATATTAACTGTTATAGTTTTAGAGTGCAAGGTAGGGAAGGAGCAAAAGTCTTAAATTGCATCCTGGTGAACTTGACTGTTTATTCTTCTATTTTAATTTTTGGCCACTATGCTGGATCCTAAAGCCAGGCTTTTCACACTGCATGTCTTGGGAACTAACTCTTCCTTGATCGCCAGGCCTGGCTCACAATACAACCCATGTCCCTGCCCCAGGCCAAAACTGGGAAGTACAGGCAACCATTTTAAAGGTTGGGTTCAGGGAGCCAGGATTTTTCCTGGCCCTGCACACATAACACAGGAACAAAAACTGGGGCCAACATCTCCTCAAGACTCTTGGATAATCTTGAACAAAAAAGCGATAATTCGATCCTGAAAAGCTGTTAATAATACTCTTTACAGGTAAGGAAGATTAGAACTCTGTGGGTTCCACTGCCACCTCACCTAAGGGCAGGGATGCCAATTGCAACAGCAACAAATTCAGTGTAGGCCATGTTAAAAGTTAGGAACTCCCTGGAGACTAAAAGTGAGAGCGTGTAAAAGAGTGACAGTGTAAACATAACATCAGAACAAAAGAAATAGAAGCAGGAGTAGGCCATTTGCTCCCTCAAGCCTGCTCCACATTCAGCAAGATCATGGCTGATCTGTCCCAAATTCTCTTCTGTGCCAGCTCATTTAAGCCCTTCTAAAACTCGTGTCCCACCATCTGCTGTAGTGGGATTGAAACCCAGATCCCAGTAGCATTACCTGAATCTCTGGAATACTAGTCCCGTGACAATACCATCACACCTTCGCTTCTACCCAAAAAAGTGCGAGGATGAGTCAGTTTATGAGATTGCATTTTAGAGAATACCTGTTTGAAAGAGTGAGTGTTTGAGAGGGTGAGTGTGTGAGAGAATGTAAGAAAGTATGAATGTGAGAATGAGAGTGAGTGCATGTGAGAGAGAGAGGCTGAGTGACAATGAATGTGAAAATGACAGTGTGAGAAATGGATGAGAATTGTAGCAGTAAGTGTGTAAGATAGAATGAGAGTTGTGAGCAACTGACAGAATGAAGGTGAGCTAGTGAGTGCATGAGGGAATGTGAGAGCTTGAGAATGAGGATGTGAATGTGTGTGAAAGTAATATATGAGAGACCAAGTATGTGAGTGAGAAAGTGAGCATGTGAGAGTGACATGGTATGAGAATGAGAGACTGAAAGGGAAAGAGTGTTAGAAGTGTGAGTAAATGAAAGCGAGAGAGGGAGAGAGAGAGAGGTGTGTGTGTGTGTCTGTGTGTGTGTGTGTCTGTGTGTGTATAGTGAGGAGAAAATTTGCTATCACACCACTTGGTATACATTAGCTATTGAGGAAAGCTGGCACACTGTGGCTCTTATATTGAAGGAAAAACTTTCAGAGACACATTTACTCAGCAGAAAATCTACTTCACCAAACAGGAAAAAGGCCAGATGAAGTGCATGTGCAGGAATTGATTACAGTCGCGTGCTCCGTTATAAACAGCTGGAAGAGATTTTCTGGTTAAATAATAATCATATTTCTTTGTTGAATGTGTCGGCCTTTATTCATTGGGCATATTTTATAAAATCAAAAAGATCTGTAGCAAACTGACTCAGTCCAATGCACAAGCACTGTGGCCCAGATTCTTGTCTGAATTGATGAATAATGTGAGTAAAGACTCGCTCTCCAGTTTATCACGCTCGGCCACTCTAATCTCTCCCATTAGAATTTCCTTGCCTCGGTTTGCAATTTTGATGCTGAAGGCTGTTGATATCTTCACATATCTAACCTCCACAATCACCAGCAATGCGTCACTTGATGCTGAAATCGACAGATGCATCACAAAAACTGCAGCTGTCATATCCAAGCTGAGTAAGGGAGTGAGGAACAGCAACCCGACTGAGAAACACCAATTGTGAATTCACCAAGCCTGTATCCTCAGCGCACTCGGTGGTGAGAGCTGGACAATATTTGCTAGGCAAGAGAAAAAGCTGCACAGTTTCCACTTTCGCTGTCTCCACAGTATCTCTTGGCAGAGCAAAGCCATCAATAAAGAGGTCCTGGAGTGCTAATTCCATTGTTAAGCCAATGACATGTGTATTGGCTCAGCCACGTTCATCAGATGGATGACAGCCATACACTAAAAGATCTTCTGTATGGTTCATTGGTCATACATTTCTTGAGCATCCATTTCTTCACTCCAAAGAAACCTACAAACAGACATTATGACAGCGACAATTGGAAACAGTTGCTGATGGTCATGACCTCTGGAGGCTGACGATTTGGCAGGGCATTGACAGGGCAGACACAAAAACTGAGCAGACCAAGCAGAGGATCCAATGAGAATAGAGAGCAACACACAACTCACACAACTTTCCACTGCAACTAATGTGGCAGATACTGCCCTGACAGGGTGGCCTCCTGAACCATATTTGGTAACAATTAACACGGAGCTGACCACCACAAATGTTCATCTTATGAAACAGAAAGATAAATAGAGGTGTGCAATTGGTCAAGTGTAAAAACAACAAATGTAATACACATAAGATAAAAGAATCCCCACAAAGGAGATTTTAATCTGTACGGAATCTTTATGAACTGAAACATTTTATAAGCAAAATATAACATTCTTTATAGACACACTGTCAACATGTCACTATATGGATAATGCACAATGAATATCAATTAGATTTCATTTCTGTTTTTTAATTATTCTTTTATGGGGTGTGGATGTTGCTGGCTCATCTAATATTTATTCCTAACCCTATGAGCCCTTGAAAAGGTGCTTGGGAGCTGCCTTTTAAATCACTGCAGTCCATGTGGTGTAGATACATCCAAATGATTTTTCGGAAGGGAGTCCCAGGCTTTTGACCGCCAACACTGAAGGGACGGTGATCTATTTCCCAATCAGGTGTGTAACTTACAGGGGAATTTGCAGGTGGTAGTGTTCCCTTGTATCTGCTGTCCTTATCTTTCAAAATGGTGGAAGTTGTGTGTTTGAGACGTGCTGTCAAAGGAGCCTGAGAAAGTTGCAGCCACGTATCTCGTAGAAGGTGCTTACTGCCGCCACTGTGTTTCAATGGTAGAAGAATTGAACGTTAAATGCAGGAGATGGGGTGCCAATCATGCACGCTGCTCTGTCCTGAATGGTGTAAAGCTACTTGACTGTTAGAGATGCACTCATCCAAGGCAAGTGGTGGACAGTCAGGAGGTGAGTCACTCACTGCAGAATTTTTAGCCCTTGATTTGCTCTTCTCGCCCAATATTTATATAGCTGGTCCAATTCTCACTGGTATTTCATCAGTGGCTAACCTAATGACTCTTAAATGACAACATGATAGGTGAATTCTTGTTTGCACCACAAGAAGGTTATAGTTCATAACTCATGTAATTTTATCGTTGATTTTGTTTCTGTTACACATAAAGTAAGGCATTAAATTTTGCTTCAACTACCTATTAAGCATAACATCAGAGTTTGAAAGCGAAAGTCACAAAAATGTCCACAAAACTCATTCATGTCACAGTCTTTTCATCGTTATTTTCATCAGTATCTCTTCATTTCAACCTCAGAACATTATCACTCACTGTGTAGTGTTGGCACTTTTGTTTTCTATTTTTCACTCTCCCTCTGTGTAAAATGGTCAATTGGAAACTGTGTGAAACTGTGTATAGTTTGCTAAGGTAGTAGATTTATGATCCCATGCATGGAGAGAGTTAGCTGCTATCTCCAACAATAGCTCTCTGCTCCTGATTGTCATAATACCATGTGAAAGCATAGGGCATTGAAGCAACAATAGGCTTTACCACACCTCAAGTCTGCTTGGGTATCCTTTAACTATAGCATGAATCATCCACTACAACTGCCTGGTCAATCCCTTGTGCCCCTTATTGACTTGATGATTCCAGCTTGAAACTGTCGATTTGGATGGAATTCCTTCCAGTGATTATGCTGAGATACACACAGCCAACATTCATTTCAGTTTCTGTTCAACCCTGAGGCCAGCCAGTTCCTGAGAACACTCAATATTGGGAGGTAGGGTTGGTATATAATAGCAGGTCTTGTCAGGTGGTTTTTGACACAAGCCAGCGTGTTTCCAATTTTCAATTTTAATATAACAAATGTGCATGAGACTAAAAAGAACAATATATATGGCTGAAAATAAGACCATAAGATATGAATGTAGAATTAAGTCCATTGAGTCTGTTCCAACATTCAATCGTGGCTAATATGTTTCTCAACCAATTCTCATGCCTTCTCCCTGTAACCCTTGATCCCCTCACTAAACAAGAATCTATCTTTCCCTGTCTTAAATACACGCAATGACTCGGCCTTCACAGCCTTCTGTGGCACAGTGTTCCACAGAATCACTATCCTCTGACTGAAGAAATTCCTCCTCATCACATTTCTAAAGGGTCATCCCTTCACTTTGAGGCCGTGCCCTTGTGGGTTATAGTCTCTCCTACCAGTGGAAACATCTTCTGTACATCTACAGGTCTCTGTATTCTGTACGTTTCAATCAGTTCCCCCTTAAACACCATCGAGTACAGACTCAGAGTCCTCAACCCCTTCTCAGATGACAAGCCCTTCATCCCAAAGATCATTCCTGTAAACCTCCTCTGCACTCTCCCCAAAACCAGCTCAGCCTTTCTTCAACACAGAGACCAATACAGCTCACAATATTCCTAATGCAATCTGACCACAGCCTTACATCCCCTCAGTAGTACATCTCTGCTTTTGTTTTCTAGCCCTCTTTAACAATCGAATAGAAACAAAAAATTCTGGAAATACACCATTACTAATGAGAAAATATAAATAAATATTGTGAGGAGAGGCCTTTTTTTAAAAGGCAACCCAATCTGTCTGAGACCAGAAGCATAACCATTGAGTGAGCTGAGGCAGGATATGGTGTCCAACCTTTTTCAAAGCTCCAAATCCTTTGTCATCAATATTCCATCCAATTCTTTTCCCGTGATTGACTCTCTGCTGAAGCTTTCCACCTAAAACACCTGCCAACTTTTCTCTTCATAGCTGCTAAAACACCTGCAAGGTTTTTTCATCCTTGTCCTGTGAAATATAGGTTATGCTTTTATAATCCTGTAATAAAAGACCATCTCTTCAAATACATGACAGAACGAATGGAATAGTAACTTTACGTGCCCCTAAATTTCATCCTGGAGCAATGCTTTAATATTGAAGCTTTAGAAAAACAGTCAACTTTGTAAGTCAGGCATTAATCAGACCAAAATAAAATCAATGAGATGAAATAAGTCGTTTTACGATTCCATTAAATAGCAGACAAAGGAATTAAATGAAAATATGTTAAATTAACATATCACCATCAGTAATTTCTAAGATATGACATATTTTTCCCTAAAAAAATGAACAACATTTAGCTTAACCTAGCTATGGTTTCACTTATGAAAACTTGGCTGCGTTCACTTCTGATGGACATTATCCACGGTCAGAAACAATTCACATAAAAAGAAAAGAACTGAACAGCTTGGCAGAGGAACGGCCCAACTCTTAATCAATCTTAGTTTTTAAAGGCTCCAATAACTTTAGCAGGGGGAAATATATCAATTCAGAAGGAGACCATTCCTGAATCTCATGGTACTTGTGTGGTTCTTGGCTCAGCACACATGGTTAAGATTTACTGCAAAAAAATTCTAATCCAAAAAGTTACATTCTAAACAAAAAGATGGAGATTTTCCCTCATTGCATAATAATAGTCAGAATAAATCTATGTAAGTGAAACAATGGTAAAAATGTAGTTCTTGGTTTGAACTGACATTTGGGTTTAATGCAAATAGAACATAGGGCTGGATTTTCAAAACAGGGCCAGGAACCTAAAACCGATATAAATGTCAGGACCCAATCTTGCATATAGCTCACATGATGCTATTTTTAAATGTTAGTGGTCTGATTGAGCTGAAGGGAACTTGGTGCCCAATTAGTGATGCTGAACTTGTCTAGAAGGCAGGAGCTGCCTGCAGAATGCAAGCAACAAGGACGGATGGAGGCCATGATGTGGCTTGCTGCTGTTTTGCAAAGGAGAGGAAGGAAGGCAGCATAAAGGCTTGGGAAATCATCCACACAGCCAAATCAGAGGTAATGGTGCTTGGTTTTCCTGTCATCACTTTGAACTCGAAAGCAGTGCATTAATGTGCAACAGACTGTTTGGATTCATCTGAATCCTATTTGAAAATTGTAATTCTGACCTTCTTAGCCTGTTGGAAAGCTCCTCACACTGTTCACTTACTGGAGGCCACTGTGATCCTGTTCTCTCCCCCAGCCAAATTGAATTGTGGCCCAGACGTGTTGGAATGAGGTCCTTTAAGCCATGCCCATAGCCAATCTCAACTCTATCACTGTGGCCCATATGGACAGGATGAGCCATTCCATCCCTTGAGCAGAGAAATTCCCAGATTTCCACTAGGCTTTGCTTGAACCGATTCCTGAAATCCAATGTAAAATGGCCTTGCTGCTTTTGGAAAGTAGTTCCAGCATTTTCTGCACATTGTCGCACGCAAAAGTAGCTTCATTACTGAAGCTTAAACAAAAATTACCATCACATCAAGATTGAAGGTAAGTGCACGAGCTTCGACAAAAGTTTCTTACACTCAAAAGTTAATTCCTTGGGTCAGTTGTTTTTACTTGTTTTGATGTGATCACATGTTTCACAAACAATGTTCACATAACTATTTATAGCTCTGGTTGGAAACTTTTTGACAAGGTAATTTTGACTGACTTCTCAATTAATCCAAAACTGCTGCCCTCGCAAAAGGAAGGAAAGGAAAATACCATCTTCTTTGGCTGACCTATGCTGCTTTCAGGAGAAAATCTTCCGGCAGAACCAAATCCACCGTACAGCTTTGACTAATCCAAATGAGACTTTGGGAAAATAGGCTGAAGCATAAAAAAACTGAGAAGCAGCAGCAAACAATTAAGAAGATTTTTCGTAGTTCTCATCAAGGATATATTCCATTGAGAAAGAAGGATGCATCGTCTATGGCCAAGTAAGAATGTTATGGATGGTATCAAATTGTAAGGAAAGATGTACAATGATGCAAAGTTTAATGGTTGTCTAGAAGCTGGGAAAGTTTTGGAAACTAGTAAAGGGTGATTTTTAAAAACAGAAGAAATTTAAGAATGAAAGAAACTATCAAGAGTGTGGAAACAAACACTTTTAGCTGTAACAAGTATATACAAATGAAGAATGTAGCTGATGTAGACATTTGGTTCATTAGACAAGATAAAACAGCATATTAATAATGGGAATCAAGGGAATAGCAGTGCTTTGGACATATAGTTTGTATCTCTCCTTGGTAGAAAGCATAGACAGCATCCTTTGAATAGTAGGAATTCAAGGCGTGAAAAAAGGGAGGGAGGAATTCAAAACAAGCATGATTATTAGAGAAAAAAATACAAGAAAAACTAATGGGATGAAAGGCTGACAAATCCTTTGGATCCCATTGTCTGCACTCAATGGTTTTAAAGAAAGTGGCTGATGAGATATTAGATGCATTGATTGTAATCTTCCAAAATTCCCTTGATTCTGGAAAGATCCCAGCAGTTTGAAAAACTCAGATGTAGTACCACTTTTTAAGAAAGGAAGGAGATGGAAAGAAGGAAACTATAGGCGAGTTATCTACACCTGTCCTTAGGAAAATTCTGAAAAATTGGAAACTGTTGCTACAGCTGTACAGTGTATAGGAGAGTCCTCATCCAGGTTATGAGCTGAATTGTTTACAGTAAGGATTGAACCTAGGACCTACTAAATGTAGCGTTCAGTTGCTCAAGTGTTTGGTGTTTGATTATGTGGGTCTGGTAGCTGTTGTTTGCCTCCAGCGTATGATTAGTTAAATCTGGGTGTGGTGACTGAAAAAAAAATTAAACGCAATAAGCATGAAGCATTGGATTAAACTCCTATTACCCATGGAGAAGCTGAGGTCTCATTCTTGCTTTTCTTGCCATGGCATAAAATATAACACTGACTCTGAAGTGCGAATCTATACTGCATATAACCAACAGTGTAAAAATTTCATTTTTCATTCGAAGCTTTCAATTTTGAGCATTCCTCCAAGCAGAATCAGGTCCCTGTGGTAGAATGGGTGCATGTGAGAGGGCCCTGATATCAGGGACCAGTGGTGCAGACAAAGGTCTTCACGAAGGTGGAACTAAAATCCGAGCCAGCTCTACTGGCTCACCATGTGTCCCAGTGTGAGGCTAAAATTCTGCCTCTTGGACCTGCACAGGCAATTTTACCCCCCACTGCCAATTAAAAGGCCACCAGCAAGACCACCACCTAATTAAGAATTGCAGTCTACCTCTCCAGAATCCCTGGAAAGTCAGCAGCCTTGGCATTGCCACCCACAGTTGATCCTCCGCGAGAGAGGCTCTCCATATTGAAGGGCTGGCAGATAAGTAGTAACATTTCTGTTATTTGGTATAATTTATCACAACCACGATGGAATGTACATCATTCATCTTATTTAACACAAGCATTGAAAGTGTGTAATAGCGACCTATTATTCATTGTTGTCATATGGGATGTCTGATCCAAACTTACCACTTTAGTATCAGAATTCAAGATTCAAGCCCATAAGATTCCATTGTTATTCAGCCATTAATTTCAGCTTTTGACATACGCTCAGTTCATTCCCAGATTTTACACAAGGCAACGGTATATTTCAGAAACCCCATCACTCCTCTTTAAATATAAATATAAGCTATGTGTTTTGACAAGCTCATTGAATGAGTGATTGAGTGGGCTACGCTTTACAAATTGTTCACTTTTTATGCAGTGTTTTTGAGTGTTTGCTGACACCTTAATCCTAACCAAACTCCAATCCAAGAATACAGTTTCTGGGAAAAACTGATGTACATTTAACAGAATTAAATACGTGGTAAGGTTAGACAGGATATTTTCTGTGGGACTGGAGGAGATCATCATTCACAAAGACATGCACCTCATTTATTTACAAAGTAAGAAGTAAAAGTAAAGTAAATTCTGTAATTTTACTGGTTATAAATATTAATTCAAATGAAGTTATGCATCACACTATCAGCCTACAAATGCTTAACAATATCTGAATGAGATTATTTTTGTCTATTAATAAAATGGTAGCATTAATCCCCTCAAGATACTGGCATTAAAACAACGAACGTCTCATACAAATTCCTACATTGATGTCTTACTGCAAGGCCTTAGAAAACATAGCAGACAAAAGTCCGAAGTTATGATAAACCTTTGTGAAACATTGTTTTGGCCTTAAGCGGAGCATTGTGCCCAATGCTGTGCACGGGACTGTAGGAAGAATGTGACAGCATTTGAGAAGTTGCAATAAAGATTCATGCGAATTGTTTGAGGGTCCATGACTCCCCTTCCTTCGTTTTGTAAGAACATCCACAGTGCTGTCAGGCAATGGGTTACAGGATTTTGGCTCAGTGACAGTGGAGGAATGACAAAATAGTTTTGAGTCAGGATGGTGAGTGACTTGGAGAGGAACTTGCAGGTGGCAGTGGTGTTCCCCCGTATCTACTGTCCTTGTCTTTCTAAGGGCTAGAGGTCACAGGTACGGAAGGCCCTGTTTATGGAGCTTCTTTATGTTGCTGCAGTGTATCTTATGGTATTTTCTTCCTGTAATGAACATTGGTGAACCAGATAGGTCTCTATAATAAGCGATTATGGTTTCATGGGCATCACAACTGAGATTAGCTGTCAATTCCAGATTTACGAAATTCATTCAAATTCTTCCACCAGCTGCTGGTGTGACGTTTGAATCTACATCCCCAGAGTAGCTGATTATTATTGCTTCTCCTTACTTCTTCTACTATATCACACTCCTCATTCAGTGTGTCATGTGTTTGAAAACATAATTCTGTTACTTTAACAAGTGAGTAGGAGGCTGCCTCCAGTTTAGACCAGACAGAGTGTGCTGCACCATTCTAGTGTGCTGTACTCTGCACAGATGGAGCAGGCAATGGTTATGAGGAGCTGGGGGAATGGATGCAGTCTTTTGAAGAGGGGAAGACAGGAATGGGGAAGGAGGAAATTAACATCATCCATGACAGAGGTCAGCTGCATCAGGCACTCCAGGTCAGACCTCGTTGAGACCCATTTCTGGAACAGAACTGGAAACAGTACAATTGGTCAACTGGTAATGATTCCTAAATTTGGTTGGCATTGTGGAGGCAGATTTCAGTCGCTGTTGGCTTTGTTTATGTTCCTTTTTACATCCAATGAATAAATGCGCAAGTCTGTGTTTTTATTTGCCTGATTCTTTGCCTGAATTTGAAGTTCCCCTATTGGACAATGAGAAGATGTAGGTCTACAGTGGTCAATGGGGACCAACTTAGAGGGTGCTCAGACAGAATATAGTCAAAGACAAGTAAAGTGCATGGTGTGGTGGTTAAACAGCACCCAGGGTGAGAGAGTGCGGTGACATTTGCAAGGAAGTTTCAATCATACCAGCTATGTGCCTTGGACAGTGTGGTTTTTCTGCTGATATACGATGACGTTGCCAGTGGGACAATGCTGGTTTGTTAATACTTGTCCAGGTGCACAGCAGCTCTCCAAAGATGCACACGGGATACTGATCTTTTGCCACAACACGGGTGAGAGCAGGTTTCAAGGTTTCTGCCGCCACAGTTGAGTTCTTGGTGCAGGATATGAAAAGGACCAGGGATATCCATGATGCATAAGGGACAAGTCAGCCATCCAGATCCATGGTAAAAAAAAATCAGGAACAGATAGCCATGGCAGTCAATGCTAGAAATAAGTCTCAAGGAACCTGGCTGCAGTACCACATAAAGTTCAATTATCTTGCACAAGGGGTCAAGCTCAATTAACATAATTTAGAAAGCTCTATCCCACTCTATGAGCTTCAGACGCTACTCCCATCACTACACTCCTATCACTCAGCTACCAACAATCTCTACCAATCAGGTTAACATTCTATATGAGCATGACCAACATTCATATACATTTCATCCCCTTTACATGCATAGCACTGCTACACACCTCAAAACTACATTGAGTAGCTTACACACTGCCAGCTCATCAGCCATATAGGCCAGAGTAAGCAAATGCTTTGCAAGGCACTCTCCAACAATACCAACCCTTTTGCAGCACAAGGTGGTATGCAACTTGAGGCAGTCAGAGCTTGCCTTGCTCTGTGTGGCATGTTGAGTCTCTAAGTTATTCTGTATTCTACAGGGTATGTGTACAAATACACCTATGCCTGAGAATAACTGATTTGCACAGAAGCTTTAAAGTTAGAAAATACATCTGCCAATGTAGACTTTTACAACCTGAAAGAATTATAGAAAGCTTCAAACACTTGTAGGATCATAACAACAGCCAGAAAATTTCAAACAGCAGATAGCCTGTTAATAACAGTGATCCTTTCCAATAGCAGCAGTGTGCGGTCTTTCCTGATGCTGAACGTGTGTTCAGCTGTATGAAGTTAAGAGACGAAACCTGCTGCAGGATCAAGCCCGAAGCTGGTATCGCTGCTGTCTAATTAACATTGTATGCAACAGATCTACTCCCCCATTATTTAGATTAAAGCCCTATCCAAAGCCCTAGTTGTGTGATTTGCCAGGACTCTGGTCCCAACATGATTCAGATATAGCCTGTCCCATCAGAACAATTCCCTCCTTTTCCAGAAATTCCCACGAAGTCCTGAGATAGTCTACATCAAGTCCCAGAAATTTATCCACCATTATATTTTCTAAGACCTCCAGCACTTCCTCTTCTGTAACGTGAACTGTTTTCAAACAGCTTATATCCCTGAGTTCTCTGGCCTCTATTTATTTCTCCATAGTAAAAACTGATGCAAAATATTTATTTAATATCTCTCCTGTCACCTGAGGCTCAACACAAAGATGACTTCTTTGATCTTTAACGGGCCATATTCTGTCTCTGGCTACTGTCTTGCCCTTACAATCTCTTTGGATTATCCTTAACTTTATTTGCCAAAGCGATCTCATATGCTCTCTTTGCCTTCCTGATCTCCCTCTTAAGAATGCCCTTACATGCTTTATATTGTTCAAGAGATTTATTTGATCCAAGTTGTCTATATCTAATACATGATTCTTTTTTGTTCTTGACTAGAACCTCAGTATCTTTATTCATCCATTGTTCTCTAACCCTACCAGCCTTACCTTTCACTCTAACAGGAACTTAATGACTTTAGTTCAGGTACATAATTCTTTGAAGTTTGCATCACTTACAGACAGGATGGTTAAGAAGGCATTTAGCACACTTGCCTTCATTGCTCAGACCTTTGAGTATAGGAGTTGGGACATTATGTTGAGGTTGTACAGGATGTTAGTGAGGCCTCTTCGAGAGTACAGTGTATAGCTCCGGTCTCCTTGCTATAGGAAGAATATTATTAAGCTGGAGAGGGTTCAGAAGAGATTTTTCAGGGTGTTGCCGGGAATGGAGTGTTTGGATTATAAAGAGAGTTGGATTGGCTGGGACTTTTTTCACTGGAGTGTAGGAGGTTGAGGTGTGACCTTATAGAGGTTTAAAAAATAATGAAGGCTATAGATATGGTGAATGGCAGGTGTCTTTTCCTCAGGGTGGGGGATTTCAAGAATAGGGGGCATATTTTTATGGTTAGAGAAAAAAGATTTAAAAAAGACATGTGGTCTTTTTTTTTACACAGAGAGTTGTTCATGTGTGGAATGAACTTCCAGAGGAAGTGGTAGACGCAGGTACAGTTACAACGTTTAGAAGACATTTAGATAAGTACATGAATAAGAAATGTTTGGAGGAATATGGGATAAGCGCAGGCCAGTGGGACTAGTTTAGTTTAGGATTATGGTTGGCATGGACTGGTTGGACTGAAGGGTCTGTTTCCGTGCCGTATGACTCTATAAATATAACTGATGCCGATGTCCATGATTCGAACCAGTTCCTTCCACACCAACCTTTGAACCATGTATTTATCTCTTTAATTTTGATGACCCTGTACAATTAGCTCTTGGCCTAGGTAATATATCTTCAGTACAGCCTCTCTCAAATTGCAACATGTGCAGTCTTACCGATTATCTCTAATATTTAGTTCCAACCAAATGCTTACTTATATGCGGGAGTGAATGGCAGCTCTTACAAAAATGAGAAATGTGCATGTTGCTATTGTTGGTAATCAAACTGACTGATCCAGCTAGATAGTGCCATACTGCATTGTTTCCATTGCACCACTTAAACAGTTATTGAACCGGCAGGAATTGCGGTAGATGAAAAAAAAAGCATGTAAAATGCAATGAGCAGCTACACAGAATAAATTTCTGAAGTCATTTGAACAGTTGGAGCAGGATGAATGTTTCGAAGCTAGGTGTCATGAATTGGCTCACCCTGGGTTTTGCAGTTTTTATGAGGCTGCACACACATATTCCTTTCCAAAATTAAACCATTATGAAATTATTGCCTAATTATAGATCCAACCAATCCTCACCATAACTTTATGCAACACATTCAGTCCAAAGCAAAACGCAAGCCCTTCATTTGTCCTAAATAATTTGTTTCTGTTTTCACTGACTTATGAAGGATTTTTCCCTGTATGGAAAGCAGAAACCAGTAGAAGTTTCCCTTTCCTGCTCTCAATCCCCCAGCTCACTCCCTCCCCCAGCCCACTGCAGAGTAACAGCAATTAAGAGAACTTGAACAGTAAACGATAACACAGTCTTTACCTTTTATTGTGAGTGTGGCTGAGATGAGCAGACAGCTGTAGTCAGTTGGACATCTGGAGTACAGAGCGAGCTGACTGGGCACATGAGAATGTGTGTATGTGTCTGCCACATCTTGGCAATGACACTTCCAACCCGCCCCCACCACCCCCATCCCCCCACAAACAACAACTCCCATCCCATAAAGCTCGGAGGATCTGTACAATGTCTGTCCATATTTTTCTCACATGCATATAGGATGGTTCGATTGGGGAACGTGACTAGACCACTTATTCTTACCCCCAAGTGCACCTAGTATAATCTGCACAATGCCACAATATTCCAAACTAATCGAGAAGAGTTGCATTTTAAACAAATTCCGACTTTTCCTCTGTCTGCCTCTCTACCAAGCCCTAAAGCAAAGCAGTTCCAGGAACAGACCCTGGCATTAACTGGCTGTGCACGTTTAGTCCATTCAACCTTCGAAAACACAGGTCTTGTGGGTTTCTTTTGCAACATTTTTAAATAATTATAGTATGTGGTTCATTATATATACCTTTCCTTAAAACTAACATTACAAATCACTAGTTAGGAATCTTAAAACCTCTCTGGGTGGAAACTGTGTTACACCCACAGAAAACACATTATTTTCCAGTTGCAAAACACGGAGGACTTTGAAAATTATACATATTTTTGGAGTACTGAGTTTTTTTTTACTTTATTTATTTGATTCTTTTTTAAATTTAGGTGATCAAGAACAAAACAAAATGCATTTAATCCAGTTCAGTGATCATTTCAGAGGTGGGGAAATGAGGGAGATGGGGGAGGTTGGGTTTTACTTAGCAGTTAAGTGTACAGTACCAAACAGATCTGAGGGGAACAAGAAGAGGCTATACGAGTCAGTCTTTGGCAGTGATTATATCAAGGAACTGGAGGGGGTCGGCCATTGGAGTCGAGAAGTTGGATGAGTCAGTATCTGTCAGTGAAGGGATTGGACATTATATGCTTATTTCAAAGAAAAAGCTAGGCATGGGCTTCAACAAAACCTTTGCTTAAAGAAAGTACTTGTTAGATTAATTGTAGTCAGTGCTGCTTGTGGCCCAGGCTGCTGAGAGAGGGAAACATAAGTGTTAGCTGGATGAAATGGAACTTGTGTAAAATTATAACTGAAGGAACCGATAACAGGAAACAATGCAGATAGTTGCGGACGAAAGGAATTAAGGCCTGTCAATTGATAAGAGACTCTTGAACATTTGGTAATTAAACTGCAGATTTTGGAAAGGAAGCCCATAAAACAGATCATTGTAAAAGAGTTTGTGGGACAGCCAGGGTCAACACTAAAACAAGATGGGGAAAAAATCTTCGATTTCTCCTTAAGATTTGACCAATTTGCTCTCCTAAACTATTCTAGCGAGGAAGATAAGACCCTCATGAAAAGTTGCAACTTCCTAGTACAAAGAATCATCCAACATATCCAATAAATACCTTCAAAGTTTGAGAATTAGTACAGTGTCATGAATTCTGAATTTTACACAAACTGAACGTGAGAGTAAAGTAATGCCCTGTTACAGATTGTGCAGGAGGAACTGTAGGCTATCAGTCATTGATGTATTAAAATGCAACGATGTACACTGCTAACACCCCGATGTATTCCAGCGTGATGCCTGGCTACCAACATTCCCTTGAATTTTCATTCTGGCCCCTGAGTTCCGTGCATGGCAGCAACATCTGGAACCAGAAGCTGATGGCATGATCAGCATGCCAATGCCAATCACAATATGTGGAACCTTGGATCTTAGAGGGAACATTGCTGGTACCAACCATTTGTCATAGAGTCACAGAGGTCATAGAGGCCTACAGCAAAGAAAAAGGCCCTTTGGCCTCATGTGTCCATATCAGTCAAATACAAACACCCAGTTTTGTTCCAATCTTATTTTCCAGCACTTGACCCATAGCCTTGTATGCATTGGCATCACAAATGTATCTAGTGTCATACAGCATGGAAACAGACCTTCAGTAATAATACCAAACAAAACTATCTCCACCTGCATGTGCTTGACCCCTATCCTTTCAAACCTTTCCTATCCATGCACTTATCCAAACACGTTTTGAATGTTGTAACTACACCTGCATCACCACTTCCTCTGGAAATTCATGCCACACACAAGCCACTCTGTAAGAAAATTACCTCTCATGTCTTTTTTACATCTTTCTCCTCCCACCTTAAAAATATGTTCCCTGGTTTTGAATCCCCCACCCTAGGAAAAAGACAAGAGTCATTCACCTTACCTATACCTGTCATGATTTTAGAAACATAGAACATAGAACATAGAACAGTACAGCACAGTCCAGGCCTTTCAGCCCATGATGTTTTGCCGAAATTTTACCCAAAAACCTAAGGTCTATCTAATCTCCACCGCTACCTTATACTATCATCCATATGCCTATCTAATAGCCGCTTAAATGCCCCTAATGAGGCCGACTCCACTCCCCTCTCCGGCAATGCATTCCACGCCCCTACCACTCTCTGAGTAAAGAACCTACCTCTGACGTCTCCCCAATATCTACCTCCTTTAACTTTAAAACTATGTCCCCTCGTGATAGCTATCTCCACCCTAGGAAGAAGTCTTTGGCTGTCTACTCTATCTATACCTCTGATGATTTTGTACACCTCTATCAAGTCACCTCTCATCCTTCGTCGTTCTAAAGGGAAAAGCCCTAGCTCTCTCAACCTTTCCTCGTAAGACCTTTCCTCCATTCCAGGCAACATCCTGGTAAATCTCCTCTGCACCTTTTCCAACGCTTCCACATCTTTCCTCTAATGAGGTGACCAGAACTGGACACAATACTCCAGATGTGGCCAAACCAGGCTTTTGTAGAGCTGGAGCATAACTTCATGGCTCTTGAACTCAATCCCTCTATTAGTGAAAGCTAACACACCATACGCCTTCTTAACAACTCTATCCACCTGGGTGGCAGCTTTCAGGGAACTGTGAACATGAACCCCAAGATCCCTCCGCTCCTCCACACTGCCAAGAATCTTTCCGTTAATCCTGTATTCTGCTTTCAAGTTTGTCCTTCCAAAATGAATCACCTCACACTTTTCAGGGTTAAACTCCATCTGCCACTTCTCTGCCCAGCTCTGCATTCTACCAATGTCCCTTTGTAACCTAGAGCAGCCCTCCGCACTGTCCACAACGTGACTCACCTTCATATCATCAGCGAATTTACTAATCCACCCTTCCACTCCTTCATCCAAATCATTTACAAAAATCACAAATAGAAGAGGACCCAGAACAGATCCTTGTGGTACACCACTCGTAACTGAGCACCATGTTGATTTTATAAACTTCTAAGGACTAAATGCTTCTTAAATGCTGCGAGGGTTTCTGTCTCTACCACCCTTACATTGAGTTCCAGATTCCCATCACTCTGAGTGAAAATTGTTTTCCCTCATGTCCCCACTAAACCCTCTGCCCCTCACCTTAAATCCCCCTGGTCATTCTTCCTTCCATCAAGGGGAAAACTTTCCTCCTGTCTACGCTATCCATGCCCCTCATAATTTTATATGCCTCAATCTTTTCCATCTCAATCTCCTCTGCTCTCAGGAAAACAACCCCAGTCTATCCAATCTCTCTTCCTCAATGAAACTCCAGCCTGGCAACATCCTGGTAAATCTCCAATACAATCACATCCCTCCCATACTCTGGTTGGGAGAAAGTACTGCCACTAATCCACCTTCCTATCTTAGTCTAAGGGGCTATTCAGTAGTCTGTGGTGGAAGATGGACCACAAAAATGTCTCAGCCAAGAAACTCTAGTCCTTCATAACAAGATGTTGTTCATTACATTAAAAGTAATTAGATACAGGTTACAATAATTCCGATTCATATTAATTATTATTAACAGGAGGTCAAAAAGACACATGTGGCTCTATTAGGAGATCATGCTAGAATCCAGCCGACTCTTCAGCCAGAGGCTGCGTAACATCATCAGACTGGGTGGGACTCAGCATAAATCAAACATTAACTCTTTCAGAACCATTACCTTATAGAATAATAGGATAAACAAGATGGAAAAATTGTTGGAAGAATTGACTGATTGACTTGACAGAAGAAGTGGGTAGTGGAGTAGAAATGATGCAACCTGAGAACAGGATGGAAGGAATGGTCCCTAAACCGAAGCCAGTAAGTCAGCACAGGGGACATGAAATGCAGATACAAACGTCAGACTGCTGAAGTCCAGGAAGGAAGGCTGAATCAAGCTACAAGGAAATGAGGGCTGAGGAATGGAATTGCGACATTTGCAGATTTTGTATTAGACATTTTTAATAACTTGCCATTCGTTGCTGCCATGAAGGCTGCTAAATAATTCTGAGTGGAGTAGGCCAGCATCATTGAAATGACTAATAGAAGCTCTCAGCAGTTTGTTGTCTTCATTGGAAAAGCTCATTGAAAGCCATCCACAAATTCTGAACACTAGCCAATTATTTAAAGTTTAACACTGGCTGGTGGCTTATTTTGTGTACACTGTGTTAATATATCATGGAAACCAGTCATTAAGTGAAGGGAAAACACGTCTGCACAGAAAGGAAGGGGAAGTCAGAGAAAAACTCTTCTCCAAAGCGCTCTGTGCATTTCCTGGTAGCTTCTGTTAAGAGTAAGGGAACAAAACCATCACAGGAAAATTGGAAATAAGAATTGTAAAAAGTTTAAGTTCAATTTAAATACACACATTTCCAGTTTTGAAAGAGATATGTGACAGGGCAGACAAGCAATCCATTATCATAAGGTGAGCCATTAGCTGAAACGTCTAAGAAGGCTGCACTTCTGTCATTTTTAATTTTACCTAATGTCAGCAGGTTCCCCACATTTGGGGAATCTGACAGGTAAGAAGAGGCAAGAGGGGCTGGAACCATTTACACAGAATCATAGAATAAGTACAGTGCAGAAGCAGGCCGTTCAGCCCATTGTGCCTGCATAGGCCCTTCCTGCTTTTTCCAGCACAGTCTGTGGGCCAACAGGAATGGGAGTATTTCTTCCAACTCTAGCCAACAAACTGTAGAGGTGGAGGCTGCTGACGCAGCTCAGCTTCCATGAGGGCAGCTCAAAGTGGAAACACCCCAGAAAGCATCAAAAATTAATAAAGCAGATGGACCAGGCTGGTAAGTCACTGAATAAGGTAGAAACCCATCCATACTCACAACCCCCTCTCTGATTGAAGGGGCCTTTAATTCCAATGGCCACTCAGCCTGCCACAGTGAGACCATCTCCGTAGAATTTCACACCTGGTGAGGAACTACTGCTTCACTGGCAAAAGGCTAGCACAATGTGAAAAGTCACCCAAAATAGGAGCTTTAATTGCTTAAGCTACCTGATGGAGTCCATTAAACGGGAAACTGATTCATATGCTTGCCCAAGCCTCAGAAACTGTCCCAAGAGGTATGAAAGCTTTGGGGAGCTATCCCTGCCATTTGCTGGGTCCTCCTATTCCACTGTCCAAGGCCCATAAATATCTGGATTAGCATACGCCAATCACATAACTTTTTAAAGGTAATGTTTGTTTTCAAATGTACAGCTAGGTCAGGAAGAAGGACTTTTAGTACCAGTACTGTTATATTTCTTGGCCTGACCTTCACAGTTCATTCAGTCCATTTCCAGCCATAATTTTGAAAAAAAGAAAAAAAAATTCTATCTGTCTGGCCATTGTATTCAGAGGCTTGAATTAAAATGCTGCAGAAAACCACTGGAATGAACTGGGAGCAAGTTGGGACTTTCTGAAAACTTTCGCAGATCTGGTTTTCATCGAAGTATGGTTGAGTGTATTTCAAGTTCTGGAATTAATTATACAACTGACTGAATAGTTTGACAAGTGCGATATTAAAGTGAAATATAATCTGGTCCTCTGAAGGGTGCTTTAATTCTTATTTTAATGGCCCAACGCCAGCCAATTCCCCTCCAACCTGCCTCCGTGGCCTACCCCTCCCCCCTCACACCAGCTGTAGTGATAGTCCCCACTATTGAACAATAACTGGGCTACAGGTGTGAACATTCAATGGAGGGCTAATTATATTAAACAGGAAAGTTCAAACAAGAAGGCTGAAATACTAAAACCATTGCAATTATCTTTCTCTTTGCACAACATTACATTTTATTTCTGCATTTTCCAGAAATATGGGCCTCACCACCTAGAACAATTGGAGCAACAGGTGTATGAGAACATATAAGACTCTCATGCCCTCCCAAGTCAACCTGGCATGTGCATCTCCAGTTCCCTCATCATTGCTGCTTCCCAGTCCATGAATGGCCTACAGTGGCCACTTCCTGAGAACAATTTGTTTTTTTGGTGGTAGAAGTACAACGTCATATCATGAACCCGTTACAACCAGCTAAAGTGACTTCTTTCAATGGGTCATTTGAAAGGTGCAGTGTCCTGAACACCACCAACAAAGCGTCCCTCTGCCTTGATGTTAAGAATCTGTGGTATTTGTAAATCTCAGGCAGAGGTGCAGTGAAGAATCTCACAAAGACAGCAGGACTCAGCATAAACAATTGTCAGCTGATTGGAGGTAACAGAGAGCTGCAGTCACCAAAAAGAGAGGAGAAAGAATAAGATTGGATAGAAAAAACATTACCAAATCAAACAAAATTAGTCCAATAAACTCCAAATGGAATGCAGTCATTCATATCCATGTGAGATCTAACGCAGTATTCTTTAATCTTGTTCCAGAGAATCATTTATAGCAATAGAATTTGAATGACAGTGCTGACTACACACTTTCTGCATTATTGTTTCATGTCTTTGCATATTGTTCTCATTTGTAAATTGTAACTAATTCAGAAAGTTTTATAAGTCAGAATCTCAGGTTTATTTTTGTTTCAATTATTTTCTTCTTGCCTGAATGCTTGACCAATATCATCTACATACAATACCTTCCGAAGTTGTCCATGTGCAGACTCTGTTTCCAATTAAAAGACTCAGACAAGAGCATGTGGCACACGAGAGATTGCAACAAGTCTGGTTAAAGTGTCACACAATGCAGTAGAGAAACAGCAGCAACCAGAAAGGGCGAAGATTATTTTCAGGTGTCAGTAGAAAGGAGATAGATAGATTTATGCAGAGATGAAGTAGACCACTCAGTTTGTTTTGACTGTGTTGTATCTTTTCTGTACACGACTGCCTTGCATTTTCCCTCAGTACCTTACATTTTTGTTTTGTCCCCACCAAATATTTATTCAATTCATTTCTGAAAATTATCATTAAACCTGCTTCTACCATTCATTCAGATAGTGCATTATGGATCAGAGCAACTCGCCGCATGTTTAATGAATCATAGAATCCCTACACTTGGCTCGTCAACTCTGCACTGACCCTCCGAAGAGCATCCCACCCAGACCCTCCCACCTATCCTATCCCTGTAACCCTGCATTTCCCATGGCTAATCCACCCAGCCCTGCACATCCTTGGACACATCGGTGCAATTTAGCATGGTCAATCCAAATCACCTGGATGTCTTTGGACTGTGGGAGGAAACCAGAGCACCCAGAGGAAGACCATATTAACATGGGGAGAATGTGCAAACTCAACACAGATAGTCACCCAAGGCTGGAATCGAATCTGGGTCCCTGGCACCATGAAGCGGCAGTGCTAACCACTGAGCCGCCATGGTCACTGGAAAAATAATCTCCTCATCCCTCATCTGGTTCTTTTACTAATTATCTTACATCTATCTCTGCTGGATACTGACATTCCTGCCAGTTTCTCCTTACCCTCTGTTTGAAGATGGTTTCCTAAGTTGGAGCAGGAAGAATGGGAAGAAAAAAGAGAGGAATAGACAGAGATGGAATGCACTGGGGAAAGAAAGGGATCATGGCAGATAGGGAAAGGGTGAATGAATGAGGAAGAGAGCAAGAAGAGGAAGGGAGAAGGAGGAAAGTCTTCTACAAAGTTAGGCGATGGCAGAGAAGAGGGGGAGAAAATGGAAATATAACAGAGGAAAGAGTGGATGGCGTGTTGTTTGTAAAAGAAATGGTGTGGATAATAGGGTGAGCGATTGAGAGAGCAAATAGAAAATAAAAGGGAATTCAAAGTGTAGGAGCATGACAAAAGAGCACATCTTAATAAGTCTTAAACGTGAAACAAAAAATCATTGAAAATTAATGCATGCATTTTTAGCTGCTATCCTCTGTCCTGTTCTAACTTTAAGCGAGTCAGATCTTGCTACCCTCACACTGCCAAAAACCCATTAAATCAATTTAATAATGTAAGTCTAACAGCTCAGTGTACAATGTTAAAAAAAAGGCTTTACGTATGGAGTATAGCTGCTGCTTAAGAAAAAACCATTTGCCCCATTCTTTCACTGCACACACTCATGCAAAGACACGTATGTCCATTTAATCTGAAGTCAATCACCGCACAGATCAAGATCAATTGCCAAGAAGAACCTTGCTTGCATCAGGGGCTGCTCTAATCCATAATTTACTTTTCCACTTTAAAATTCTAGACCTGACACTTGGAAACCACATGCTTCAAACTGCAGAAGCGTAGTCATTTTTTAAAAACATGAAGCCAAATATTTAGCAATCAGAACTCTTTTTCATGCAGTCCAAGCTTTCTTGCCAGTACTGTCTGTGCATTGCAGTAGAGAAAAAAATATGTACTATCAATGCAATAGAAGAACGCATGAAATTATAAAATGCTAATTGTCCTCCGCATTCTCTCCTCACGGATCTAAAAGTCATTAGCAATCTATCCTATCTCTAACACTCTTAAAATCCTGAGAAGCTTCTCTGCATAAACACTGATTTCCAAAGCCAAACTCCAAAATTCTCTTTCATCTTTATATCTCTACTATCAATCTCTAAACACATGCTCCTGCCTTTCCTCAAAAGACAGGAACTAACATAACTTGTGCATATCCTGTTACCTCACATAACAACGGTTCTTAGGATCTCGCAGCTTTACCTGATGTTTGGTTGCTTTCTAATTAATTAAAGGACCTTCCTTTTCCTGGTGACCTGCTCTGTTTAACCTGCCTACAATAATAATTTTATGATTCACAGGGATTCAGCTTGCCATGAATCACATAAATTTACAAAATGATGCAAAAGCAATAAGTTGTAAGTCAAAAGAATTAGCCATGCTGACTGCTCTGCATGGAACACAAAATTCCTTAATAGTCTACAAATGCCAAGTACTATCACATGAATGCTTAGCCCATTCTTTTTACATTTTCCTGTCACTCTTTCATGGGAATTCGACGGGGTAATTCCAAAATTCTGAATCCTTCGATCTGCCTGGAACACGTCCACCCAGTTTTAACAGAGGTGGGTTAGGAAGCAGCCAGCATTTCCATATGTTAATGAAGCTGCACTCCTGAATAGAAAAATTGAACAGCTGAAAGATGGCAAAAATGTTGGATCCAATATTAAGATGCCTTTCCCACAGAAGCATAGGGGAAGATTGGACTTTCTCTGAAATATAACCATGTTATTGTAGAACTGAGGTTTGTACATAGGAGGTGCAATAATAATCTCCAAGATTAGCAGGCCAAATTCTAATTTAAGGGATTTAGTTTCAGCAATGAATGAAGTTCCAGAGGTTGTACAAATAGCATTGAAGTTGTCTATGAGTCACTCTTTCGCCCATTATATTTAGTTATAATTTAAATGGTGGGGTTGGAAGGGATGATTGTATATCATTTTTAATCTCTTTAGGGGAGGGTTGCATACCAGTGACAGAAGTTATGTTGTACATCCTTCATGAACCTATGACAGTGCCTTCGCTGAAGGATTAGCAACCTTGCCAGATTTCAGTACATGTCTGGCGCTAAATAGAAATAAGTTTCTCTTGCTGGAAAATTGCTCGTGTTTTGTTCCTCTTTCATAACTTGTATCAAGAAGCAGCAGCATTTTACATCCCAAACATTGCCCACTGTCTTTCTTTTTATTCGTTGCTGGGATTTGGGAATCGCTGGCTGGCCAACATTTATTGCCTGCCCCTAGCTTCCCTTGAGAAAGTTTTGGTGAGCTGCCTTCTTGAACTGCTACAATCCTTTTGGTCTGGGTCCATCAATTGAATGCTCACACTCACTTGCATATTATGGTTATTCTAACAACGATGTTGAGGGCTACAAAATTAATGCAAATAGATGGAGAGATGGTAAGAGGATCTAATTAATGGTGGAACAGGCTTCTAGGGATGAATAACCTACTTCTGTTCCTTTTTTTTAAACGTTCTATCACCTTGATAAGGGAGCCATTGGTTAATGAAGATTGCCAATAAAAGTCCAATTCCTAAGACTACAATCTGAAACCACAATTACGAAATTGAGATGATCAACAACAGTGATTCTCATTCTTTTTGTACCTCAGTGGAAACTCTTCACCTCTTGTTTGTGCCTCTGTGTAGCTGAGATCACTTGTCAGAGATGCTGCCTTTTGAATTTGATATTAACCAAAGCTCCCTTTCAGGCAGACATAAGGGATCCCAGGGCAATACTTCGAAGAACAACAAGGGAGTTAATCCTGATGCACCAGTCATTATTTATTCCTTGTTAATATGAAATTAATGTTATCTGGTCATTATCACATTTCTATTTGTGGGAGTTTGCTGTGTGCAAATTAGTTATGTTTCCAGCATAACATGGGACTACACTTTAGAATTGCCTCACTGGTTACCAAGTATTTTGAAACATCCTGTAGATATGAAAGCTGCTATGGAAATGCAAGTCTTTTTTTCCCTTTTGTCTCTTTGTAAACTGGAAGCAATAGGACAACGGAAGACACTGGAGCTAGCGTCGGATTGGCAAATACCAATTGTCACATGTTTCAACATTTTGCAGGGCTTTACTGAGAAATACACATGTCAATAATTAATCAGCACTATAATGGCTCCATAACAACTCCCACATTGTCAACTCCCATTCACAGGCAATAACTTAACAGAAATGTATCTTACTGACTTACTTTAATATGAGCCACTGAGTCTGGGACAGTCTGAATCATGTCCTTCAGCTGAGTTGCAGAATATAACGACAGGACAAGCCTCGCAATTCCTGTATACAAGGGGAAAGAAGGATTAGATCAACAGAGAGATGAGTTCCTCTACACGTGCAGCCAGGTGAACTAACAATCCAATACAACAACAAATTCAAACTGTGCCAGCCAATTGAATGGCCAGATTTAAAGAGGACAGATTTAACTGTGGAAACATATATTTGAAATGGCCAGAAGCAGATGATGTCAGTTCCAGACTAACCTCAGCACACTGAGCTTTCCAAAATCATAAATAGCCCGATGACATCAGATGTTTTGAATAATGGAATCATTTTTGGTTAAGGAACTTGTCCTGGGATTTCTCTTTAATTCTACATAAACAGTGTCATGGGTATGATAACACATAGACATTCAGGAATCATGCAAATAAAATAGGGCATTGAAAAATAAGTCAGTCCTGGGTTTGACTCTTCGTGCAACATAATCACCATGGGAAATGATTGAATTGTTGGGGCCAATTCAGTTTAAATTGAATCCCTATTTATTGCTCACAGATCAGGCTTGATATTGTTTTGGGTGCATCTACAATGCAAGCCTGTCAATCATCAAAGCTATTTATGGTTAGTTTCTAGTGAGAATTCAATGTTATCAATGATTTAAGAGTAATTTGTTTGAAAAGTTATGGAATAAAGAGATCAGAGAAATAAACAATGCATAAAATGAAGCCATTCTTCACCCAGAGTCATAGAGTCATACAGCACAGAAACAGACCCCTTGGTCCAATTTGTCTGCACCAACCAGATATCCTAAATTAATCTAGTCTCATTTGCCAGCATTTGGCTCATCTTCCTCTAAACCCTTCCTATTCATATACCCATCCAGATGCCTTTTAAATGTTGCAATTGTACCAGCCTCTATCACTACCTCTGGAAGTTTGTTCCATACATGTACCACCCTCTGTGTGAAGAAGTTGCCCCCTTTCAAATCTTCCCTTTCACCTTAAACCTATGCCATCTAGCTTTGGACTCCCCTACCCTCGGATAGAGACCTTGGCTATTCACCCTATCCATGTCCCTCATGATTTCATAAACTTCTATAAGTTCACCTCCAACACTCCAGGGAAAATAACCCCAGCCTATTCAGCCTCTCGCAGTGATGCGTCTGTGGAATTCTTTGGCAAAGAAAGCAGTTGAGACCATAATATGGATGTTTCCAAGAAGGAGGCCAAAATAGGTTTTAGGGTTAAACGGATCAAAGTGTAAAATGGAAAAAGTGGGAACATGATACTGACTTGGATGTTCAGCCTGATCATACTGAATGGTGGGGCAGGCTCAAAAGTACAAAAGGCCTAATTCTGCTCCTGTTTTCCATGTTTTATTCAGCATTCAAAAGGCAGCCATGACAATCAGCCATGATTAATGTGTCTTCATTCCAGTCACTTGCTTTAGTTCTATATTCCTTAATTTGAATAAAACACTGAAGTATGCACTATCCTTTCCAGTGTACGTTAAAGATCCTTTGGCATTATTCTAAGTGCAACAGGATAACTCTTCTGCTATATTGAACTTATATAGGACTCGAGTGAGACCTCAAATGGAGTATTGGGTGAAGTTCAGGGCACTGCATTTCAGGAATGAGACAAATGAGGACAGATAATGGAAACATTTACGAAAATGATTCCAGGAATGAGAAACTTCAGCCTTGAGGATAGATCAGAGAGAGTGGGTCTATTTTTACTCAGATAGCAGAAGGCTTAAAGGACAGCTAATAGAAGTTTCCAAAATGATGTGGGGTCTGGGCAGAATACATCAGGAGAAACCATTCCTGATTGGAAAGAGATCAAGACCAGAGAGACAGATTCAAAATGTTTTGCAAAAGAAATACTTGCGCTACTTTTAAGTGTGGTGGAGATAGGTCCAACTGAGGCATTTAGGAGGCACTAGGTGATTACTTAAATGTAAACATTGTGCAGGATGACAGGGAAAGGGCACGAAATTGGCACTAAACCAAAATGCTCAGACAGCCAGTGCAGACACAAAGAGGTGAATGTGTTCTGCACTATAAAAATTCTATGATTCTATCCTGATTAATAATCATCCCTTGTTCAATATCCCTGTTTAATGATCATGCTGATTGTGAGTCACGGCTGTTCCTACATTTCAACAATAACAACACTTCAAAAATACTGCAAAGGATGCCAAGCATTTTGAGATATCCTGAGGTTGGAAAAAGCACCACAACAATGCAAGGTCTTTTTTCAATATCTCAAAAAAAAATGAATCTCAGGCCATCCAAAATGGAGGCTACAGACAGAATCTTATGAATTCAGTTCATGCCAAAGCAGTTTCGTATTAGAAGCCTGATGAAACTATTTGTGCATCTTTGCTCATCCTCCACCAAGTTCTCTGTCCAATCTGGGAGGGTGGACAGGATGATCCAGCTAATGAGGGGTCTCAATTTGAAGAGATCCCACCAAGACTCACAATGGCACTTGTGCGCCATTTCCAAACCAGTTGAAAGGTACACGAGTTATAGAATGGGGTAAGAGGTACAGCAGTAGGAATAGTGAGCAGTAAATATGCAAGGATGTAGGTGAGTCCAAACTCTGCTCAGCTGGATACAGATACTGAGCCTCAGGGGATGTACACTAATGTAACTCATCCAGCATGGTGGAAAATGCATGTGCTCTGTCAGAATTTCCAGAGACAGCCCATGCCCTTGCACAGAACACAGAGGAGTGAGGAGTCTTTTTCTAGCTTTCTGTCTGTGTTGTCCAAGCTATTCCCACCAATCATCACCTCCACTGAAAGAGTAGCCATTCTCACTAGGCCATCAAGTTCATGCTGATCCACCTCAATGGCCTACACTATTTGGCTGCCAGTTTCCACCTTAGCAGCTGAACTTCACACTGTGCTCTTCTGCTTTTGGTCAGCAAGAAATGCAGGCAGGTCCTCAGAGGGAAGAAAGGGAAAAGACTGTTGGAAACTCGTGCTTTTCAAAAGGCTATTTCAGCTCTCAATACTTGTGCCCCCCACCTCAAACATTGTCCCAAACGCTGCCACCTGCCCACACAGGATGGAGCCTGCCCCTGCACAGATCGACTCGGGTCAGTCTTTGACACGGGCCCTCACAGTGTCACATGCCCAGAAACATCTGAAAAAGACGTCATCCTGGGTCTGTCAAAAACCTGTGGGGTAAGCATGACTGACAGGTCTATAGGTTTGACTGGCCTCATCCAGGTCAAAGCTGAGAAAGTTGAGGCCTTTATAAACAAGACTTGAGTGACATGGAAGATATGAACTACTGCTGGGGCTCTGTCAACCTGAAGGAAGCTGTATCTCATACTCAGCGACCCAAGCAACTGCAGTATGCCTTTTAGGGCTATGGAGCTAAGGTGGGTAGATGAAGTTGATGTACAACCAAACATGATCTAACTGAATAGCAGAATAGGCACAATGGGCTGAGAACTTACTTCTCTTCTAATGCACCATCACATAATGTAAAGTAAAGCTTTTTGGAATTGCTGAGTTTATAAAAGACATTATATAACAACAAGAGATAGTAGGAACTGCCAATGCTGGGGTCTGAGATAACAAGGTGTAGAGCTGGATGAACACAGCAGGCCAGGCAGCATCAGAGCAGCAGGAAAGCTGATGTTTTGG
>JAHRHZ010000061.1:15223032-15345308 GCA_024137785.1 Ginglymostoma cirratum | reverse complement strand
TGTCATATAACAACAAGTCTTTTCTCCTTCATAACATCCTCATTTTATAGAAACAAGCCACATAACTAAGCCTAATTTTGTGACAGTACTGGTTTTATTTAAAGTGTTAGCAGTACTAACAAGCCAACAGTTAAAATTACAAAAACAATATACCATTCATCTTCTTTTGCCTATTAGATTCTGATTGGTTGACAAAGACATTATCAACTGCACATAACAAGGGCATTGTGACTTATTTGAAATTTGTAGACAAAATATAATTGGTGTCTGATTTAATGCAGCTGAATTTTTTTGTAGACCAGCATTCTGTTTACCACATCATTCTAGTAGAAAAAATACCTTCATCGGCGAAATCTGTCTCAGCAGCAAAGTGGAAAGTGCGGAAAGTGATTTAGGGAAGGTTGCCAGAGCTGTGTCTCTTTTTGTATTGAGAGCTTGAAGTGAAGGGCTGAGGCCCATTGTATGCAGTACCACCAGAACAATACAGCTTAACATGGTAGAAATCAAGAATTGAAGTGCTACTTTAAGGTTGGATTTGCACCCTTAACATCGACTATAGATTAAAGAAAGTTTTGAAGAGTTTTCAGTTGTGAATTCCCGGGTTAGGGCAGGAGGTTGTATGATGAGTCTCAATTTTAATACATTGATCCCTTGAAACTCATAAGTAGGTGTGACACCATTATGTGTACCACCACATGGGGAGGCAATAGCCTAGTGGACTGTTAATCCAGAGACCCAGATAACAATTTGTGGACCTAGGTTTGAATCCCGCCACAGCAGATGGTGGAATTTGAATTCAATAAATAACTAGAATTAGAATCTAATGATGACTACAAATCCATTGTTGATTGTCAGAAAAACCCATCTGGTTCACTAATGCCCTTACCTGGTCTGGCCTACATGTGGCTCCAGACCCACAGCAATGTGGTTGACTCTTAACTGCTCTCTGGGCAATTAGGGATGGGCAATAAATGCTGCCTGGCCAGTGACACCCTCATCTTGTGAATGAATCAAGGGGAAAAAAAATTCCTAGGCCTGGTGATCCAGTTTGGAAGCATACAGAAGGATTTACTTGAAAATTTAATATTATGCCACTCACTGTTTATCAAGTCATTTGGGAACAGATTTCTTCTTAGCATTATTAACAGTGATGATGCACACATCCGTATCAAGAACATTTTTGGGGATTTATAAAATAGCATAACCTTTAATGGTGACTCAGAGGGAAGTAAGACAGAACATTGTTGTGCTTGCTTCATTATAACATTCTTTCAAGGCACTGACACCATCCATCATTATCATTCACTAAAGGATGGTGATTGTGCTGCGGTGGTTAGACTGTCCCTTTACACCTGACCATTTAATAATTTTTAAAAATCTTTTTTACCCCATTCCACAACAAAAATCAGGCTTTTACGTATTCCTAATAAGTGAAATATCAGACATTCATAGCTGGAGATTTAATCAGACATATAACTGATTTTATAGCGTTACTGGATGCTGTTGGAATTGTGTGTATTGTGTAACTGTTATATATACTTAGATTTTAACACTTACTTAACAGCAATTGTTTAATGTTTCAAGGTCATACAAATTTGAAACTTTGCCAATATTTTAAATATTGTTATATAATTGTGGCATTTTCATGGTACTGAGTCATAGAACACACCATCTTCCAAATGGCATTACTCCATTATGCAAAATACTAAAGAAGTCCAATTGCTACTGATAACTGTCAATTGGATGGCACCTTATATTTTCTAGGGAAGTTTCTCTTTTATTAGCAAGATTTGTTAAGTCTCCAGTTCCTCTAGAAAGTCAGAAAAAAGCTCAGAAATGATTGGATTTCTTTTTAATCTATCTAAAGTATTCTTTTCTGAGTGAGGCACTAACATTTACATGAACAATAAGGTATGATAGGTGGCATCCATACCTTAAGTAGGCTAATGGACTTCTCTTGATGTTACTCACATCAAGGTAAAAGCTTTCTTTAACGACATCACCATTGAAATATAGAGTGTAGGTGGCAATACATTCTGCAGCTACAGGAAAAAACAAGGTTTAATAAAACCAGAAAATATATTTGCAGTTAAGTAAATACTGAGTGATATGATGCCAGGATCAATGAGGAAGCTGTAGTTTATCCAACTCTAATATCTTGTGTTCCTCAGGATGTCATTTGAAATGCAAAGATAAGTAGACTAGATGCAAGTTCTCAGTACTGGAAGTCAATTCAAAAAACCATATAAGGTGTCAGAAAGGAGGTAACATCATAAAACAGCCCCTCCTAGACAGAGACAGCAAGAACTGCAGAGGCTGGAGTCAGAGACAACACAGTGTGGAGCTGGAAGAACAGGTCAGGCAGCATCAAAGGAGCAGGAAAGTTGATGTTTCAGATCGGGACCCTTCTTCAGAAGAAGGGTCCTTACTCTATACAGCATCATTTGGCACTGGGAAGTAAGTTTTGATATGGTATTATGGAAATACGTAATGCAAATGACAGCAATATCATCCATTTTTGTATGAGTGAGGGGACAAATAACAGACTGCGAGATCACATGTGGGGAAGAGCTTAACTCCAATCTGGTCCTACACAGATGAAAGACCAGTAAACAAGGGCAGTAATAATTAGAATCAAAATACTGACCAAATTGAAGCTTCATTTTAAGGAATACAATGTGACTAGGGCCAGTATGACATCCCAACTCCTGTGCTCAAAGCTCTGACTGATGAAGGCAAGCATGCCAAATTCACAACCCTGTCTATCTGTGACACCACTTTCAAGGAACAATATACCTGCATCCATTGGACTTTCTCTTCGACAACTCTCCTCAGGGCCCTCCAAATAGTTGTGTATGTCCTGCCCTGGTTTGTCTTATTAAATGTAACACTTTGCATTTATCTGAATTATACTTCTGCCATTCCTTGGTCCACTCGCCCATTTAATCAAGATCCCATAATACTTTTAGATGACTTTCTTCACTCTCCACCATACCACCAATTTTGGTGTCATCCACAAACTTACTAACCATGCCTCCAATATTCTCACCCAAACCATTTTTTTAAATTCACCAATAAAGACTGGGGTGTTGCTGGCTGGCCAGCATTTATTGCCCATCCCTAGCTGCCCTTGACCTGAGTGGCTCGCTAGACCACTTTATAAGGCAATTGAGAGTCAACCACACTGCTGTGGGTCTGCTGTGAGGATGGCAGTTTCCTTCCCTGAAAGACGTTAGTGAACCAGCTGGGTTTTCCCAAACAATTGATGATGGTTCCATGGTCATCAGTAGATTCTTAATGCCAGATTTTTTTGTTGAAGTCAAATTCCATTACCTGAGTTTCTGGATTAATAGTCTAATGGCAGTATCCTTAGGCCATCGTCTCCCCTAAGAAATGATTACAGTGGACCCAGCGCTAATCTTGCAGCACACTGCTCATCACAGGCCTCCAGTTGAAACAACTACACTCTACCACCACTCTCTGTCTCCTACCACCAAGCCAATTTTGTCTCCAATTGGCTAGCTCTCTTTGGATCCCATGGGATCTAACTTTACCAACCAATCTACCATTTGCAACCTTGTCAAAGACTTTAAGTCCTTGTAGAGAATGTCTACTGGTCTGCTTCATCTATCTCCTTAGTCACCTCTTCAAAAAACTCAGTCAAATTAATAAGACATGATTTCCCACGCACAAAGTCATGCTATCCTTAATCAGCCCTTGCCTTTCCAAATGCATACAGATCCTATCTCTCAGAATCTCTTCCAACAATTTACCCACCACTGATGTTAGGTTTACTGGCCTGTAGTTCCCTGGCTTTTCCTTGCAGCCTTTCTTAAAAATGGCATAACATTACCTACCCTCTAGTCTTCCAGTACTTCACCCTTTGGCTGTCGATGATACAAATATCTCTGCTAGGGGCCCCATAATTTCTTCCCTAGCTTCCCACAATGTCCTGGGATACATTTGATCAGGTTCTAGGGATTTATCAAACTCTATATGCTTTAGGACCTCCAGCACCTCCTCTTCTGTAATGTGGACTGTTTTTAAGACATCAGCATTTATTTCCCCAAGTTCCCTAGCTTCCATGACTTTCTCCATGGTAAATACTGACAAGAAATATTAGTTTAGAATCTCACCCATTGCCTGTGGCTCCATACGTAGATGACCTTGTTGATCTTTCAGGAGTCTTCTTCTCTCACGAGTTACTCTTTTGCCCTTAATGTACTTGGAAACTCTCTTTGGATTTTCTATTACCTTATCTGCCAGAGCTATCTCATGTCCCCTTTTTGCTCTCCTGATTTCCTCCTTAAGTGTAATCCTGCACCCACTAAACTGCTGAAGGGATTCACTTGATCCCAAGTGTCTATACCTAACATATGCCTCCTTCGTTTTCAGAGACGTTGAGTCTCTGGTCATCTACTGTTCCCTATTCCTGCCAGCCTTGTCCCTCACACTAACAGGAACAATGCTGTCCCTGAACTCATGGTATTTCACTTTTGGAAGCCTGCCACTGCCAGATGTCCCTTTACTTGCAAATAGCCTTGAAAAATCAACTTTTGAAAGTTCCTGCCTAAACCATCAAAATTGTCTCGATCAAAATTTAGTCTCTGGAACTATTCATACAGATTAAAGGGTAGCCAAGGGAAGCAGAGAGAAAACAGGGAATTATAGGTCAGTGAGTCTGATGTCAGTAGTGGGGAAGATGCTATAGTCCACTATCAAGAATTTATAACACAGCACTTAAAAAACCATTGTAAAATCAAACAGTCAGCATGTATTTACAAAAGGGACAGCATGCTTGACAAATCTGCTGGAGTTCTTCAAGGATCTAACTTGTAGAGTTGTTTGGGGGAGCCAGTTGATGTGATTCATTTGGACTTTCAAATGGCTTTTGACCAAATCCCACATAACAGATTAATGTGTAAAATTAAAGCCCATGGGATTAGGGATAGTATATTGAGATGCATAGAAAATTGGTTAGCAGACAGGAAACAAAGAGTAGGAATAAATGGGTCTTTATCTGAATGGCAGGCAGTGACTAATGGATTACTGCAGGGATCAGTACTTGGACCCCAGATATTCACATACATGCTAATGATTTATACGAGAGAACTAAATATAACATCACAAACTTTGCAGGTGATGCAAAGCTGGTGGAAGTGTGAGCTGTGAGGACGATGTAGAGATAGTGTAATTTAGACAGGCTGAATGAGTGGAAAAATGCATGGCAGATGTACTTTAATGTGATACAGGTCAGGTTATCAACTTTGGTAGCAAAAATAGGAAGGCAGATTATTGTATGAATAGCTATGAATAGAGAGAGGGGAATGTTCAATGAGGCCAGGGTGTCCTCAAGCACCAGTCACTGAAAGTAAGTGCATGGGTGCAGCAGGCAGTAAAGAAGGCACACTGTATGCTGGCCTTCACAGGGAGAGGATTTTAGTACAGGAACAAGGATGTCTTTCTGCAAGTACACAGAGAACTGGTAAGGCCACACCTGGAATATTGTGTGCAGATTTGGTCTCCTTATCTTAGGAAGGATGTTCTTGCAATAGAAGAATTGCAACAAAATTTACCAAATTAACCAAATTTATTCCTGGGATGTTAGGACTGACATTTGTGGAGACGTTGATTCGGTTAGGATTGTACTCACTGGAATTTAGAAGAATGATGGAGATTTCATAGAGATCTATAAAATTCTAACAGAACTAGACAGATTAGATATCGGAAGGATGTTCTCAATGATGGGGGAGTCTTAAAGCAGGGTTCATAGTTTAAGGATAAGGAGTAAACCATTTAGCACAGAGATTAGGCAAAATTTCTTCACCAAAAGAGTGGTGAACATGTGCAATGCACTATCATGGAAAATTTTGAGGCCAAAACATTATGTATTCTCAAGAAGGAGATAGATGTAGCTCTTGTTGCTAAAGGAATATAGGGGGAGGATGGGATTAGGGTATTGAGCTCGAAAATCAGCCTTGATCACAAAGAATGGCAGAGCAGGCTAGAGGGTTCGATGATCTACTCCTGCTCTGATCTTCCATGTTTCCGTGTAAATGAAAGCTGCCATTAATCAGGATATCTTTGAAATAGCTGGGTCATTAATATCCTTCAGAAAAGGGAACCTGTTTTATACATTAACAGTCCCCTATCAATATGCTTGATTCCACTGTGCGAAACCATTCAGTTGAATCAAACTGCTACAAAGAATCAGCATGGGGTGCAGAAGTTCAAGAAATAGTTTCACAAGCACCTTCTCAGGTCAACATGGCCAGCTATACCCACAACAGTGTCAGCCCAGCCCACATCCCAAAACTAAACATGTTAAAAAAAAGAATAAGTTTGCATTTTTCTTTAAGGTTTGTACTTTAAAACAAAGTAAATTTGCACATCAGAAACAAAGGCTGTTCACAATGGGGTAATGTATACTTAAAGCCAGATAAATTTAGGAGATGTGACAATTCACAATTTACTTCAAACACCAAGGAACACCAATACAGGTCTGAAACCTTACCTCTGCTTTTCAATCCACAGATACTGCCTGACCTGCTGAAAATTTCCAGTACCTTCTGTTCGTATAACTGCAAGGGGTCTCTGGGAATGAGTTAAAAGATATCAGAAAATGCTGGACCTTCTAAGAGAGAGAGCAAACTGTCGGAAATCATGATTCACATAGATGCCAATGACATAGATACGAAGAAGGATGAGGTTCTCTAACAAGAATGGTGGCTCGGAGGTCAGCATTGCTTCCTCACATCGCCAGGGACCCAGGTTCGATTCTACCCTAGGGCGACTGTCTGTGTGGAGTTTGCACATTCTCCCCGTATCTGCGTGGGTTTCCTCTGGGTGCTCCAGTTTCCTCCCACAGTCCAAAGATGCGCAGGCTAGGTGGATTGGCCATGCTAAATTACACACAGTGGTCAGGGGCATGTAAATTAGGTGGATTAGCCATGGGAAATGCAGGGTTACAGGGTTACAGGGTTACAGGGTAAAGGGTAGGGGAATGGTTCTAGGTGGAATGCTGTTTGGAGGGATGGTATGGTCTTGTTGGGTCAATTGGCCTGGTTACCCACACTGTAAGGATTCTATGATAATTCAGGGAGCTAGGTAGCAGACTGAAACGCAGAAAGGTTGTAATCTCTGGATTACATGTCCTCGTGAATATCGGAATAGACAGACTGAGCAGCTGAATGCATGGCTGAAGATTCAAAGCAGGAGAGAGGGCTTTTGATTCTTGGATCACTGGGTTTGTTTCTGGGGAAGGTGGAATTGTACAAACCCCACACGTGCAGGTGTAGAAGGTGGCATTGGACTGACAAACACAGATGGAAAGCCCAAGTTAGTCTGGAAAGCAGAACTTATATAGTCAGGTGAAAGCACAGGGAGAATGTCAAGGTTGGGTGTTATTTATTTTAATGCAAGAAATCATGTGAGTAAGGCAGAGGAGTTGACAATGTTGATTAACACATGGGAACCTGATATCAGCACTATCATAGCGATATGGTTGAGGGAGGGAAAGAACTGGAAGTTCAGTATTCCTGGGTATAGAATCTTCAGATGAGATAATGAGGGTGGGGGTCGGGGCAGGAGGTAGGTTTTTATTTCTTTATTCATTCACAGGACGAGGGCGCCACTGGCTAGGCAGCATTTATTGCCCATCCCTATTTGCCCGGAGGGCAGTTTAACGTCAACCACATTACTGTAGATCTGGAGTCACATGTCGGCCAGACCAGGTAAGGATGGCAGTTTCTTTCCCTACAGGACATTAGTGAACCAGATGGGTTTTTCCCGACAATCAACAATGGATTACTGTCATCATTAGATTCTTAATTCCAGATGCATGTGGAATTCAAATTCCACCATCTGCTGTGGTGAATCCGGGTCCCAAGAACATTATCTGGGTGTCTGGATTAACAGTCCAGCGATAATACCACTAGGCCATTGCCTCCCCATGATGGTGATTGGGGGAAATGGAAATTATTAGCATTGCAATATTGATCAATTAATTACGCAACAGGAGGGATGATATATTAGAAGATTCTTCAAATGAAGCCATGTAGGAAGAAGTTAAAAAGGGTGCACTCACATTGCTGGGACTGTACTTTAGGCTTCACAACACTCAGAGATAAATAGAAAGACAGGTTGATCACCAAATCTCAGAGAGTAAAAATAAAGTAATAATAGGAGATTTCATTTCTCCCAGTATTAACTGGGATAGACTTGGATAGAAGTGTTAAAGACTTGGACGAGCAGGATTCTTAAAATGTACCGAAGAGAGCATTTTAAGCTAGCATGTAGAAAAAAAGTCCTACAAAAGAGAGGTTGGTTCTGGATCTAATTTTAGTAAATGAAGCTGAACAAGTGGCAGAAGTTTCAATAGGCGAACATTTCAGTCAAAGTGACCATAACTCAGTAAGATTTAGGATATTTGTGAGGCTGGACTGAAAGTAAAGGTTTTGAAATGGCGTAAAACCAATTTTAGTATAAGATGGGATCTGCCCAAAGCTGTCTGCAAGCTAACTACTTATAAGAAAATCCACATCAGAATAGTAAAAGTAATTTAAATAGGAAATAGTGAGAGTGCAGGGACAGCATGTTTCTGTCGAGGTGAAAGGTGGAACCAATAGGTCCAGAGAACGTTGGATGTCAAGAGCTGTATAGGATTGGATAAAAAGAAAAAGTGAAACTTATGGTAGATACTGATGACTCAAAACATTGGAAGCCCAAGAAGAGCATAGAAAATGCAAATGTTATTTAGCAATGAAATCAAGAAAACAAAGAGGGGCTTGAAATAGTGGGGATAAAGTAAAGTAGAATCTAAAGGCATTTTATAATTTTATTATGGCAACAGGATAGCCAGGGAAAAGATAGGGGTGAAAGTGGCAATTTCTGTGTTGAGCTATGAGACATAAATGAGATTTTAAACGACCGCTTTGCATCTTGTAACAGATGTAGGTATAGAAATCAGGGAAGCAAACTGTGATATATTTGAACAAATTATTATCAAAACAGAAGAAGTATTAACAGTTTTAACACAGAGACCTAGCTGAAATGTATTCCAGTCTGCATTGGAAGTTAAGAAGAAGGTTTCAGGAAGGGTCACTCGATCCGAAACATTAACTCTGACTTCTCTCCACAGATCCTTCCAGACCAGCTGAGCTTTTCCAGCAATTTCCATTTTTGTCCCTGATATTAATGTTCAAATCCTTTCTAGCCAAAGAATAGTCGCTAGAGGGTTTGCAGGCAGCTAATGTGGTGCTATTACTCAAGAAGGGTGGTCGGGATAAATCAGGAAAGTACAGGCCAATGATTCTAACATTGGGAAATTCTTGGAAAAAATTCTGAGGGGGAAAATTAATCTCCACTTGGAGAAGTATGGTGTAATCAGATATAACTAGCATGGTTTTGTAAACAGAAGATCACGTCTAAGAAATTTGATTGAGTTTTTTGAGGAGGTGGTTAGGCTTGTACATGTGGGTAGTGCGGTTTACATGGTCTACATAAACTTCATGAAGACTTTTGTCAAGGCATCACATGGGAGATTGATTAAAAAGCTGTAAGGTCATGGCAATCCAGGGCAAATTGGCAAATTGGATCCAAAATTCAGTTAGTGGCAGGAAGCAGAATGTGATGTTCGGAGAGTGTTTTTGTGACTGGAAGCCTGTGTCCAGTGGCATATCACAGGGTTCAGTGCTGGGTCTCTTCCTGGTTTTTGTATGCATTAATGATCTAGAAATGATGTATGAGGTATGATCATTAAGTTCACCAATGACACAAAAATTGGCAGGGTTAAATAACAAGGAGGAAAGCCTTAAACTATAGCACCATATAGACAGGCTGGTCAGATAGGCTGCATAGTCACAAGTGGAATTTAGTACTGAAAAGTGTGAGATGCTGTATTTGGGACGACTAACAAGATGAACACTCGAAGTGCCATAGTATAAATGCCTACAGTCCAAGTCCTGGAAAATGGGATTAGAGTAGATAGTGAAAAATACAAAGTTGCTGGAGAAGCTTAGCAGGTCTGGCAGCACCTGTGAAAGAATAAACAGAGTTAACGTTTCGTGTCTGATGACTCTTCCGCAGACCCTACCTCTGTGTTCTGAGGAAGGGTCACCGGATCCAAAACATTAACACTGTTTTTTCCTTCACAGATGCTGCCAGACCTGCTGAGCTTCTCCAGCAACATTGTTTTTGTTCCTGATTTACAGCATCCGCAGTTCTTTTGGTTTTTATTAGAATGGATAGTTCTTGATGACTGGCATGGACATGTTGGGCTGAAGGGTGCTTTCAAACTCTGTAACTCTTTGTGTGCTTTCAAACTCTGTAACTCCAAGACACAAGTCCCGGACAAACTGGTTGCTATAAATACATGAGATCAAATTTTGCAATAGCATGCTGACTGGAGAGAAAGGCATGTTAATTGAAAATATATTAGCTCACAATGGGCATGGATTGCAATTGTTTACAGAGTGAAGTATGCGACTATGTGAAACTGAGTCAATATTCTGCACATCCACACGCTGTGAAATTAAACAGTATAATAATTCAGTTCTCACCTCATTTCACCAAGTATTTCTTAGAACACCTTTGAAATGACTGGTGATTTGCACATGAAACACATGTTTAACTTGCACCTGAGTAGACTTATCGGCCATTTGAAACAGGCAGAACAAATACCTTGCTCAGAATTATGCTTTCAGACGGCTTAATGGAGGAACCAGAGCCACTGTAACCAAGAAAATATTGAAGAGGGACCATAGCTTGTAAGGCAAAAGACCTTTGGTACTTGTAGAATTGCTGTGGTAATGTTGGTACTGATATAGAACAAAGGAGTGTTTGCAAAAAAAACCCCAGAAATTGCTGGAGAGCTCTGCAAGTCTGGCAGCATCTGCAGAGAGAAAGCAGAGTTAATGTTTCTGGCCAAATGACCCTTTTTCAGTTAACCTTCTTTATATCCATGAACTTTCAATAAAGCCCATGCTCGAAGATTTTGCCCTAACAATTCTCATAAGAACTGATGTATTTGGTCTCCCTGTTATAAAAAGACCACATCGGAAGCAACGGATACAGTAGATGAGATTAGATGAAGTGCTGGTGAATCTCTGCCGGATTTGGAAAGATTGTTTGGACAGAGGTGAGAGGGGTGGTATGGGGGGTGCAGGTGTAGCATCTCCTGTGGTTGCAGGGAAAGGTACCAGGTGTAGTGGAGGGGTTGGTGAGGAATATGGAGCTGGTGAGGGAGTCATGGAGTGAATGGTCCCTGCAGAAAGTGGAGAGGGGTGGGGAGGCAAATATCTTTTTGGTGGTGGGGTCTGATTGTAGCTGGCAGAAATGTCAAAGGATGATGCGTTGTGTACGAAGGTTGGTGGGATGGTATGTGAGAACTAAGGGGACGCTGTCCTTATTGTTGTTGGGGGGAAAGGGTTTGAGGCAGAAGCGCAGGGAGATGTGTTTGAGGGTATTCTTAATAACCTACCTTGACTCCGTTCTTTCCCCTTTGGTCCAGAAAATCCCCACCTACATTCGGGACACAATCCACGCCCTCCAACTTTTCCAAAACTTTCAATCCCCTGGCCCCCAACACCTCATCTTCACCATGGACATTCAGTTCCTGTCCCCTGCTTGCCCCCACGAGGATGGCCTAAATACCCTCTGCTTCATTCTCTCATGTAGGCCCACCCAGTCCCCCTCCACTGACACTCTCATTTGCTTGGCGGAACTGGTCCTCAACTCTCAATAATTTTTCCTTTGAATCCTCCCACTTGCTACAAACCAAAGGGGTGGCCATGGATAACCGCATGGGCCCGAGCTCTGCCTGCCTCACTATAGGATTCTTGGAACAGTTCCTCTTCAAGTATGCCAGCCCCCACCTCTTTCTGCGCTACATTGATGATTGCATCGGTGTTGCCTCGTGCTCCCGTGAGGAGCTCAAACAGTTCATCGACTTTGCCAACACCTTCCACTGCACTCTCAAATTCACCGAGACCATTTATGACACCTCCCTCCCCTTACTGGACCTTTCTGTCTCTATCTCCAGTAACCGACTCTCCACTGGCATCCATTTCAAACACACTGACCCCACAGCTACCTTGACTACACCCCCTCTCACCCACACTCCTGCAAAAATGCTATCCCGTACTCACAATTCCTCTGCTTCTGCTCCCAAGATGAGGCATTCTGCTCTAGGACTTCCCAGATATCCTCCTACTATAGGGACGGTAGTTTCTGGGCTACACCCCACACCCCACCAGGCCTGATGAAGAGTTTCAGCCCAAAACATTGACTTTCTTGCTCCTCAGATGCTGTCTGACCTGCCGTGTTTTCACAGCCCCACATTTATTGACTCTAGCTTCCAGCATGTGCAGTCCTTACTGTCTCTTAGCTCACTTTAACCTTAGTCTGAAAAAGAAGCAACTGTAAATCATTAATCTGCTTTTCATCTGGCCTGATTACAATGCATTTGTTAAGTTAGCTATGGAGATGACAGCATGGGGCTGGACACCTCTGTCCAAGTTTCACACCTTCCCATAAAATTTCATGTACTTTTTCAGCAATCTCCTCCATAAGATGCTGCAAGTAGTTAATTGAGCACTCCTTGGGCTAATATCATAGAGATAACTCTCGGACCACATTAGCAGTATGGAACCTTTTCCATCAGCAATGTGGTGTGGGTGGGTGCACTGCGCATGGTGTTCTGACCATCCTTTTTAACATACAGGCATTTGCTGTAGAGCTACATGCTCAAATCACAGCTCTCCCAGCAGATGAAGCTCCCAGGCAAGAATGAATTCCTTCCACTCAGTAACTCTGCATGGGACGGCATGGTGGCTCAGCAGTTAGCACTGCTGCCTTGCAGCGCCAGGGACGCAGGTTCAATTCCACCCTTGGGTTACTGTCTATGTGGAGTTTGCACATCCTCCCTGTGTCTGCGTGGGTTTGCTCCAGGTGCTCCGGTTTCCTCCCACAGTCCAAAGGTGTGCATGTTTGGGGATCTTGGTCCATGCTAACTTGCCCATAGTACCCAGGGATGTTTAGGTTAGGTGGGTTAGACATGAGGAAATGTAGGGGAATGGGTCTAGGTGGAATCTTCGTTAGAACGGTGGTGTGGACTTGTTGGGCCAAATGGGCTATTTCCACAATGTAGGGACTCTATGAAAATATTCTTCTGCCGTCATCAGTAATTGCTGTTCAATCAAAATATCTAGCTAGAATCATAAAATCATAGAACCCCTACAGTGCAGAAAGAGACCATTCAGCCCATTGAATAATTAAATTATCCCTCATAATCAGTTGACAAATCAGCAATGACTTTATGCCCAAATGTAACCATCAAATTCCCACTCCTAGGAAAGGTTATAGGAGCCTGGAAATTCGAAGGTCTCATTTGTTCAATTGCCTATCCTTTTTAGATGTGTGATGGGCTCCCTGGCACCTCTGGCGAGATACAGATCAATTGTTCGTTAGACTTTTCTTTGGCCAGAGTATTTACCACCGTACCAGATGTAAATTTGTCTTCTCTGAGCAGCTCAAGTAATATTTATCTTCTGCTCTCAATGTACAAGTATTGCCTTCTTGTGGATCACCGCTACACCCCAATAGTCTATCTCCATAGTAAAGAAGTATCTATATCCTTTGTGCTGTTACTCAAGTCTATGGATGTAGTGAGAGAAACATAAACTAAACTGAAGCAAGAAGCTGGAAGCAGGAGGGTGCTGGCATTTTGAAAGTACTGTAAATAAAGGTTGAAATTATGCTGGAACCTTGTGTCATCTCTTTATATATCCATTGTGTAAAGCATACAAACATAAAAAGTAATTCATACCAATTGGCAACAAAATGTAGAATAGCTCAAATCAACTGCTTCAACACCGTTTTTTGCCACTCTTGTGTGGGATGGATGGATTTCAGGGTTCAAAACCTACTTGCTCACTATGGAGATAGACTATTGGAGTGTAGCGGTGACCCACAAGAAGGCAATACTTGTACATTGAGAACAGAAAATAACTATTACTTGAGCTGCTCAGAGAAGACAAATTTACATCTGATACGGTGGTAAATGCTCCTGAAGAGTACTCTGGCCAAAGAAAAGTCTAACGAACAATTGATCTATATCTCGCCAGAGGTGCCAGGGAGCCCATCACACATCTTAAAAGTGTACACAAATTGTGGAGGCACAACTGGCATCCATGTATAACAAGAAGGAAAAAAATGAAACATACTTAAATTGGAATAATTTTTCAAAGGTGTGCACATTATCAAAAAAACACTTAATTGGTTTCATGTGTAGAGGAGACTCTGAGAGGAAAGTGTATGCCATCTTGTATGGTAAAGTACCAGGTTATATTAAGGAATTCTTTGTTGAGATCACAGGCATCCCAGTGTCATTCACCCTCAATGCTGGCATCAAAGTATCTATATTAAACAACACATAATACCATTGAGAATTTGTGCTACTTTCATTCATCTCGCAAGAGACAATCTTCAAGTTTATGGTGATTAAGTTGTCCCAATATTGGAAAAAAGAAACAGTTCTAATACATTAAAAGATGTCACCTGAGAGAGGTTCATGTTCTATGTAGCCAAAGGCAAATGCTTTAAGAGGTAAAGCTTTTCAATACATTTGGCTTTGAACTTGTGAGCCACTCAAGGACAATTATGGGGCACAAATACCAGCCTTGCCAATGATAACCATATCCCATGAACAAATAAAGAAACTGCAGAAAGTAAGCCAGTAGCTGAGTAGCCTTGTGGAATAGATGAAGGTCTGATCAAGTATCACAGAGTACACAATGAACCCACATTGTTTGATAACCACTGGACCACACAGAGAACTCGAGCAGTCCTTCTGAAAATGCTCCACAAACATTTATTCCATTTTCGCCACGAAGTACATCCAGTTCTAAAGATGAAACAATGATGCTGTGAAGCATTCTGGCATCCGGCAATAAACTGCCACATAGAGAGTTTCATGAGAATTATGTAAAATATAGCATCTGTTAAACCGTGTCTCAAACCCATGTCCACAATCAACCCATAACCAATAAAATAATGGCAATAAATCCAAATATATATTTTTTGGGGAATTTTGCTCATTGCCTGTGATCTCTGCAGCAAATGAACAGAATGTCCATTTTGCAACAAATTCCATGATCACCACTTCTGTTATTGATGCTGTAAGTAGTGTACACAAAATAGAATTTGCTGAAGACTATCACAACAGGCAACCAATTCACAGCGCACTTAACACGTACACTACAGAATTCATCACCGCCTGACATCACATTACAACCTGAATCGAATGGTGGTATTGGACAGTCTGAGAGATAAGATTTCAGGGTGAAAACATTTGAACAATCTATTTATATCTAACTTTGCATGTGTCAATCTAACCCACACATTCTGACCATAAAGATATTAGTCAAACCTGTGACCGAGCATAATTTTTGCAGGATGTTGACTATTCCTGAACCATCAACGTTATCCAATGAGAGATTCAAAATAAAAACAGCTGGAGTTGTAAAGTGACAAGGTAAAGCAAAGGCACATTTCGACAAGCGAACACACAATGCTACCCCTTACACTGTTAAAGTTTTAATGTACTACTGATGTCTTCCACTGTGAGGACTGATGCAAAGTACCTATTCAATTCCTCCACCTTTTCTTTGTTCTCCATTACTACTTAGCCAGCCTCCAAAGTCCATACTTACCTCTCTCTTACATTTTTGATATCTAAAAATCTCCTGCAATCTTCTTTCACATTACTAGTTAGCTTACGCTCGTATGTAATCTTCTCCCCGTTATTGCTTTTCTATTTATCCTCTGCTGGCTTTTAAAGGCTTCCCAATCCTCTGGCTTCCCACTAATCACCATCACTTTGTATGCTTTCTCTTTTGTTTTTATGCTGTCACTCACTTCCTTTGTCAGCCATGGTTCCCCTTAGTATGTTTCTTCTTCCTTGGGATGAATTTCTGCTGCATCAGCTGAATTGTCCCCACGAAACCCTGCTATTGCTGCTCCACTATCTTCCCCGCTTGGCTCCTCTTCCAATCAACTCTGGCCAGCTCCTCCCTCATGTCTTTGTAATTACCTTTACTCAATTGTAATACTGTTATATCTGATTCCAGCTTCAACCTCTCAACATGCAGGATGAATTCTATCATATTATGGTCACTGCTCCCTAGGGGTTCCTTCTTCTTAAGCTCCCTAATCAGGTACACCTCATTGCACAATACCAAATCCAGAATTGCTTGTTCCCTAGTGGGCTGTACAACAAGCAGCTCGAAAAAAAAAACTATCTCATAGACATTCCATGAATTCCTTTTATTGGGATCTGTTGTCAACCTGACTTTTCCAATCCACCTACATACTGAAGCCCCCAGGATTATTGTAATAGTGCCTTTCTTATCTGCCAGTGCTGAAGAAAGGTCACTGAATTCCAAATGTTAACTCTGCTTTCTCTCCGCAGAGGCTGTCAGACCTGCTGAGTTTCTCCAGAAATTTCTGTTTTTGTTCTGGATTTCCCACATCCACAGTTCTTTGTTTTTGCCTTTCCCTAATCTTGATTTCTCCTGAGTTATTTTCTTCCCCACATCCTGACTACTACTAGGACGCCTGTACACATTTCCCATTAGGGTCTTTTCTCCTTTTCATTTTCTCAACTCTACCCACACAGATTCTACACCTGCTAGCTCTATATCACTTCTTGCTATTGATTTAAATCAATTTTTTCCTAACAGAGCAACCCCAGTCTCTTTTTCCATCTGCCTGTCCTTTTGATAGGAGTGTATCCTTGAATATTTAGTTCCCTGCCTTGATTCCCTTGCAACCACATCTCTGTGATACCTACACATCGTACCAGCCAATTTCAATCTACACCACAAGTTCATTTACTTTGTTTTATACACCGTATGCATTTAAGTACAACACTCTTAGCCCTGCGCTGACTGTCCCCCTTCTCATAAACGTCCCCTTATCTGTTCTGCCTGAGCTTAGATTCCTGGCGCTTTCTGTACTCTGTCCTATTACTTGTTCTGGAAACTTTAATAACCACTGCTGAGGCTTACTCCCATTAACTTTTTCCATGATTTTCCATGCAACTGAACACCTGTCCCGACTATTTAGTTTAACAGAGCCCAAGTTGTGCAATTCGCCAGGACTCTGGTCCCAGCATGATTCAGGTGGAGCTTGTCCTATCAGAACAACTCCCTCCTTCCCCAGTACTGGTGCCAATGTCCCTTGAGTTCGAACCCATTTCTCCCACATCAATCATTGAGTCACGCATTTACCTCTTTAGTTTTGTTGACCCTGTGCCAATTAGCTCATGGCTGAGGTCGCAATCTGGGAATTATTACTTTTTTGATTCTGCTTTTTCATTTAGCTTCTAGCTACTCATATTTCCTCAGCAGAACCTCTTTTATCTTTCTGCCTATATTGTTGGTCTCTACTTGGACCTGGCTACTGGATCTTTCCCCTCCCACTGCTAATTCCCCTGCAGCCTAGGTGAATATGCTGAACCTCGGCACCAGGCAGGCAACACAGCCTTTGGACCTCATGATCCTGGCCACAGAGAACAGTGTCTATTCTCCTGACTATACCATCCCTGATTACAACTACATTTCTCTTTTCTCCTCCCTCTTGAATAGTTCTCCGTACCACGGTGCTATAGTCAGTTTGCTCAACCTCCCTGCAGCTCATGCTCTCTTCCATACAGGGATCAAGAATCTCAACCCTGTTAGACAAGCCCAAGGGCTGAGGCTCCTTCAGCACTACCTCCTGGATCCCTCTGCCTGCCTCACTCATAGCCACACCCTCCTGTCCCTGACCACTGGCCAAATTTGAGGTCGTTAATTTACGGGCTGTGACAGCCTCCTGAAACACAACACCTCCCCATCCCTGACATGCCATGGTGTTCAAAATGCAGACTCCAGCTCATCAACACTGAAACAGAGTTCCTCAAACAATGAAGATGTTTTATAATGACGATACCAGATTACATTGAGGACAGTGAACATGAGGATATTGGTCATACTGAACAACTGGTCATATAGGACAGCTCTGTAGAAGTTCCTCAGAGTAGTGTCATGGATGCAACCATCTTCAGCTGCCTCATCAATGATTTTCTCTCCATCATTGGGTCAGAAGTTCACTGATGATTGTACAATGTTTATCAACGTTCGCGACTCCTCAGATACTGAAGCAAACCGTGTCCAAATGCAGCTAGACCTGGACAATACACAGGATTAGGCTGTCAGGTGAAAAGTAACATTCAAGTCACACAGTGCCATACAATGGTCATCTCCAAAAATAAAACAGAATCTATCTACTGCCTCTTAACATTGACTGGCATAATCATCACTGAATACCTCTCCACTATCAACACCCTGAAGGTTACCATCGATCCAAATCTGAACTGGATTTGCCATATAAATACAGCGGCTACAAGAGCAGGTTAGAGGCTAGGAATCCTGCAGCAAGTAACTCCTCTCCTGACTCCCAAAGCCTGTATACCATTGAATCCTCGCTACTTGCCTGGATGAGTGATGCTCCAACAACACTCAACGGGCTTAACACCGTCTAAGACAAAGCAACCCACTTGATTGGTACCACATTCTCAGTTTGTATCACTAACATGGTGCATTATGGAAATTCACACAGGTTCTGTAATCAGCTCCTACCAAGCCCATGACCATTGGCATGTAGAAGGACAAGGACAGCAAATACATGGGAATACCACCAGGTTCCCCTCCAAGCTACTTACTATTATGAGCTGAAATATATCACCATTCCTTCAGTGTCCCTGGGTCAAAATCATGGAATTCTTTCCCTAAGGGCAGTGTTGGTCAACCTACAGCACATTGACTACAGCAGTTCAAGAAGGCAGCTCACCACCAAGGGCAATTAGGAGCGGCCAATAAATGCTGACCCAGCTGACACGGATGTTTCATGAATGAATAAGAGAAGTTAGTAAATTGCAGCCTTTTCATCATTAACCTTAATATATTCCTGTCCTTAGAGAAAAAGGATAACCTGTATTTTAAGAAATGATTTGATCTACATATGTATGTTGTTTTGGACGGCGCAATTTCAAATAAGGTCCTTTAAGTTTACAAGGTGCAAAAGATGTTGAATTCAATTGGTTATTGTTTAGCTGACTGTGTGCTGTTTTCTGAGCAGTTAGTCAAGCCTGTGGGAGTGGTTAGAAAAACAGAAACTAAACTGAAGCATGACACTGGAAGCATGAAAGTGCAAACGTTTTGAAAGCTCTATAAATAAAGCTCCTGTCTAGACATAGTAACATGTGTCATCTCTACATATTTCTGAGGCATGAAACACAACACAAACAGAAGGTGGCCATTCAGCCCCTTGAGCTCATTCCACCATTCAGTTAGATCCTGGTGGATCTGCATCTGAACACCACTTCTCTGACTTTGTTCCATATCCCTTAATGCCTTTGCCAAACATTTAGCATTCACAGTTTTAAGATATTCGATTGACCAAGACTCAATAGGCTTTGAGGAGAAAATTTCAGATTCCGTCCAAGACAAATATCTTCCCTAAATTAAGATGAAGAGTCACTGGACTCAAAATGTTAAACTTTGCTTCCTTCCCACGGATGCTACAAGACCCGCTGAATTTCTCCAGCAATTTCTGTTTCTGTTTTACATATCATTCATCCACTCTGAACTGCTGTTCTTTTTCGTTTTTCTCTCTCACACAGTATACAGTGATAAAATAAAACTTAGAATAACCATGAAAAATATTAGTGTGCAATAAAATTTCATTGATTTACTAATTACTAAATACTAGTAATGACATGCAATGTCAGTGCAAAGTGCTCAGGATTATGGACGGTTTTTGAAAATGTTTTTGTGCTTTCTTTATGTTTTAATTCCTAGCAAACTACAGGAGAATATGGTAAATATATTAACACAAGAGGGAACTGTAACGAAAGAGGAGGAGCATAGGAATGCAGAAAGAGGCTCCATCTAGTGGTAGCCCATGAGCAATATCCGTTTAGGCCCTTGATGAGGCCCATACCGGATGACGAATGATATTAAGAGTAAATGTGGCACAATTGTTTTGTTTTCTGGAGAAAAGGAATCCAGATTTCCGAACAAACTCACATTATTTCCTGCCAATGTAAAACTATTAACCTTTCAGCAGAATGTGTTTCACTCTGTTTAGTGCCTCTCCTGATGTCATCTACACCTGCTGCTTAAACAAAATATCTTTCTCGATAAAAAATTCTACATTAAAAACAATTGGCAGTGATATCACTTTGTAACTATTTGATTTCTTAAACTTGATCTTGAGCCAAATCCCTTATAAAAGTCTGTGGCTCTCTACGCGTTGAAGGGAAGAGAAAGCCTCTCACACGACTTTGACTGTGCAATGCAATAATTTGTAATATTTATACCAAGGCACATCAATGAAACGTTAGATCATCAACAGGCAATAAACTTTAAAGAATTTAGAAATGTAATTAATGAAAGAACACACTGACAGCAATTCATCTTTCCAGTTCATAACAAGAGTTTAAAAATCACATGGCATGGTTTACATTTCCGATAGACAGAATGAAAACATTCAGGACATTCTAGACTTCCATTATCACCATAGTTCAAGTATAACTAAACAGACAGCTCAGGTCACCCTATACATACAGCTTAAGTCAATGTAAACACACAGCTCGAATCAATCTAATTGTATTGCATGAGTCAAACCTGGCTAACAGCTTCCTTCGGATTAGCAGTAAGTAAGTTAAAGAGGCATTTAACCAAAGGTTCTGATCCAGAATTCTGGCTTTGGGCAACTGAGCTCATTCCCTTAAGAGTCTGTGAGACATATGCTGCCTTGCACTTTAGGAATTTTCTGGCGACCGGGACAAAACCTCTATTACACCATACAGGCCAGTATACTTTGGGAATTCTGACACAAAGGTGCCATGTTTATTTACTGTGCCTATTCACATTGACGTGAAGTGTGGGACTGGCAGATGTTCCCACAAGATGCATATGCTGATTATATACCTAGGCAACAAGGAGAGAAAACTATAGAACAATCAGCTATTATAAGTTCTGAGCTATATTTTCATGTGCGCTCAAATACAGAAGGAGAGGAGTACAGTGAATAGTGTGCAACGTTGCCGCACATGGTGCCATCTTAGGTATAAAGCTACCTAAGTACACAACTTAGGTACAACTAATAACATAGAGAAGCAACGTTTAACTTAAAGCATTACCATTGTTCTTAGTACTAGCAAAAAAATAAAGTGATTACTGAATAGAGCCTAGAAAATTTTAGATGATCACGTGGAATTTTAGATGATTTTGCATAGGTTCTAGCCTAGGGTTCCCTGCTGTGGTGAATTTCTGACCTTAATCATATCCACATGAGGAAATATTATTTGGAGGCTGGGCACTTCCCTGACAAGGACAATGTATTTTTCCATTGGCATTATGGAAGATGTGGGATTGAGCTGCTTACCTGTATGTGACCGGGATGGTAATACTCCTATGTTCTATGCTCTTTCTTCAACAGGTAGTCATTTACCAAAAGCATGAATCTGTCTTCTTGACTCATTCTGAGCAAAACACCTAAATTCTTTTCCTATCAGCCCATTAGGTGAGACTTTCCTATGAATGGATTATGCAGTAATATATAATTGGGAGGTGGTGGAAGGGACACTTTTTTATGCTATTTTCCATTGCTAGTGACTCATAGCTATTATTTGCAAATGTTCTGACCAATTGATACTGTGTGTTAATTTAGTTCTAGAGGAACAAGATAAAAAGTACAACAAAACTACAGACCATTCTGAAGAAGGTCACTGAACCCGATATGTTAACTCTGATTCTCTCAGCAGATGCTGCCAGACCTACTGAGTTTTTCCAGCAATTTCTGCATTTGTTTCTGATTTCCAGCATCTGTAGTCTAACACAGGCATCATGCTGCAAGCTGAATCAACCCGAAATCAGGAGATTTCACATTAGGTTTTCTGTTGACAATTAGTAGCCCCAATATTATTTAAACAATGTAAGCAACATGTTTAGTTACTTTTCATGATAGTTAGTGGTTATGTCACTGCTAACATAAAGGGCATGATTAATAATCCAGAATAGATTTAATTCCATCTTGGCTGTTCCAGAGTCAGAGTTCATTTTGTTTTAATTCTCAAAATAAAAGGTTAGTTTCAGTAAAAGAGTGATCTTGAGGGACAGTGGGCAGTGTCTCTGTTTATGCACCAGAATCTCTTGTGTTCAAAACTTGCTATGTTACTTAGGAAAAACATAAAAAAGGTTCGCAAGATGCTCCTGATGTCGAGATCAGCCTCGTTGGACTTCTTGTCTGATTCTACTTCAAATCTCACAAAAGCCCAAACTGCTCAGACCCCTAAAAGATTCTACCAATGGAATAACAAATCTGGTTGTTAGGGGTTACAACAATCTTTTGATTAAATGAGTTTGAATACCCCTGTAATTTAAGAATAAACAAGTTCTACGGTCTAATTTTACCATAACTTTTTGACTAGGTTCAAGACCTACTCATTTCTTTCCTGAAGTTTAAATGTATTAATTGTACATAAAAATGCACTGATACAGGGATATCTTTAGAAGTATTTGACTGACTCAACTGATCTAACAGTCATCAACAGTACATCCAAACCTGCGAGCTCCAGCACATAAAGGAATAGATGCAGAACTATTCAGTTCTGTTCCCTTATTCCTTTGTCACCACTGGATCAATATCGTGCAATGCCCCATCCAGCAGCACTGTAAGAGCACCTTTACCATGTAGACTGTTGCGGCCCAATACAAAGAATTAGTACCACCTTTTCAAGGGCAACTACGAATGGGTATCACAGACTGTTTTTGCCAGTTACACTCACATCCCAGATATGAATAAACAAAGCAATGTTCTAAAATGTTTGAAATAGTAGAAGGCACATGACCAACAAAATATAAACTCAATCATTATACTACTTTAATACCATCAATAGTACAGGTGCAGATCCACAGCTGTCAGCTGGGGTGCAAAGACTCTTACCACAGGTCAGCTAGAGCAAAGAGCCAAGAATGGCTTTTGCTGGAAAAGCTCACATCTGCAACAGAAATGATTCCCTTACAGTAGGCAGCCCATGTTCTGATCGTTCCATTGCTATCCCTGGAAAAGTTTCGACTCCAAAAGCTGATTTAATTTTGTGGTGATTGGAATTATGTCAGCCAGGTGGATCTCATAGAATATCCGTTCTCTGATTGGGGCTGTTAATCTGGTCCAAACAGGGAGTCTGTTGACAGATATGAACAGGAATATCAGGGGTTCTGCTCACTCTAGGAGCCAGTTCTGAGCTACCTGGGTCAGTGTCATGTACTATGCCCATGTAAATAAAGTGTGACCTGGTGATGGGCTACTGGCCTTCGTGGAGTTATTCCAGTTTTTTTTAATTGATTATTCACCAACCAGCCAACATTGCACATTCTATTTATATGGAGTGCATACTTTATGATAGGGAATATGCAATGTGGAATGATGCTTTTTATTTGATTTTAAAGTATTCTTTGATCTATATATAGGTGATAACCTGGTGTAGTTTTATTAATACAGCTATAGTTAAGTTTATTAGTAAAACTATTGTTTAGTAAGAATGTGCTGTGACCTGTACCCAAATGACTCAATGTAAAATCACTTAACATAGCAACAATTACATTCAACAGTTCATTAGCTACACTAGTCAGTTTTTTGGTATATTAAATATTTTTTGATATGAAAACGAAGTTATAAAATGTGACTGCAAGCACTAGTGCACCATAGAAAAGTAAAATAATTTATGTTGTCCCAAATAAATTGGATAAAGTGACATGGTTGAGGCAGGACAGAAAATTACTAATGAAGGAAATGAGGGTCAGAGAATAGCAGGAAGGCTCAGAGAGAAAATACTTCAGAATATAAAAGCAGTTAATATAAAAGACTAGTTGCTATAATGATAACAAGAAAAACAGAATTGAAGAGTATGTATCTGAATATGGTGTAGGATTTATAAGAAAGTTAGTGAATTAATAGCATACATTAAAGTGAATAATGTTATCTGATAGCCATTACAGATGTATAGTTATGAGATGGCACAGATTATGTTCTGAATATTGAAGAAGAATAGGAAGCAGATAAATGCGAGGGGTAACATTCCAAAGGTAGTATTGGTGTATCTGTTATGATTGACTTTGATTCAGGAGATAAGATGTGGGACTAGATTGTGTGGAGATGAGGAATATTAGGGTAAAGAAGTCACTTTTTGGAGTAATGTACAGTCCCCAAAACTATAATCACAGCACTGGACAAAATATACAAGAACAAATATTAAGAGCTTGTGATAAAGGAGCAGTAATAATTCCAGGTGGTTTTAATTTCCATATAAATTGGGAAAATCAGACTGGTATGGTAGTCTTGTTCAAAGGTTCATAGAATACTTTTGAGATAGTTTCTTTGAGCAGTGTATGTGGGAGCCAAACAAAAAGCAGGAATAATTAATGATCTCTGAGTAAAGATACTTGCAGTTTGCAGTGAACAAAATATGACTGAACTTTACATCCAGTTTCAAAGGGGAAAGAGTGGATCTAAGACAAGTATTTTAAACGTAAAGGGAACAACTACGTTAGCATGAAACCTGAGCTGGCTGATGTTACAATCTGCTAGGATAACACCCAATAAATCAAACCCATTGTTCCCAGCGTCGTATCAAATTTTAAAGATTTTTCTAAAGTACACAGGATCCCCAAACTTACCTGACATCCAGACAAAGCACAAACCTGACTTCTGTACTAAACAATACTTGTTATTTACTGTAAAAAAATTAGACTCTAAGCTACAGAATTTAGGACTCAAGTTGGCGCTGACACTGTGCGACTTCCTTGTGAGCTCCCTACAGCAAAACTAACTCTAGCATTTCTTATAGCTGTTTGACAATTTTATACTTAAATTCTTAATTTGTAAAAATCACTCTGTCTCTGTCTGGTTATTTTTCACCCTATGATCTGTATGCCCTTGCTTACTATGATCTGCCTGTATTGCTCGTAAACAAAGCCTTTCACTGTGCTTATGTACACATGACAATAAATCAAATCAAATCAAATCAAATCAAAAAGTTATAAAAACCACAAGCATAAAGCACGACTAACTAAAACTCTAATCCCCTTATAAACTCTCCTTTCAGCACACACAGACAAACAAATGGTGGAAAGTAGATTATTGGCAGATGTAGATGAAATATACTGGAAAGTCAGTTTAATGATCTTTAAAGCCTTTATTCATTCACGGGATGAGGACATCGCTGGCTAGGCAACTTTTATTGCCCGTTCCTAATTGCCCAGAGGGCAGTTAAGAGTCAACCACATTGCTGTGGGTCTGGAGTCACATGTAGGCCAGACCAGGTAAGGATGGCAGTTTCCTTCCCTAAAGGGCATTAGTGAACCAGATGAATATTTTTCCTCAATAATCGACAATGGATTCACAGCCATCATTAGACACTTTAGTCCAGATATTTATTGAATTCAAATTTCACCATCTGCTGTGGTGCAATTTGAACCTGGCTCCCCAGGATGTTGTCTGGATCTCCAGATTAAAAGTCCAGCAATAGTACCACTACGCCATCACCTCCCAGTTCCAATGTTGAGATGATACTACTTCAGCTGACCTGGTCTTTGGCGTTCAGCTGTATTTCTCTAGAAGCTTTCACTGGTTTATATGAAGTGCAGAGCAACTGACTGATTCACCTGGAAAATGTCTCTGGTTTATCAATTCAACAGTCACAGTTTACAGCAACTGTTACAGGGAAGGTCACTAGTTTTCTTCAAGTTTAAACTGATGTTTATCTACTGAAGAGAACAGGCAACTTCTGCTGGGAAGACCAACAACATACCCTTCTGTGTCTCTCTCTCTTCCTTCATGTCTCTTGTTTCCCATTCTGACCTACTCAGTTAGCTAAGAACCAATCAGCTTCACTCGTAAACAGCTCCTCAGCTCCTGATTGTCTGCACGTGGCAGGAACACATAGCCCCCAAAACAAAGTTTGCAACAGGTATCAAATTCTTGCTGTGAAGTTACACAGATGTCCTAGTAAATCTCTGTTTTTAAAAGCATTTTTTTCTTGCAGAACACATTTTTTAAAGACCCAAAAATGAAATGACCCAATGCTTATGCTAGAGTGAACTAGCATATTAGGCTAGGGGATAAATCATTAGAGCAGCAGTGACAGACATTTAAAGGGATCTTTCAGAATACTCAAAATAAGTACATTCCTACTACAAAGAAAAATTACAAGGTGAGGACCCACCATCCGTGGTTAACTAAAGGAGTTAAGGGGAGCAGCAAACTTAAGGAAAAAGCATATAATTGCATGAGATGAGTGACAGGTCAGGTGACTGGTTAGAATGCAAAGATTGGCAGAGAATGGCTAAAACATCAATCAAGAGAAGTAAATTAGACCGTGATAGGAAGTTAACTTGAAATGCAAAAGTAGATAACAAGGGTTTCCAAAAGCATTGAAAAAAAGGAATCAAGTAAATCAGAGGTGGCTGATCTACTTGAGAATGAAATCATGGAGTTAATAGGTAATAAAGAAATGGGAATGTAATAAGACCATAAGACCACAAGACATAGGAGTGGAAGTAAGGCCATTTGACCCATCGAGTCCACTCCGCCATTTAATCATGGCTGATGGGCATTTCAACTCCACTTACCCGCACTCTCCCTGTAGCCCTTGATTCCTTGCGAGATCAAGAATTTATCAATCTCTGCCTTGAAGACATTCAACGTCCCGGCCTCTACTGCGCTCCGTGGCAATGAATTCCACAGGCCCACCACTCTCTGGCTGAAGAAGTGTCTCCTCATTTCCGTTCTAAATTGACCTCTTCTAATTCTAAGGCTGTGCTCACGGGTCCTAGTATCACCACCTAACGGAAACAACTTCCTAGCGTCCACCCTTTCTAAGCCATGCATTATCTTGTAAGTTTCTATTAGATCTCCCCTCAACCTTCTAAACTCTAATGAATACAATCCCAGGATCCTCAGCCGTTCATCGTATGTTAGGCCTACCATTCCAGGGATCATCCGTGTGAATCTCCGCTGGACACGCTCCAGTGCCAGTATGTCCTTCCTGAGGTGTGGGGCCCAAAATTGGACACAGTATTCTAAATGGGGCCTAACTAGAGCTTTATAAAGTCTCAGAAGCACATCACTGCTTTTATATTCCAACCCTCTTGAGATAAATGACAACATTCCATTCGCTTTCTTAATCACAGACTCAACCTGCAAGTTAACCTTAGAGAATCCTGTACTAGCACTCCCAGATCCCTTTGTACTTCGGCTTTATGAATTTTCTCACCGTTCAGAAAATAGTCCATGCCTGTATTCTTTTTTTCCAAGGTGCAAGACCTCACACTTGCTCACGTTGAATTTCAGCAGCCATTTCCTGGACCACTCTCCTAAACTGTCTAAATCATTCTGCAGCCTCCCCACCTCCTCCTTACTACCTGCCTGTCCACCCAACTTCATATCATCAGCAAACTTCTCCAGAATGCCCCCAGTCCCTTCATCCAGATCATTAATATGTAAAGTGAACAGCTGCGGCCCCAACACTGAACCCTGCGGGACACCACTTGTCACCGGTTGCCATTCCAAAAAAGAGCCTTTTATCCCAACTCTCTGCCTTTTGTCAGACAGCCAATCCTCAATCCGTGCCAGTAACTCACCTCGAACGCCATGGGCCCTCACCTTACTCAGCAGCCTCCCGTAAGGCACCTTATCAAAGGCCTTTTGGAAGTCTAGATAGATAACATCCACTGGGTTTCCCTGGTCTAACCTACTTGTTACCTCCTCAAAGAATTCTAACTGGTTTGTCAGACACGACCTCCCCTTACTAAATCCATGCTGACTTGTTCTAATCCGACCCTGCACTTCCAAGAATTTAGAAATCTCATCCTTAACGATAGATTCTAGAATTTTACCAACAACCGAGGTTAGGCTAATCGCCCTATAATTTTCCATCTTTTGCCTTGATCCTTTCTTAAACAAGGGGGTTACAACAGCAATTTTCCAATCTTTTGGGACTTCCCCTGACTCCGGTGACTTTTGAAAGATCACAACCAATGCCTCTGCTATTTCCTCAGCCACCTCCCTCAGAACTCTAGGATGCAGCCCATCGGGGCCAGGAGATTTATCAAGTTTTAGACCTTTTAGCTTTTCTAGCACTTTCTCTTTTGTAATGCCTACCATACTCAACTCTGCCCCTGACTCTCCTTAATTGTTGGGATATTACTCATGTCTTCCACTGTGAAGACTGACGCAAAATACTTATTAAGTTCTTCAGCTATTTCCTTATCTCCCATCACTAGCCTTCCAGCATCAGTTTGGAACGGCCCAATGTCTACTTTTGCCTCTCGTTTGTTTCTTATGTATTGAAAGAAACTTTTGCTATCATTTCTAATATTACTGGCTAGCCTACCTTCGTATTTGATCCTCTCCTTCCTTATTTCTCTCTTTGTTATCCTCTGTTTGTTCTTGTACCCTTCTCAATCTTCTGATTTCCCAGTGCTCTTGGCCACTATATAGGCTGTCTCTTTTTCTTTGATACATTTCCTGACTTCCTTAGTCAGGCATGGCTGTCTAATCCTCCCCCGGATAATCTTTCTTTTCTTTGGGATGAACCTTTGTATTGTGTCCTCAATTACACCCAGAAACTCCTGCCATTGTTGCTCTACTGTCTTCCCTGCTAGGCTCTGCTTCCAGTCGATTTTCGTCAGTTCCTCTTTCATGCCCCTCTAATTACCTTTATTTAACTGTAACACCATTACATCCGATTTTGCCTTCTCTCTTTCAAACTGCAGAGTGAACTCTACCATATTATGATCGCTGCCTCCTAAGTGTTCCCTTACTTTAAGGTCTTTTATAACGTCTGGCTCATTACATAGCACTAAGTCCAGAATAGCCTGCTCCCTTGTGGGCTCCATCACAAGCTGTTCCAAAAAGCCATCCTGTCGGCATTCCATGAATTCCCTTTCTTTGGATCCACCAGCAATATTATTCACCCAGTCCACCTGTATATTGAAGTCCCCCATGATCACCGTGACCTTGCCTTTCTGACATGCCCTATCTATTTCCTGGTGCATCTTGTACCCCTGGTCCTGACCACTGTTAGGAGGTCTGTACATAACTCCCATTATGGTTTTTTTGCCTTTGTGGTTCCTCAACTCCACCCACACAGACTCCACATCATCTGACCCTATGTCATTCAGTGCTATTGATTTGATTTCATTCTTAACTAACAAGGCAACCCCACCCCCTCTGCCCACCTCCCTGTCTTTTCGATAAGTTGTAAATCCTTGGATGTTTAACTGCCAGTCCTGAACCCCCTGCAACCACGTCTCTGTGATGCCTACCACATCATAATCGTTCAAGATGATTTGTGCCATTAATTCATCTACTTTGTTACGAATACTACGAGCATTTAGGTAAAGTGCCTTAATGCTAACTTTCTTATCATTATTGGAAATCATAAAATGTCCTAAGTTATCCTTCCTTTTTGCTGCATTTCTAGTCTGCCTTGAGTTTAAACCCACCTGCTCACATGCTATCCTGCTGCTTATCTTTCCATTTAACTCCATACACCCTGTCGCTTTCCCTCCCCCCCGACTCAGAAGTTTAAAGTCCTACTGACCACCCTATTTATTCTTTTCGCTAGAACACTGGTTCCAGATCGGTTCAGGTGGAGACCGTCCCAACGGTACAGATCTCCCCGGTTCCAAAACTGATGCCAATGCCCCATGAAATGGAATCCCTCTTTCCCACACCAATCCCTTAGCCACGTGTTTACTTCCCTAACTTTCTTATCCCTATGCCAATTGGCACGTGGCTCAGGCAGTAATCCGGAGATTATGACACTTGAGGACCTGTACTTCAATTTCTTTCCTAATGCTTGATAATCCCTGAACAGGTCCTCTACCCTAGCTTTGCCTATGTCATTAGTCCCAACGTGGACCACAACAACTGGATCCTCCCCCTCCCGCTCCAATATCTTTTCAAGCCGGTTGGAGATGTCCTGCACCCTGGCACCGGGCAGGCAACACACCATGCGGGACTCCCAATCCGGCCTGCATAGGATACTATCTGTCCCCCTAATTATAGAATCTCCTATAACAACTACTTGTCCTTTTGCTCCCCCCTCTTGAATGGCATTCTGCACCATGGTGCCGTGGTCAGCTGGCTCATCCTGTCCACAGCCCTTTCCTACATCCGTACAGGGAGCAAGAATCTCATACCTGTTGGACAAGGTCAAGGGCTGCGGCTCCTGCACTCCTGAACTCAAAATCCCCCTACCTGCCTCACTTACAGTCACACCCTGTTGTCCCTGAACACTTATTGAATTTGAATTTCTTAATCTACCGGGTGTGACTGCCTCCTGAAACAAAGTGTCCAGGTAACTCTCCCCCTCCCGGATGAATAAGTAATTTGCTTCAATGTAAAGGATATGAATGCATCCTGGTAGTACCTTTATGTCTTGAAGATGAAGGAAGAGAGGAATTTGGTGAAATTACAATCACTAGAGTGTAAGAAAAAGGAGCAGGTATATACCAAATGGGCAGTCAAGCCTACTCCACCAACCTAAATGAGAGAAACACAAGAACGTAGGATCGTAGCAACAGGTGTAAGCTGTTGCGCCTGCTCTGTCATTTAATACAATTATATCTGATCCAACACTACACTGCCTTTAATCTTCCTAATGCCATAATACTTTACACCACTAATAATCAAATATTTATCAATCTGTCCAGGTCTGAGATCATCACACAGGTCAGTGCCATCTCCAGGGTGCAGAGTAATTGTCAACAATGCATACACAAAGTCAGTTGTCTCTTCTGCTCCTCCAGGGTTAAGTGCCACATTCTTTTCTCTGTTACCGTACACTCAATCTGTCAGTACCTGTACACAATTCCCACCAAAGCTCTTGCCCCACCCCTCACTATTACCTGCAAAATGTTCCATTACCCAGTCTTTCTCCTCAGCCTCCCATCCCGCTAACCCTGCATGCCGTCTATACTGCCTGTCAGTACTAACAACCATGCCATCTACTGTCATCTCACTTGTTTTCACCCGTATGCTCATTACAGGAGAAGACAGCCCATAACAGGTCAGAGGCAGACCGTCCAGGTACAGGGATGCTCGAGATCTGTTTTCTCACACTCTACTCGAAGAGAATCCCAGTCCTCACAGGAGAAAACTGGGACTATTCCTGCGAGGATGCAGAACCATCCAGGTGCCTCCACACAATTCAATACTACGCTGCATGCCACCATAACCCTGACATTAACCCCACTATCACTCTCAATCGTACCACTGGCTGCAACATTCTCTCTCTTTCTCTCTCTCTTCTGTCTTGCAAGCTCCACAAGATTCCTGCCGACGTCTGCGGAAAACTGACCGTCTGCAGAGCGACCGCCCTCCTGACCTCAGAGAACAAGAATATTGAGGCCTCAGAGGAAGCATCAGCAAGACTGCACCCTGCACTGCTCAGCAGCCCAAATACTGACATCTCGGGAGGAGCGGTAGACATGGACAGTGTGGATACACAATCTGGAGAGCACCTCACTGTGACAGCTCTGCGAATAGCCGAGGAAGTAACAGCCAAGGCAAGTGGCACCAGGGACCAGGCACCAGCTCAGGCCCAGGCAGGAGAGGACCCTGTGGTACCAACAATCCAACTGCACTGAGAGAAGTAGCAGCAGCACCCACAAACTGCAGCAGTGCAGCAAATCCTGCGACAGCCTGCCCGTAGCTTCCATGGAGGGGCAGGGTCAGCATCTTCAGGAGCGGCTCGAGGTGAGAACACAGCAGCACTCCATCTGTCCTGGCATTGGTTCTCAGAGTGGAGGGCACAGTGATAGGGGCATGGGGAACCTTGTTCCCCGTCTAAGTGCCCCTTCAATGTAAGGAGACAGGGATATGCCAGGAAGTAACCAGCCAAAAGTGGGACCACACACAAGCCCCTTGGCAAGTTTAATCTCAGGACCCTGCTAACGTCGTCAGACCCTCCACCTGCAAGCCTGCCTTCTCTGTTCTAACCTCAGAAGTCTACACTGAGGAGAGTCAACTTGCCACTGGCAAGAAGACCCTTGACATTTCTGACCCATCGAGAAACAGTCACCTTCCGGGCCGTTCCACCAAACTACCAGGGCCAATAGACTCCCCAGCATAGAAAAGACATTGGGTCCTGGTGAAACTTTTGCCTCTCCTCGTTCAATATCCCTCTTGCTTCACTCCCTCTGTGTGAAGAAATGTAGCTGTCAAAGTTCTCCAGCACTGGCGGTGCCAGGGAGGTGAAACATTCAGGGACGCTTAATGCTGTAGGATGGCCAGGGGTAGGCAGCCTGTATGCCTGGGTGCTCTACCTTTCATGGGTCTGTCACTGATGTCGCTCCTCTTTGAACTGCAATTCCCTTCCTCACAGACAGTCACTTGCCCCACCCAAGAGGTTTGCAATCATTTCATTCCCCATTGCATACTTTCAATTTCCAGCATGATTAATGGTGACAGTGAGCACTCCTGTTCCAGTGATCCCCAACCGCAGCCTGACCGTGTCAATGAGGCCCCATATATCGGTGAGGACTACCTCTCTAACACATGCAGAGTGTCTGCCACACACACTGCTGGCACTTTTTCAGGTGTGAGATTGATGGAGCACACTGCAATACAACAAGAAGTGCACTGTCTTGGCTGATGATTGCTTAAACAGCAAGACAAGCTGCCTGGTCGTGTGACTGAACTAATTGGCACAGCAAGGCAAGGCATGGCAGGGATACTGTGAGCATGCAGTTAGGTGCTAAGTGAGCAAGCCTTAAGGGAGCAAGTGACTATCCCTAAAGTGCAGCCTGTCCCTCTGCATAGTGTATCCACTGCAGCCTTTCAATGGTGGTTGCTCGTGCGCCCTGCAATGTTAGTCTGTGCCTCCAGAGTGCGCTGCCAGTGCACAGGGGAAGTGCCAGGATGATGGAGGTGAATGGTTGGTTCGGGAAGCCAACATCCATGGAAAGGTGTGATGCTGACTGGTGTCCAACATGGAGACCATTTTGAGCAAGCACTGAGCTGAATTCTCCAGGTACAATCTTTGGTTTCCTTGTCGAGTTTTCCCGACACCTAAAGTTTTTGCCAAGTTTGGTAAAATGGGAGTCTAAATATTACAAAGGCAAGTTGTGGCATTAACAGGGTGTTTAATGAGCAGTCATGCCCATTAACTGGCATCTCATTGTTGCCTAGTAAGGATCTTATCACACCATTTGTGCAAAGCATAAAAGATGGAACAAGATGATATCAACTTCAAGCAAATCACCATCGCTGCACTTGTCACTGAATTCTGTCACACATCTAGCCAAAGCCCATGTCACTCAGACCCTTATAAGATTCCACCCTATGGTTCTAAATGATTGGTCCTTTATCCTGAGACGGTTCTCTGACCAATGTGTGTGTTTCTGGAAGTGTGTATATACACAACTGCGAAACACCTCTTACTACCATTGTTCATAAAAACCATATGGGCTGGATTTCTTTTTGTCATTACAGGTGACCAATAACAAGAGGCAAAAGTGAGGAGTAACCCTGCCTTGGCTGTTTACAGAATGTAAAGCACACTTTACTGGGTTGGGGCAGGGGAGATCAGCCAGTTTTAATTGCAAGTGAGATTGTTGTCCCCATTAATGACAGCTCCCTTGCACCAGGAACTGTTGACCAATTGGGCAGCAAAGTGGCTCAGTGGCTAGCACTGCTGCCTCACAGTGTCGAGGACCCAGATTCGATTCCACTCTCGGGCATCTGTCTGTATGGAGTTTCCTTGTGTCTCCTTGTGTCTGCGTGGGTTTCCTTAGGGTGCCCTGGTTTCCTCCCACAGTCTGAAGATGTGCAGGCTAGGTGGATTGGCCATGTTAAATTGCCCCATAGTGTGCAGGGACATGCAGGCTAGGGGGACAAGCCATGGGAAATGCAGGGTTACATGGATAAGGGAGAGGAGTGGGCCTGGGTGGGATACTCTTCGGAGGGTCGGTGCAGACTCAATGGGCTGAATGGCCTGTTTCCACACTGTAGGGGTTCTATGATTCTAGGAATTGCAGAACTGACAACTCAGCAGCTTCATGAGTTGTGGGGCCACTTCTGGACCAACTCCTGGAATAGGTGGGCATCATTGGAGGATGATAACATCCCAACACAACATCCTACATTATGGGGTGCTGAGGTCAACCAGAAAGGCCTCTGGTAGGTGTTTTGGGTAAATGCCAAAGTAGGTGGGCTCATCCCTCTCCATGCCTTTGGGAGACGATGACCGTTTACTGGCCAGCCTCCCCATACTGTAGAGGGCCCAACATGGCTAAATTGCCAAAGCTGCAGTGCATCCAGCATTTCCCAATTGGAGAGTCCATCTGTCACTTTCACAACTACTAGCAAAATGGCATGGTAGCAAGAACATGATAAACGTAGCACTCTACCCAGCCTTCCCAACCTATCTCAGAGGGTTGGTAATTCTCAACGCACTGGATAAAGATACTTTTATCCAAAATGAATCAAAACATGAATGGGCAATTAGACAGGATAACATTAAGAATTAAAAGAATTGATTGGAAGAGAAGCAAATCTAGTAGCAGTAGCTCGATGACAGCAATCTTGGCTTCGAGAAGCCTTGAGATTCCAAGGTGAACTTACAAACAATCGAAAGCAATCTACAAACTGTTTTTAGTTAGCACAGTATCAAATGGTGTTAGAAGCCTGAAGCGGCTTATGTTGAATGAAAAGCGAAGGCAGACTAAACGTCAGTAACTAACAGTTGTTGACCTTCAGGTTGAATGGTGTATAATTTCTATCACAAGCTACGATTACAACTTTTCTTTTGTTCCAGGGTTCATTTAAACTTTGAGAAGGAAAACAAGTAATACTGAAAGAATTCAGAGGCAATTTGGCACCAGAGGTCGGAATATATAATTAAAATAAGATTGCCCACTGGGGGGCTGTTATGTATGTGATGAAACCCTTTCAGGGGCAGTAATCTTTAATATTTGGCATGTTGTGTACAACAACTATTGGATGAAGAGAAATATGTGGTTCAGAAACTGCTTAATGATGCAGATTATTTTCAACAGTGAGGAGTGACTAATTACCATACATTTCTATCATTACCATTTATAATTGAAATTCCATGAAAAGATTGAAAAATTTTGCCATATAAGCATTAATATTACACTATGATTCATGAATGGGAAAATGTTAGTGTACATAAAAACCTAAAAGTTTAAATATAAATGTGATGGTGTAAAGTGTAGGTTTGTCAGTTATTGCAAACACAAATATAAGATCTTAGTATAAAATTAGAAGCGTAAACATAAACGGAATGAGTATGTTCTCCGTAAACTTGTTCTTAACAGCAAAACTCCACAAAGTTCAATTTTCTCACCAATTCAAGCAGTGGAAGCCGCCAACTGACTCAAAACATACCAAGAAAACAGACATTAGGTAACACTTTGCTACTTTCAATGTTCCTTGGCACCGCAGATTTCAGTTGTTTTTCTGACCTTTACTGGCCAGCTGAATGTGGTACTTGTCGGCTATACTGTGTGCAGATGTGACTGTTTAGACCTAGATATGCACTGGAAGATTTACAGCGCTTGCAGAAACCAGCCAATCTTCCAAAGGTGTAGGGAGTAAAATATTCCAAACTCTCCAACTACAAAGTAAAGAGACTCCAGTCGGCAATGTTTGCCAACAGAAACAAAGGAGGACAGAAAAACAAGGGTAGAAAAACAAGGAAGAGAGGCTGGAGACTCAGGAAAAGTGACACGTCAAACGATAATAACTAAGAAAAGGTAAGTGTTTTTATTCTCTTGTGGGCTGTGGGTGTTGCTGACTGGGGTACTTATTACCTGTTTGTAGTTACCCTTGAGAAAGTGGTGGTGAGATGCCTTTCTTGAACTACTGCAGCCCATGTGCTCTAAGCAGAGCTCCCTTAGGGAGGGAATTGCAAGATTTTGTCAGTGACAGTGAAGGAACACCAATATATTTCCAAATCAGGATGATGGATGTCTTGGAGGGGAACTTGAAGATGATGGAATTCCCAGGTCCGGAAGGAGCTATTTAAGGATCTTTGGTGAATTTCTGCAGTGTACCTTGTAGTTAGCACACAACTGCTGCTACTGACTGGAGGAATTGGATATTTGTGAATGTGGTGCCTATCAAGTGGGCTGTTTGTCACGGATGATGTCAAGCCTCTTGAGTATTGTTGGGATTATTCCATCACACTCCTAACTTGTGACTTGTAGATGTTGAATAAGCTCTGGGGCATCAGGAAATGTGTTACTCACCACAGTATTCTTAGTCTCCAACCTGCTTTTGTAGCCATTGTGTTTATATGGTGAGTCTAGTTGAGTTCCCAGTCAATAGTAACAACCAGGATGTCGATAATGGTAACACCATTAAATGTCAAGGGGTTGCTGTTAATTGTCTCTTATTGGAGATGGTCATTGCCTGGCATTTGGGTGGCACAAATGTCACTTGCTAATTGTCAGCTCAAGCCTGAATATTGTTCATATCTTGTTGTATTTGAACAAGGACTGCTCCAGCATCTGAGGAGTCACAAATGGTGCCAAACATTGTGCAATCATTGGCAAACATCCCCGCTTCTGACCTTATGATAGAGGGAATGTCATTGATGAAGCAGCTGAAGATGGTTGGGCCTAGGACACTACCCTGAGGAACTCCTGCAGAGGTGACCTGGAGCTGAGATGACTGACCTCCAACAACCACAACCGTCTTCCTATGTGCCATGTATGATACCAACCACAGGAGAGTTTGCTCTCATACACATTGTTTTCAGTTTTGCTGGGGTCCTTAATGCTACATTCAGTCAAGTATGGCCTTGGTGTTAAGAACTATTATTCTCACCTCACCTCTGGAATTCAGCTCTTTTGTCCATGTTTGAACCAAGGCTGTAATGATGTCAGGAGCTGAGTGGCCCTGGCGGAACCCGAACTGTGTGTCGCTGAGGAGGTTATTGCTGAGCAGATGCTGCTTGATAGCACTGTTGATGACACCTTCCAATACTTATCTGATGATTGAGAGTAGACTGATGGGGCAGTGATTGGCAGGATTGGATTTCTCCTGCTTTTTGTATACTGGAAATACTTCACTACTATTGCCAGCATGTTGTCAGGGTCCATAGACTTTGCAGTATCTAATATCTCAAACCATTTCCCATTAGTTGATATCGTGTGGAGTGAATCAAATTGGCTGAAGACTGGTATCTGTGGTACTGGAGGAAGTCGTGATGGATCATCTACTCAGCACTTCTGGCTGAAGATTGCTGTGAATGTTTCAGCCACGTCTTTTTCACTGATGTTATTGGCCCTTCTATCATTGAAGATGAGGATATTTGTGGAACCTCATCCTCCAGAGAATTGTTTAAATGTCCACCACCATTCATGACTGGATGTGACAGGACTGCAGAGCTTAGATCAGATCCATTAATTGTGGGCTTGCTTAGCACTGTCTATCATTTGCAGCCTATGCTGCTTGGTATCCAAGTATTCCTACTTGGTAGTTTCACTACGTTGACCCCTCATTTTTAGATCTGCCTGGAGCTGCTCCTGGCATGCCCTCCTGCGCCTTCCATTGAATCAGGCTTGATCCCCTGGCTTGATAGCAATGGTTGAGTAGGGGATATACCAGGAAGTTGCAAATTGTGCATGAGTACAATTCTGCTGCTGTTGATGGCCCACAGCACCTCATGGAAGCCAAGTCTTCAGTTGCTCGATCTGTTCAAAGTCTGTCCCATTTAGGATGGTGATAATGCCACGCATCACGATAAGGCAGTGTTTCATCTCCATAATGACTATGCAGCAGTCACTCCTACCAATACTGTCATGGATAGATACTTCTGCACCTGACAGATCTGTGAGAATGAAGTGAAGTATGATTTTCCCTCTTGTTGGCTCTGTCACCACCTGCCACAGACTCAGTCTAGCTGCTTTTTCCTTTAGGACCCAACCAGCTTGATCAGTATTACTGCTGCTGAGCCACCTTGGTGGTAAAACAGTTGGTGGGAAAAGAGGGGAAAGGAAAGAAAGTAGCAGCCTGGAGTAAAGCAAAAATAGAACTTGAGGGTGCAAAGAGCACAATAAAGAGAATATAGAAAAGGGAAGGAAAAGGGAAAACAGAGCAAAAATACTAATGAAGAGAAAAAGCACACAGCAAGAAAGACTGCAACTGAGCAGTCACCACTGAGTGATAAAGCTCCCTTCTCCTACAGGGAAAAGTTGGGTTGATAATATTAATAGAGGTAATTATAACTAATTACTTTTTTAGACTATAAATATACTTCCCTGTATTCCTGTTGCAATTTACCAAATCTAACAATTCCCAGAATTTCATGTAATATTTAATGTGGAAGCTTTATGCACCCAGCATCAACCCCAATGGGACATGTCATCTCATATCAAATTGATTGGCAACAATCTCAAGAAAAAGCATCCAGGTCTTATTTATTGGAGAAGAAAATTTTACATTCCTCTCAGTCATGGCAATTCTGGGTCTGTAGGTTGTTTAAAGGGCAGAGATGACTTTTAGTAGAGTGATGTGCTCTTCCTGTTGGACGTGGGAGATCAGGGAGAATTTCAATATTCCTGGAGCTTACGTCTGCAGGCACTGTGTTTGGATGCAAATCCTACCACATTGCTTAGATCTGTTGAAGCAGAGTTAGAGGCAATGAGAAATTTACAGGAACCAAGGCAGGAGATGGATAGCAGTTTTAGGAAGGTAGAAAAACTACAAATACAGTCAGTTCTGAGGAAGGGTCACTGGACCCGAAACGTTAACTCTGTTTTCTCCTCCACAGATGTTGCCAGGCCTGCTGAGCTTTTCCAGCAACTTTGTTTTTGTTCCTGATTTACAGCATCCTCAGTTCTTTTGGTTTTTATTTAATACGGTCAGGTAGTTGGTTACTGCCAGGAAAGGTAGGCAGGAATTGCAGCCATTACCAGTAGCTATCCCCATCTCAAACAAGTATGCTGCTTTAGACACTGTAGGGGATGATGGCCTCTCAAGGGAATATATCACTGACAACCAGGTTTCTGGTGCCATAGCTGGTGCTACCATAATGAGGGGTATGTCAGATTCCAAGCAATCAATTGTAATAGGGACCTCTCCAGTCAGGGGCACAGACAGACATTTCTGTGGTTGATAGCAAGACATCAGAATGGTTTGTTGCCTCTTTGGTGCCAGGGTCAAGGATGTCTTGGAGAGGATGCAGAATAGTCTCAAAAGGGAGAGGCACCAGCAGCAGGTCATTGTACATATTGGTACCAACAACATAGGAAGAGAACGAGGCGAGGTTCTGCATAGAGAATATGGGAAATTAGGCATGAGGTAGTGAGAAAAGAGGTACATCTGAGACTGTCACAGTTGAGAGGAGGAGCAAGTTAAGTAGTCAAGGCACAGAAGAGCAAGGCAGACAATGAGGTAGGACTGATAAACTAAACTGCATATATTTCAATGCAAGAGGCCTGACAGGTAAGCAGATGAACTCCTGGCATGTTTGGGAACATGAGAATGGGATATCGTAGCGATTACAGAGATGTGGCTCAGGGAGGGGCAGCTTAATGTTCCAGCGTATAAGTGCTAGAGGAAGGATAGAAAGGGGGAAAAGAGAGGATGAGGAGTGGCATTTTTAGTTAAGGATAACATTATGGCTGTACTTGAGCAGGATATTCCTGGGGAATATCCGTGAAGTTATATGGGTTGAAATAAGAAATGAGAAAGGAATGGGCATTTTATTTGGAACATACTATCGTCTCCCTAATAAGAAATTGAGAAGCAAATATGAAAGGAGATCTGTAAGAATAATAGGGTGGTAAAAGTAGGAGATTTTAGCTTTCCGAGCATAGACTGAGATTGCCATAAGGACTTGGGTGGGGAGGAATTTGTTAAGTGTGTACAAGAAAATTTTCCGATTTGGTATGGGGATGTAACTGCTGGAGAAAGAGCAAAACTTTACCTTCTTTTGGGAAATAAGGCGGGGCAAGTGACTGAAGTGTCAGTGGGGGAGCACTTTGGGGCCAATAATCATTATTCTATTAGTTTTAAAACAGTTATAAAAAGGGATAAACCTAATCTAAATATTAAATTTCTAAATTGGAGAAAGGTCAATTTTGATGGTATTAGGCAGGAACTTTCAAAGTTGATTGGGAGAGGCTATTCACAGGTAAAGGGATGGTTGGAAAGTGGGAGGCCTTTGAAAATGAGATAACGAGTTCAGAGACAGTAAGTTCCTGTTAGAGCAAAGAGCAAGGCTGGGAGGGGTGGGGAATGCTGGATGACGAGAGAAATTGAGGCTCTGGTCAAGAAAATAAAGGAGGCATTTGTTGGGTATAGACAGCTGGGTTTGAGTGAATCCCCAGAGCAGTATAAGGCAGTAGGATTATACTTAGCAGGGAAATCAGGAGGACAAAAAATGGGACATGAGGTAGCTTTGGCAATTAGAATTAAGGAGAATCCAAAGCGATTCTACAAGTACATTAAGGACAAAAGAGTAACGAGGGAGAGAATAGGGCCCCTTAAAGATCAACAAGGTCACCTATGTGAGGAACCACAGGAGATGGGTGAGATACTAAATGAGCATTTCCCATCAGTATTTACTGTGGAGAAGCTAGGGAAATTGTAGAAATAAACAGTGACATGTTGAGAAGTGTCCATATTACAGAAAGGGAGGAGTTGGATGTCTTAAAACACATAAAGGTGGCTAAATTCTTAGGGCTTTATGGGAAGCTAGGGAAGTGATAGCTGGGCCTGTTGCTGAGATATTTGTATCATCGATAGCCACAGCTGAGGTGCCGGAAGACTGGAGGGTGGCTAATATGATGCTATTAATTAAGTAAGGTAAGGAAAAGCCGGGGAGCTATGGATCGGTGAGATTGATGTCAGTGATGGGTAAGTTGTTGGAGGGGATTCTGAGGGTCAGGATTCATATGCATTTGGAAAGGCAAGGACTGATTAGGGATAGTCAACATGGCTTTATGTCTGGGAAATCGAGTCTCGCTAACTTGATTGAGTTTTTTTGAATAAATGACAAGAAGATCGATGAAGGCAAGGTGGTGAATGTTGGCTATATGGACTTCAGCTAGGCATTTGACAAGGTTCGGCATGGTAGACTGGTTAGTAAGGTTAGACCACAGGGGATTAAGGGGAGGCTCGCAAATTGGATAAAAAATTATCTTGAAGATACAAGACAGCGGGTGGTGGTGGAGGCTTGTTTTTTGGACTGGAGGCCTGTGACCAGCGATGTGCCATAAGGATTGGTGTTGGATGCACTGCTTTTCATTGTTTATTTAAATGATTTAGATGTGAATATAGGAGGTCTGGTTAGTAAATGTGCTGATGACACCAAAATTGGCCGTGTAGTGGACAGTGAAGAAGTTTATCTCAGAGTACAATGGGACCGCAAACGGATGGACCAAGGAGTGGCAGATGGAGTATAATTTAGACACGTGAGGTGTTGCAATTTGGTAAGGCAAATCAAGGTAGGACATACACAGTTAATGGTAGGACCCTTGGGAGTGTTGCCAAACAAAGAGACCTTGGGGACAAAAACAGAGGTAGCTGGGGCAGGTCTGGCAGCATCTGTGAAGAAAAATCAGAGTTAGTGTTTCAGGTCTGGTGAAGGGTCACCGGACTCAAAATGCTAACTCTGATTTTTCTTCACAGATGCTGCCAGACCTGCTGACCTTTTCCAGCAACTTCTGTTTTTGTTCCTTATTTGCAGCATCCACAGTTCTTCTGTTTTTTTTAAAGAGACCTTGGGGTGCGGGTTCATAGTTCTTTGAAAGTTGCAGGTAGATAAGGTGGTGAAGATGGCATTTGGTACGCTCGCTTTCATTGGCCAGGGCATTGAATATAGGAGTTGGGAGGTCATTTTGTGGTGTTCTGAGGAAGGGTCACCGTACCCAAAATGTTAACTCTGATTTTTCTTCACAGATGCTACCAGATCTGCTGTGTTTTACCAGCAACTTCTGTTTTTGTTCCTGATTTATAGCGTCACAGTGCTTTCGGTTTTTATTTAGTACAGGACATTGGTTCGGTCAATTCTGGAATGTTGCATTCAAATCTGGTCTCCTTTCAATAGGTAAGATGTTCGTAAACATGAAATGGTTCAGAAAAGATTTGCAAGGATATTGCCAGGATTGGACGGTTTGAGGTACAGGTAGAGATTGAATAGGCTGGGGCTATTTCCCTGGAGCATCTGAGGCCAAGGTGTGAACTTAGGGAGGTTTATAAAATCGTGAGGGGCATGGATAGGGTGAATAGCTAAAGTCTTTTTCCCAGGTTAGTGAAGTCCAAAACTTGAGGGCATTGGTTTAAGGTGAGAGGGGAAAGATTTAAAAGGGACCTGAGGGGCAACCTTTTCTTTAAAAGGTGGTACGTGTATAGAATGAGCTGCCAGAGGAAGTGGTGGAGGCTGGTACAATTACGTCATTTAAAAGGCATCTGGATGGGTACATGAATAGGAAGGGTTTAGAGGGATGTGGGCCAAATGCTGGCAAATGGGATTGGATCAGTTTAGGATATCTGATCAGCATCAGGTTGGACGAAGCGTCTGTTTCCATGCTGTGTAACCCTATGAATCTATCTTGACCCTGTTCAGTGTTCCCAAATAGTCATAACTTACACTCACTGTTACAGTTCACATCTACCAACCACCAGCCCAGCAAGATTTTACATATTCACAAGTGCTGAGATGGGGGTATGGTTGTGGAATGGAATTTGTCAAAAGGAAGATTTCATCAGTATAAAACAGAAGGATTTAAATTCACTAGCACCTATTTTCAGGGTGGACCTCCCAGATCTTCCCTTCATCACGTCAACAAGCTACAAGGGCCAGTTAGACTTGCCAGTCCAAAACTCATAAATTTTGATTCTCTAGCGCTGGAGAGTGAAGGAGGAAGTTGATTGGGAGGAAAGCAATGAACTTTGTGCTGTATTATTACAGAAAGCAGAGAACTCATTGAGGTCACTAAGAAATGTGCCTGATGTTGCCTTCAGTGGCCCTCTCTAGTGCCTTTCAGGACTTCAGCTAAGCTTTTGACAAGGTTCTGCATGGTAGACTGCTTAGTAAGGATATGTCACAGGATGAAGGATCTGTTTCCATGCCGTATGAATCTATGACTCTAAATGTTGGCCTTGCCCACATCCCACTAAACAATTAATTTTAAATAAACACAGGGGGCTATTCAGTTCATTACGCCTGATCTTTGACAAATCCACCCAAAAACTAGACTACCTTGTACTTTCTCAATTATCCTGCTCTATCGCCCTCTCCATTTCTAGCCTGGAAGTTGCTAGGGAACTTTCTTCCACTCTCATTATAAACAAAGCTTTCTAAATCATAACAGCTCCTTGTGCAAAAAAAAAATTCCATCTCCTCATTGGGTCTTTTTTCATCAATTACCTGTTACTATAAATGCGTCTTCTAGTTGCTAACCCAATAGGAATGATGTCTGCTTATTTGTGTCTTCATTGCCCCAATTTAATGTCCATGCCCTGACTAAATTCCCCATTTTATTTTGTCACTGAATGACATAATACACTCTTCAAAAGCTCACTAACATTCCTAGAGTTAGAAACTTGAAATGGTACTTCTTCCCGCAACATCAACCAGGGTCTACCCTGGTGGATCATCACTGTGTATCGTACATGAACATAGCAGATCACAGCTCCCACCAATGAACATGGCAAACTCCTTCAAACTGTAGGAGCAAATTATCTGCAGGTGATGGAATCTGTACTGAAAATAAAAAATGCTGGAAATCGCAGCAGGTCAGGCAGCATCCATGGAGAGAGAGAGTAAGCTAATGTTTCAAGTCTAGATGTCTCTTCATCGGAGCTCCATGGATGCTGCCTGACCTATTGTGGTTTCCAGCATTTTTTTGTTATTTTCAGTACAGATTCCAGCATCTGCAGTAATTCACTCCTACTTTGTGTTTAATTGAGTGCCACGTCTTTTTAAGGAATGCCCACCCTGAATAAGTTTTGATCTTCCTTCCTTCAAACTGACAGGCTCACTAAAGCTGATATCAGCAGCTAATATATCGAAGTCATTGCTGGAAAAATGCAGAATATCGACCACATCCTCTCCTCTTGCCGACCCTGTCAACATAGCAACTATAGTAAAACAAATAGAAGCATTGACAGAGGCTGTTACTGAGTGGAATGGAGACCTCGGTCAGAGCAAACATCTCATACCCTCCCGGTCAGTGAAAACCACATGGAGAAGTGACAATTTGAGGCACGTATTTTATTTATCTTTTTTTTCAGGAAAATCGTGGTTTTCTCTCTGTGTTCTTCTGATGCACATTTGCCTGTTGTTTTTTTTTTGATTATTAGTTATTGAACTGTTCTTCCAGTAAAATTCCAGGCAAAAACCCAGCAAGGCTTCGTCAAACAGCGAAGGTGAAGCCAAGTTCCAGGCAGTAGAGACGGTATCTGTCATTTGGACGCACAGTCCGCATTGCCAGACTTGGGTTTGCTTTCTGTTCAAAAGATACCTGAACGAAATCCAATGGCAGTTCTAAAACAAAAATAAATTCCATGACTCGTTCCAACGTAAACAGTGAGTTTATTTCAGGAGTGGGTAGGAGGGTTTCAGTGGTTCGAGTGTATTTTTGAACGGGGGAGTTTGGCTGTTCCATATTTAGTGGTGTGTTATCCGCATTGCAACACAGTGACAGTGCAAAGGGGGCGGCGGGTTCTGGCGAAATGGTAATACAGTACAGTAATGAGGGAGTGTTTCCTGCTTTCTCGGATGCTTCCAATATATAAGGGATATTCGCTGCAATAATGGAAGGTTGTGTGTTATAATCGGCCTTCGAGGGCATCGATTTCAAAGGTTTAAGAGAATATTTCTTATTTTGCATTCTTAAAATGACCTGACAATGGAAACCTGAGGATATTTGAACTCTGCAAAGATGCACATCCTGAGTCTCTATGGTGAACTCACCAACACAGAGCACCTGACAGTGCCGCTAGATCACAGTTAAAGAGTTTGTCGTTGCATTTGCCTCTTTAATGCGGATATTCGTTATGATTTAGGTATGGGTGGTTCCCCTTATCACTCTTTTCCAAATCTAACTGCAGGCCACTCCCTATCTCAAGAATGAATCTGCGTTTTTGTTGTGAATATTTTAAATCTGTTCGAATTCGATCTGTCAACACATCAAAACGCAGGCTCCCCATCAAACCCTGGCTCCCCGTTAAACCCTGATTCCCCGTCAAACTCTGGCTCCCCGTTAAGCCCTGATTCACCGTTAAACCCTGGCTCCCCGTTAAACCCTGGCTCCCCGTGAAACCCTGGGTCCCGTTAAGCACCCGCTCACCAGCATCACTCAGTGATTTCTAAGCAGACGGTGCTTTTCAGTAACTGTCAGAGGTACCAGTGTTTTCTTTTCCTAGAGTCCAGCCACTGAGAGTTCCAGATCGCCCTTGCGAATTTGATATTCGCACCCACAAAGGGCTAATCCGGGAGTGACAGAATCTGGGAGAGGAATAACCAGAGGTAGACATAATATTACGTCCTCACCCAGCCCTGTAACTGAAGGGTGAAGTGACCCAGACAATATCAGGAGCAGCGTGAAAAGTGCAGCAGAAGTCAGTACGGTACATTGATCAATGTGAATCCAACTTGCGGAAAGAGTTGGGAATATTTTAGAAGGTGGAACATTTCCCCGTGAACTGGTGATGTGGATTTTTCTCTTGTTTGACTTTTAAAACATATTAATTTTATTTTAATGGATTGACATCTGATAATCGACAAAAGCATGTCTGATCATAAGTGGAAGCTGCTGTCTGTCGTTTTGCAGCCGTTTGTGATGGAGTGCCGCTGGTTTTGTTTCGCTTCAGAGTGTGTGAGTCTGAAACCGCTCAAGAGGCCCTGCGGCCTGTTCGGGTACCGGTTACACCAGCACTTGCGGTGTTCTGTAATTCTGTTTTGTGGTCTACTGTGAGGCTGATGATGACGGTAGCGATTTCAGCATCAGCCTCAGCAGTGAAGCTGGAGGCAATAGACACGCTAATAGTCATGGACTTTTCTGAATACACAGTGACCACATTGAAAGCTATAAAATCCTGGGACTGTTATGGAAAAGAACAACCACTTCTTGGGAAATTGGGCAATAATGGGGAAAGATGTGCGCGTTTGCTAAAAGGTTGGCAATGTCAAGCACTGTCTTCACAAAAGATGAAGCGTAACATTGAAAGAGCAAATTTAAAATAGGCTGTTTCTGAGTGTTTTCAATGGCGTCCGTTTTAAACAAATATAACGTTTGTTTCAAAGCTCCTACACGCCAGAGATTAACGCCCATCTGCTTCATTATGTGGTCATCAGTGTGGGAGACGCACTGTCGGAAATACTCCAACACACTGCACCGACTGAGTTAACAAGTTGGCCCCACACTGAAGCCTTAATTCCCAATGTGCCATTCTGAATAGTTGTCTCATGAAATCCCACCATGAAATTAAAACAAAACGCTCATCTAATTTCCTAAATGTTCAAGACCACTTGCAAGCAGGCCATTCATAGAATGTTTAAATTGTTGCAGCGCTGATGGAAGCCATTCGGCCTGTCGTGCCTGTTCCTGGCTTTCCCAATGAGCGTTACATTTAGTGCCATTTTCCTGTCTGCCCTTTTAACTCCACACATTGGTGCTTTTCAAATACCCATGGGATTCCCTTTGAGTCCCCACCACACTACCAGCCGAGCATGCCAAATCCAATATAATCGCTGCGTGAAAAGATTTTTCACTTTTGCTACGTTTACTTCAAAACTGTGAATCCTATCTCGAGCCTTTCAGGATTAGAATGGTGTAAACCCGAAACGTCGACTTTCCTGTCCCTCTGATGCTGCTGGACCTGCTGCAGCTCTACACTGTATTCATGATGTGGAGGTGCCGGTGTTGGACTGGTGTGGACAAGGTCAGAAGTCACACGTCACCAGGTTAGATTCCAACAGACTTATTTGAAAAAAAGCAAAAGCTTTCGGAGCGTAGCCCCTTGGTCAGATGAAGTAAGAAAGAAACACACAGAACACAGAACTTATAAGTAAAAGATCAAAGGGTCACACAACTGATGAGGATGTATTGAACAAACATAAGATGCTGTTAAATCCTTAATCAGTTCGAAGGTTTTTTGGTTCAAAAAGGCTTTTGTTTTCAAATAAACCTGTTGGAGCCTAACCTGATAATGTGTGTTTTCGGAGGAAGGGTCACCTGACCCGAAACATTAACTCTGTTTTTTCCTTCACAGATGCTGCTAGACCTGCTGAGCTTTTCCAGCAACTTTGTTTTTATTCCTGATTCACAGCATCCGTAGTTCTTTCAGTTTTTATGTGTGTTTTCTGACCCTGTCCACGTTGTACTGACCCAGGATTATAAACATATTTTCATTATTTGTTTTGTCCCTGCCTCTCACGATGTTGAACAACTCAATCGGGCCTCCCTTCAGCATTCCTTTCAACAAAATGTTCCTAACTGTTCCAGTCTGTGCCAATGCTCCAATTAGTATTCCGTTGGTGGTGTGATGAGTCAGCTAGATGTCAGTAGGCAGGGAATTGCTCTAAGCCTCAGTATGTTAGAGATCTTGACCAGCCCTCTTGCCTCTCCTGCAAATGCGGCGACCTATTGGGGTGTGCATGGATCTATGGGTTTGCAGGAAAAGTTGGAATGAGAGGACTGAATTTAGCCCCTGGCATGTTCTCAGTATGGTCACTTAGCCTCTAATTCTCCAGGTTACTTCTTAATATACAAAGGTGGCCAAGACATTAAAGGTGTTCCAGCAGGGGTCAACAACTCATGAGGGTTCAGGCAAAATAGGGTCATAGAGCTGTACAGCACAGAAACAGACCCTATAGTCCAACTCGTCCATACCAACCAGATATCCTAATTTAATCTAATCCCATTTGCCAGCCTTTGGTCTATATCCCTTTAAATCTTTCGAATTCATTTACTCATCCAGGTGCTTTTTAAATTTTGTAATTGTACCAGCCTCCACCACTTCCTCTGGCAGCTCGTTCCATACACATAGCACCCTCTGTGTGAAAATCTGCCCCTTAGGTCCCTTTTATATCTTTCCCCTCTCACCTTAAACCTATACACTTTAGTGTTGGACTTCCCTACCCTAGAGAAAAGACCTTGGCAGTTCACTCTATCTATTCCCTTCATGATTTTATAAACTTCTATAAGGTCGCCCCTCAGCCTCCGAAGCCCCAGGGAAAATAACCCCAGTCTATTCAGCCTCTCCTTGTAGCTCAAACCCTCCAACCCCAGCAACATCCATGTAAATCTTTTCTGAACCCATTCAAGTTTAACAACATCCTTCCTGTAGCAGAGAGACCAGACTTGAATGCAATATTCCAAAAGTGGCCTCATCAATGTTCTGTACAGCCGCAACATGATCTCACAACTGCTATACTCAATGCACTGACCAATAAAGGCAAGTGCACCAAATGCCTTCTTCACTGTCCTGTCCACCTACGATTCCACTTTAGACAGAATAGGATGTCATTTACACTAAACAACTTTCATTAAAAATAAACTGCAAACAACTAACAACTCTATCCTTTACTAGAATTTTTCTGTGTAAAAAATAGCTGGAAGTATCTGATAGACCAGGCAGTATCTCTGGAAAGAGAGAAACATGAACTCTGTGTCCCACAAATGACCTTTATCCTGATGAGTATTTCCAGCATTTTCTATTTTTATTACAGATTTCCAACATTGACAGTATTTGTTGTTTTCTGAATACTATGAGACTACTAGCAAAATCCATTTGCTCTCTTTAACCAATCACATGAGAGAGAACAGTTCGGAACGGGTCTAGTGCCAGCCCACTGCAAGATGGACTGTGAACAGAAGGCAAGGACATAGTGGCTATTTATTTTATTACTCCCCCCGGGCAGGGGGATTTAGGTTGTATCTGACTGATGGAAGATGTTAACAATGCCATTATGCTTAATGGTTTTATTTGACAACAAGGGACTTCCCTTCCTCACAGTGGCCAGTGTCAGAGTATATGTGTAGTATTTCAGGAACAATCTAAATCACCATGAGGAAGTTGGGGCAGGGGGTGGGGTGCAGTGGTGGAGATCACCGACATCTTCATTAAAAATCTCTCTTTTTCTGTCAATTAAGTAGCATGTAACCAAGAGTATGCATGTTAGATGTGAGCTGTGAAACAATAAAGGTAGTTTATTCTAACAGCTGTGAGTGCCTCTGTCGTGGTTAACAGGCTAGTGTGTACTGACTGTGCAGACAGTAAGTTTGCATCAAACTGGTTGCAGTACTGTATGTCCGAGGGCAGTTACAATTTACTTATGACCTGGCTATTGAATGCTGCCCAAGAGCTATGGTATCAACTGTCAGACATACCTTTCTAGCATCAATACAGATGTGGGAGCTGCAAGCTGGCCCCTTTGCATTTCTGCTGTGAAAAGTTAATTGCGCATATAGAAGTTTATAAAATCATGAGGGTAGGTGTCTTTTCCCTTGGATGGGGGATTTCAAGACTATGGGGGCACATTTTAGAGGAGAGAAAGTCAGCCATCAACAGCAGCAGAATTGTATCCCAGCACATTCTGTAACTTCATGGCCCAGCATATCCCCCACTCAACCATTACCATCTAGCCAGGGGATCAACCCTGGTTCAATGGAGAGAGCAGCAGGGCATGCTAGAAGCAGCACCAGGCACACCTGAAGGTGAGGTATCAACCTGGTGAAGCCACCAAACAGGACTACTTGCACGCCAGACAGCGAAAGCAACAAGTGATAGACAGAACTAAATGATCTCACAACCAACGGATCAGATTTAAGCTCTGCACGCCTGCCACATCCAGTCATGAATGGTGGTAGACAATTAAATAACTCACTGGAGGAGGAGGGTCCACAAATATCCTCATTCTCAATGATAGAAGAACCCAGCATATCCATGCAAAGGTAAGGCTGAAGCATTTGCAGCAATCTTCAGCCAGAAGTGCCGAGCGGATGATCCATCCCGGCATCCTCCAGCAGTCCCAAGCATTACAGATACCAGTCTTCAGCCAATTTAATTCACTCCATGTGATATCAAGAAACGGTTGGAGACACTAGATACTGCAAAGGCTACAAGTCCTGACAACATTTCTGGCAACAGTGCTGAAGGCTTGTGCTCCAGAACTTGCTGCTCCCCTAGCCAACTGTTTCAATACAGTTGCAACACCGGTATCTAGCCGGCAACGTGGAAAATTGCCCAAGTATGACCTGTACACAAAAGGCAGGACAAATCCAACCCAGCCAATTACCACCCCATCAATCTACTCTCAATCATCAGTAAAGTGATGGAAGGTGTCAGTGACAGTGCTATCAAGCAGCACCTGCTCAGCAATAACCTGCTCAGTGACGCCCAGTTTAAGGTTCCACCAGGGCCACTCAGCTCCTGATCTCATTATAGCCTTGGTTCAAACATGGACAAAAGAGCTGATTTCCAGAGATGAGGTGAAAGCGACAGCCCATGACATCGAGGCTACATCCAACCAAGTGTGGCACCAAGGAGTCCTAGTAAAACTGGAATTATTGGGTATCAGGGACAAACTCTCCCATGGTTGGAGTCGTACCTGACACATAGTAAGATGGTTGTGGTTGTTGGAAGTCAATCATCTCAGCTCCAGGACATCTCTGCAGGAGTTCCTCAGGTTAGTGTCCTAGGCCCAACCATCTTCAGCTGCTTCATCAATGACCTTCCTCCATTATAAGTTCAGAAGTGGGGATGTTCACCAATGATTGCACAATGTTCATCACCATTTGTGACTCTTCAGGTACTGAAGCAATCATGTTCAAATTCAACAAGATCTGGACAACATCCAGGCTTGGGCTGACAAGTAGCAAGTGACATTCGCACCACGCAAATGCCAGGCTATGACCATCACCAATAAGAGACAATCTAACCACCGGCCCCTTGACATTCAATGGTGTTACCATCACTGAATCCCCCACTATCAACATCCTTAGGGGTATCATTGCCCAGAAACTCAACTGGACTCACCACATAAACACAGTGGCTGGAAAAGCATTGCCAGAAGCTAGGAATACTGCAGCAAGTAACTCACCTCTTGATTCCTCAAAGCCTGCCCACCATCTATAAGGCACAGTTCAGGAGTGTATTGGAATACTCCCCACTTGCCTGAATCAGTACAGCCCCAACAACACTCAACAAGCTTGACACCATCCAGGACAAAGCAGCCCATTTGATTGGCCCTACATCCACAAGCATCCACTCCCTCCACCACTGACGCTCAGTTGCAGCAGTGTATACTATCTACAAGATGCATTGAAGAAATTCACCAAAGATCCTCAGACAGCACCTTCCAAACACATGACCCCTTCCACCTGGAAGGACAAGTGCAGCAGATATATGGGAACACCACCACCTCCAAGTTCCCCTCCAAGCCGCTCACCATCCTGACTTGGAAATATATCACCATTCCTTCACTGTCCCTGGATCACAATCCTGGAATTCTCCCCCTAATAGCATTGTGGGTCAACCGACAGCTGCTGGACTGCAGCGGTTCAAGAAGGCAGCTCCTTACCACCTTCTCAAGGGCAACTAGGGATGGGCAATAAATGGTCACCAGCCAGCGATGTCCACGTCCCACAAATGAATAGAAAAAAAAGGCATGACAAGCAATCCTTTTTTTCACAAAGCGTGGTTCACCTGTGGAAACACTTCCTGAAGGAGTGTTGCATGTGTTTACAAGACACATGGATATATACATGAACAGGAAAGGTTTGAAGTGATGTGGGCCAGGAGCAGGCAGGTGGGACTAGTTTAGTTTGGGATTATGTTTGGCATGGACTGGTTGGACTGAAGGGTCTGTTTCCGTGCTGTATGGCTCTACAATTCTATGTCTGATTTCTAATCAAATGTACATTAGATAATGAAGTTTGCTCAAAAGACGTGGCAACACAAAGTAGTTATTTGAGACATCCATGTTATGTAAGGAAAGGGGTAAATGTTATCAATATGATGATATATGGATAAATGTTCTGTTTGCTGTAATGGAGGTCCCAGAGACAACCCTAAAATCTCTGTGCACAGTTAGCTGTCCCAAGGTCAGATAGCAATGGTAAATTTTCCAATGAATGTCTCTCCTCTCGGACTAGCAAAAGGCAAATCAGCCAGGATTTACACTCTGTCTGGGACCTGCTTATTATGGGTGTGAAGATCAGGCTGATGTAGGATTAAGATGATGTAGGCTGAGCTACCGAAGAAAAACATATCTTTTGAATGGTATACCTAAGCATGAAGTCAGGCTTGTCTTTAGGAGAGAAAATAGCAGAGGGAATACTATGAATATATTTTTGAGATTGTGGTGAGATTATAATATTCATTTGAAACTTCACAGTCCATTTACCCTGTGAATACACCCACCTTGGTGTTTCATCAATCTGACCTCACAGATCGACACTTGCATTGCTCTGTAGTAGACTTAGCATTCAAGTAAGGTTGTAACGTTTAACTGCTAATTTGATCTGATTTTTTTAAGTACAGAAAGTGCTGGAGAAACTCACTAGGTCTGGCAGCATCCATGTTGAGAGAATCACCTGCTAACTTATCTATCCTGTCAAAGCCAATGCCCTAAAAGGAAAAACTCTTGTAATTTTCCTAGCTATGTACTTTGAGGCCATTGAAGGTCGAGTACAGCTTTATGTTTCAAACTCTGATCAATAATTGTCTTTTTATAACTTTGCTTTGGTAACAAAATGGGACCGTCTTAAGTTTGATATCTGGTATGTTTGGCGTTTCCTATAATGGGTATGTACCAGGCCACCTGTACAATCTCCCTGGCCTTGCTCATGACCAGTCTTTAAAAATGTGCCAAACAATGCTGGAATAGCGAGTTAATAAACTGAAGTCAAATCAGGTACAAAAAAGAGAAATGAAGAGAGGGAGAAATTAGATTAAGAGAGGAAATGGGACAGGGAAAGACAAAAAGAACATTTTAATAGTTTCTGAAAACAACCTATCGCCCGCAAAGGTGAAACATTGTAGACTAGTTGGACCAAAGGATCTGATTCCATGCTTTACGACTCTAAGGCTGTATCATCTATCTGCTTTGTGAGTTTCCCATTTGTAAGGCCACGTCAGGACCATCAACCTGCCTATTATGGGGGCCCTTACTCCAGGAAAAAGCAGATCTAACTTTCGAAGGTGGATTTCATTCATATTTATGGGCAGATTGAATGATTTCTTGCTGCCCATGGGAAGGCTAACAGCAAGCTTCTATCTGTGTAGGCTAACGAGACATCCAGCAATCTGTGCCCATTCGCAACTCAAACGTTCTCTCTTCCTCACCACATATTGCCAGTTTGATTTACCTCTCGCACTGGCGGAGAGCCGTGAGCGGGCTTTTACTTCCCCAGCAAACTCAGGGCTTTTTTTTAGAAAAAAATAACAGTGCCATCCTGAGGATAAAGTAAGAATAGCAAACGACAATTAAACCGTTACCGATTGATTTCAATCGATTCGTAACGCTGCTATGTCAGAGATGCCACATATATAAAATATTCTGTGTGTAGTTGCAGATAATCGCTCCTCCCCGTAAGAGTTCTCGATAATCCTGCATCTAGCTCTGTTGCTTTTTTTTTAATCAATGCTGACCTTCACATTGTAGTTTGGGAACAAGTCACTGCAGATGCTGGAATCTGTACTGACAACAAAAAATGCTGGAGATCGCAGCAGGTCAGGCAGCATCCGTGGAGAGAGAGCAAGCTAACTTTCGAGTCTTTGACTCTTCACATTATAGCCGACAGGCGATAACATTTGATCGTCCATAATGTAAAAGGAAATAACTGTGAAGGTTAAGATGCTGAACTGTGGAAGATGGAACCCCGTGCCAAACAAATTGGGAGGTCCATTTGTGCAACTCAGCGACGATTTTAAAATGAAAGTAATGCTATTCTATTGACTTTCATGTACACTGTGTCTTACGTCCCATGGTGAAGAAGGCATATTGGATGCTTTCCTTAATGTTGAGAGCTATTTAATGAAAAACAAAAGGCAGAGGTGTAATACTAGGTGTATAGAAGACGCTGGTTAGGTCACAGCTGGAGTGTTATGTACAGTTCCGTCATCACATCACAGCAAGGACATCATTACTCTGGAGAGTGTACACGGGAGATTTACATGAATGTTGCCAGGGCTTGAAAACTGCAGCTATGATTGGAAAGACTGGATAGGTAGGGTTGGTGTCCTTAGGACAGAGGAAGCTGAGGGATACACAAGATGATTGAATAGAACGGACAGTGAAGACCTGTTTCCAAGCATAGAGGTCAGTTACCAAGGGCTGCAGATTTAACGTCGTTGGTAGAATTTTAAAGTGGACATGAGGAAAGCGTTTGCACCTAGAGGAGAGTTGGTGTCTGGAATTTTCTGCCCAGTTTGTGGTTGAGAGGGAAACCCTCACCTTATTTAAAATGAACCCGGATCTGTATTTGAAGCATTCCAACCTGCATGGCTACAGGCCAGGTGCTGGAATGTGGGATTAGAATAAACAGTTTTCAGCCAGTGTAGACATGATGGGCTGAATGGCCACTTGTCTTTGGCTTAACTTCTTATATTCTCTGGTTCTATAATCTGCTATCATAAACAGCAGTAATGTGATACTGCATAGTTTAGGTCTCCCTTTTCACTTATTTGTTTTTAGTTATTTTTATTTCTGCATAACATTTGAGCAATATATTTGAAACTACATACACATTCTTGCAGTACTCAACTGTTAAAAACACCATGTAAACAAGGAAATGTTAAAACATTTATAATATAAATGACAAAGTTTTGTTTAGAGTTCATTCATCAGAAAATTGAAAGGTTCTGATGAAGTCAAATCCTGTCCAACTAAAGTTAAAACCCAATTGTAATATGGCCAGAAATGTAAATGAGTTATTCTTATATTCTGTAAATATCATCTTTATTTAAGGTACACTTTAATAGGATAAACTGGGACTTGATTCAAGGTGCATATTGAAGTTATGCAATATTGGATTGCAAGTCACTGGGTTTGGAGTGCTTCTGGTATGTGGCAAGTATTGTCATAGTTATAACGGAATAGCAGGAGCCAATTTGAGCACTTGTCACAGAAATATTGCTTATGATCAGATAATATGCTTTGCTGATGTTGGTTGATAATAAATATCATCCATGCCACAGAATGGAGGTGTAGGATAAAAACAACAACATTGTGTTGTCAGGTATGGACTCCATTAGTCAACAAGAAGACTGTTGTCTGAGCCAATGGTTAACCTCCCATTTGCCTGCACACGTAACTCATCAATATGTTGATTTAATCACTATCTGTGACATTTAATTACAGTCTTGTCTCAAACATTAGGAGCAATCATTATAAGCAGTTTTTTAAATATATTTTTAATTCTTTATTTTATGCAATATCAGCTTACAGTGTTGTAATGTGGATTATTTTATCATCCATTTCAGTCCCTGATATTTGTAGTAGGCTTTAACTTTTGTATGAAATTTGTGATAAAATTACTTTATTATTCCATCTGCTATGGTTCAACATTTTTAAGGCCAATTTTTTTTTAAAAAACTGTAGTCTTCTCTTCCTCTTTGTTGCACTCATGCCAAATTCAAATTCTGGGATACTGACGCCCCGAGCCTATCTTGATTGTTTAATGTGTAAGTTGGAATGATGAAAATGTGGACCATTTGATTTCATGGAGCATTACAGCATACCTCAGTCCTGAGAATGAGGATTGTTTAAATATGAACAATTGCTTCACTTATTTTCACTGGAATTTGTCAAATCAGAAAGAATGTCTTATTGATCCCAATTGTTAGCTGCTGCACTATCATGCCTCAACTCACCATGTTTTGGAGCAGAGGGATGTAGATTTGAATCTGGCATTTGTCTCACGGTGTGTTTCTGGCCTGAACTATCCCAGGTAGTGGACCACATTGCACATCTCTCAGTATCATGGCAGAGGCCTGGAAGTGAATAATTCATTTTTACCCCATTCTGAATGTGACACAGGGTGACAAATGAGAGCAAGACAGGAGTTTTTAAAACAAAGCAACATTGTTTGGGAGGGAAGTAGCATAACGTCAATCATTTGTTTGTTCCAGAAATATTGGCTTACATGTTGAAAAGCTTTACTACAAGGATAACATTCTAAATTTGTATCAGCAAAACAACATGAACACTGCTTGCTTCTAAATATTTAGATTGTTTAGATCTTTACATCGAATACTCAAGAATTTTATAAGGACTAAGTCAAACTAGTCTGGTTTTTCATTTAAGGGCAACAAAGATAATCCAGGAAATTACAGACCAGTGAGCCTTATGTCAGTGGTAAGGAAATTATTGGAGAAGATTCTTAGGGAAAAGATTTACTCACAATTGGAACAAAATGGAATTATTAGCAATAGGCAGCATGGCTTTGTGCAGGGAACGTCGCAAACTTAATTGAGTTTTTGAGGAAGTGACAAAGATGATTGATGAGGGCATGATGTTGTCTGTATGGACTTTGGCAATGCTTTTGACACGGTCCCTCATGGCATGCTGGTTCAAAACATGAAATCACATGGGATCCAGATGGATACAGAACTGGCTTAGTTATAGAAGACAGCGAACAGTGATGGAAGGGTGTTTTTCTGACAGGAGATCTGTAATCAGTTGTGTTGACAGGGATCAAGACTGGAAATTTTGTTGATTATAATATATGTAAATAATTTGGAGGAGAATGTAGGTGGCTTGATTAGTAAATTTGTGGATGATAGAAAAATTGGGGAGTTGCAGACAGTGACGAGGATTGCCAGACGATACAGCAGGATAGATATAGGCTGGAGACTTGGGCAAAGAAATGGCAGATGGAGTTTAATCTGGATAAATGTAAGGTGATACCTTTTGGAAGATCTAATGCAGGAAAGAAGTATACAGTAAATGGCAGAACACTTAGTAGCATCAGCATACAGATGGACTCAGGCATACAGGTCCACAGTTCAATTAAAGTAGCAACATAAGTGGATAACGTGGTCAAGAAGGCATATAGCATACTTGCCTTCAACAGTAAGGGCAAAGAGTATAAAAATGGGCAAGTCATGTTGCAGCTATGTAGAACTTTAGTTAGGCCACATTTGGAATATTGTGTACTGTTCTGGTTACTACAATGTAAAAAAAGACATAGAGGCTTTGGAGATGGTGCAGAAAAGGATGTTGTCTCACTTGGAGGGTATTAGTTATGAGGAGAGATGGGACAAACTTGCCTTGTTTTCACTTGAATATCGAAGGATGAGGGGCAATCTGATAGAACTGAACAAAATTATGAGAGGCATGGATGGAATGGATAGTCTTTTTTCCCAGGGGAGAAATGTTAATCACAAGGTGACATAGGTTTAAGGTAAAAGGGGGAAATTTTAAATGAGGCAAGTTTTTTACACAGCAGGTGGCAAGTGTCTGGAATGGTCTGCCAGAGGAGGTGGTGGAGATGATAAATAGCAATTTTTAAGAGGGATCTTGACAAATATATGAATAGGCAGGGAATAGAGGGACACGGACCACATAGATGCTAAAGCTTTTTAGTTTAGAAAGGCATCATGTGTCAGCCCTGTCTTGATAGACCAAAGGATTTGTTCCTGTGATTTACTGTTATTTGTTCTAAATACACACCAAATATAACTTGACTCAAAAGACAAAGGAAGCAATAAAAACAGAAAATGCTGGAAGTGCTTATCAGTTCTGGCAGCATTTGTGGAGAGAAAAATAATGTTTGCAAATTTCAGGTCATGGTGTTTCATCAGAACGTCTGAAAGATCACAATCTGAAACTTTAACTGCAATTTTTTTCTCTCTCCAAGGATGCTACCAGGTGTTCCTAAGCATTTCTAGCACTATCTGTTTCTATTTTAGGTTTTCAGCATCTGCAGTGTTTGTTTTATGACAAATAAATAAGTTGTAGCTACTATTTCAGTTTCATACAAAATGTCATAAATGTTTGCTACTACGGAAAAGGATCTTTCTGGCAGATTTGTGACAATAGTAGGAAGCAAGCACAGCCAAGATATTAAATAAACAACGTCATTCCACCAGGCATTCTTAACATACATGGCCACTGTATGTACGGACAGTATAAATTCCAAGTGGCGTAGAACAACATTACTTCGTCAAAGGCCTCACTGATGATATTACCTAGCATGGTGATGAAATGTCTGAATGAAAACAATCCAGCTCAGCGAGCAAGTCAATAACCTCTCACACAACCTGAGCTACAAATCTTTGCTAAAACCTTATACATGGCCACTGTGTTAGGATGGAGAGAAAAGATATGCAAAGACCCCATTCCTAAACATGTTTAGTGTCTCTAAGTGGAAAGTAAGAGAGGTTGGACTTTGACCAAGGGGCAGACAGCCAATCTTGCAACATTCAGGTTTACACACAGAAAATGATCACTTAATGGGATTTTAGTAAAGGTCACATTTATAAGATGATAAACCAAAAGGAAAGAACACTTTAAATAATGGATGAAAAGAAACTGAAGTGGAAAAGACTGAATTAGAAAGGAAATCATTAAATGGTTTGTTGCATAGTCGTGCTCTTCCACATGATGATACCGCATGAAATATTTCCATCATGAAGCCAAATCTGATGATACTATATGTTCTAATTACCAGAGCTTCTGTGAGTCAGTGACTTTTGAATATTTACACTGCCTTGCCACATGAGTAAGTGCCCTCAATGGATCACATCTGGACATATTCAAGTACTCAGATATTGGGTCTCAGAGGAGTGAGTTATGGAAAAGCAATGGAATATAATATAGAGAAGCCCAGAATCCAGCAAAGTTACAACTTACAATATTCCAACATTATGATAAGAATTATAATGTGTATCCAGTTTTCACCCAAGATTATAAAAGTAATGTTACCATCACTATTGTGCTCACTCCCCACATTGGCTCCCAGCCCACCAAGTTCTCAAATTTTAAATTTTTATACTCATGGTTGAATCCCCCGATGGCCTCACCCTCCCTGTGGCTGTCACCTCTTCCAGCCCCACAAACATGTGAGACCCCTGAATGCTTTCAAATTCTTCTTTCATCGGCATCAATGGGTTCTTTCCTCCCACCATTGGTGCCAATGTAATCAGTTACCTCAATTCTAAGCTTGGGTATTTCCTCTCTCAAACACTACTGTCTTCTGTTTTCCTTAATACACTGCTGAAATCCTACTACTTTGACCAAGTTTTGTGTCAACTATCCCAATTACATCAACTTTGACTTTGTATCTTTCTTTTGTTTACTTGTTTTTTTTTACTTGAGGCACTTTACTGAATTGAAGACACTATATAAATGCAAATTGCAGTAAGTGAGAATGAAAGAAGGAAAATGGTTACTCAGTGCTTCTCCTTCAGTGGAACATGTACACTTTTCACTATCTGAAGTTCTAATTTATTTAATTTTCTGATGAAATGATCCCCAACAGAACTATCAAACTTCTAGTACCTTGGAAGTAATTGAATTAAACTGCCAAAAAAATTCAATCTACTTTACCTGTCCACATTACTCAGAATAGTCCAGTTGCTTTATAACTCGATTCAAAGAAGAATCGCCTTTATCTAAATACTTCAAATCCATCACATCCAACCCCTCTAAAGAGTCAGCCAACAATGAGCTGCCACTTTGAGCATATTCACAGCACTGTGATTTTGCCAATGAAAATTTGTGTGAAAGAGTTCCTTAGCCTCGTTTTACTCCATACTTTTCAATGCAGTCAAGGCAGACACATGTTGGTATCAGCACATATGCAGTACAAATACGATAAAGAAACCACAGTAGGACCCAGCAACCTCCAGAACTAATCATTTAAAATGTTGGATTAATAAAGGGATGCATGTCGAATTTGTAATAAAAAAATTACAGGTGAGAGGGGATTAGTATCTTACAATTGCTGGGTCAGGGGCTCCAAAAAAATCTGAACTGTGTTAAAAGTCCATGAAGCATTGCCCTTTTAAGCCGTTGGGGCATTCTTGCAACTGGTAGCAATCAGGCGAGCGGCTGCAATGGACAGGAAATCTAAAATTAGTTTTTACTACCTATAATAGAAGATTTACGGTATGGTTTAATTTGTCGTCTCCGGGCTAAACTGTAAGAGAGAACTAAACCAGCCGGTCATGGACATGGGCTCCGGCGCTTCTCATAGACTCACTATCAGCCTCTACCCGCTCTCGGCCCAAGTCTTGACCGAAACATCCACAACAGCGGCATATTTAGCATTTTTATTCTTTTTTTTTCTTTCTTTTCAGCTATTTCACTCCTTTCCCTTCTTCACTTTGTTCTTTTTACCTTATTCCGGGCAAAAAAAAGTAACTTTAACCCATGTCAGACTCGGTGTATCACTTCTAACTTTGTTCATGAAGGGGGAAACGTGAAATTAATAAAGAGAAGGATTGTGCATTTGATGGTGTTATCTTGATGTGAATAACGGCGTTGTTAAGTGTGATTAAGACACGCGAAACAGATGATTTCAGGGCAGTAACTTGATAGAAGAAATGTAACTTAAATAAACGTTAACTGACTTTCACTCAATCCTTTCCCAAGAGCGCTGAATAATTAAGAGTTTTAAATGTGAAATTAGTCTTTTTTTTCCAAAAAAAGTCGAAACATAATGCTACAAATTAAAACCCGCAAATTAAAAGGTAGGTTCCGAGACAGCAGTCTTTCCTATTTCCACTAAGTTAGATAGGCATCTGGACAGTATAACTGAGCAAACCTCGCTCCTGGCTTTGAGCTTTTAGAAATCCCAAGGAAACGTGATCCCCTAAACTAACCCAGAAATTACTTTTTAAGCACGTGTCAGATTAGTTCAGACAAGGGATGGGGGGATTTTACTATTTATGGGTCAGCGGGTAATGAGGGCAAGACAGTGTAAAAACATAGTTGGGGGTACTTCATTCATTGATTGAAGAGGATAGCTGAACAGAGACAACTGGGGAGAATATAACCGTAAAGGTGAGCGCTCCTGAGGCGGGGTGGGGGGGATGAAAAAACCAGGGAAAGAGGCAATTTCGGAGTCAGCAAAATGGCTCAGCGCACTTGAAAGCAGGAAAAGGTGGGAGAACATGAGCAAACGGTGACCGCAAAATCTCAACGCCTTTAGTTTGGAGCCCTGATGGGCTCTAAAGTAAATATTTAACACAGCGGCTTCATCACTTGCCCGGCAGAAAACAAAACATTTGACAGGGAACAGAAGAAATCCCTGACTCTGAGGCGTTTCTAGTCTGCCTGATGTGACAGTACATTTCTCTGAGTTGAGCCGTTCCGTTATTCCCTCTGCATGAAACACAAACACTTTGTGGCTGCGAATTCTGTTTCTCTTATGTATACATAAAATCGCCAATCAGGATATCACGTCACTACAGTGCAGATACTTTGACTGATATGGACTACCAGGAGGTAAACATCTTTCTAACATCTGCAGAATCATTTCAACTGCGTCCCATTCGCTGTAAAATAGAACGTGACTGGGAAAGAGAAAAAAAAAGACGTTTACACGCGTTAACAGTCACCGATCGGGTAGAGTCCCTCTCTTTTTGTACAGTCAATGCTCATTTATTTCCAATACATACATTTTAAGACGAAGCGGAGCGGCTGTGGGCTAGCTGGCTGGGTCAGAACTGAGCTTACTTACGGAGATTTGGAGCAGGCAGGCAGTCGGATGGCGGAGGTGCAGGTTCTGCTGTGAATGGGAGGCTCGGTGAATGGAATTCCTTATTTCGTTGAAATCTCCAATCACGGATCAGTGAGAGTGCCCAGACTCCCCATACACTCTGCAGCCTGGCCAGACAAAAACAGGAGGGAGGGGGGAGAAAGAGAGAGAGAGAGAGTGAGAAAGAGAGAGAGTTAGACAGGAAAAGAGGGAAGACAGCGAAAGTGTACGTGTGTGTGTGTTGGACAGGAAAGCGTAGAGGAGACAGAGGGGAAAAAAGGAAGAGACGGAGAGAAAGTATCAGACAGAGAAAGAGCAAACAGAGGGCAAAATCCAAAAGACAAGGGGGTCAAAGACGGAAACTTTAAAAAAAGAAACTGATGGGAAGGCCGGACTGAGACGAGGAGGAAAAGATTTCCGAAAGGACAGGGAATGATATGTTCACACAGTGACGGAACCCAAAACCGCAAATGAATGAGAGTCGGAAGTGAATTCAGAGGAAAGGAGATAAAATGGGAAGAAGAGAAAAAAGGGATGAGGAAGATGGAGTATAGAAAGTTTCCAATTAGAAAACTGCACCATAAATCGGCAGAGAGAGAATCACACTAGATGAGGAACATTAGAAATTGCACGTAGATGTAAACAGAAGCTTTCTGAATGAAATCTGTAAAGAAATGTTGATGATATTTGCTGATGTTATAACAAGCCTGTAACAGTTCTGTTTTACTGAGCGCATTGGGCTGTGTTCAAACAGAAGTCTGATTGTGGTACCTGTCCTGTTCGCTGCCTTTTTTCCCCTTTTTTTTTGCAGACGTGTTTACATTTCTGCGGTTTAGTCTATACCGGGTAACTTTTCTTCAGAACGCTAGACCACGCGCATGCCCCATTCCCTCGGCTCCCAGACATTCCTGAAGTCTGCCAATTTTTTTTTTGCCTTAAAAAAATAAGTTGTTTAAAAAAATCCCACAGACCCCCAAGACTGGGTCAGACACAGTGCTGCCTGAAGACTGGTGTGTGTAGTTTCTTTTAGAAACGCCAATCTCCCCACCTACACTCACCGCCGCCCCCACCCCTTCATCCCAACACCCCCACGTAAGAAGAACCTCCAAGACTCGGTTTCCTGTTTTTCAACTCAAAGGGAGCATGGGTCGACCCTTGTAGAAATTAAACAAGGTAGTGTGTCTGGAAAGACCAGGAATTGCGGGCAACTTGGACTATTCCTTGCACGTTTCAATACTGGAGTTCATTTTTCCTCAATTTTTCTCTCAAAATGCATGTGTCTTTTCTGAAGTTATTTCCTCATTTCTCTGCCTTTTCTTCCTTCACTTAGACCTGTATCCTTCCTCCTATATTTACACAACCTTAAATGCAATCAGACTGCACCAGTGATTAGGAAATCCATTTCTGTAACATTATTAGCTACCAGATGTGGAAAAATGATTAAGGCCTGATAGCAAAGTTGTAGCCAGCTTCCAAACGAACAGCGAAATGGTCGTTCTTATACATTTAAGATTCATACGATGCTCAGAAGCGCGCTATGAAAGTACGAAGGTGGTTTACGGGGAAAAGACTATGTGGATGCAGACATGAAGAGACCGTTTGCATTCCTAGTGTGATCGATATTACAAGGAATTACAACATTATCAGGATTTTCTTTTCGACTTCTCCCTGTGACAGTACATCAACGCGATAGGAATTTCTGGTGGAAAATGAAGGGTTTTTTTAATGATGTGTTTCCAACGCCACTTCTCTGGACCATTGTAAATGCTCGGCGACCATGCTTTCAGTCGTAGCTTCCACAGTCACGATAGGAAACTGTATTTTAAAATGTGATATAAACCTTGCATTTAAGTAGCCTTTATTTTACCTAGGATCTCGGGAGGCGTTCAAGCGCTTTGCAGCCAATGAAGTTCTTTTGAGGGATCACCACTGTTACAACGTAGTCAATTTTCACGCAGGGAAGATCCCAAAGTGGGTGAATGGGAAGTTCACCCGTTACAGTCATAATGTGCAAGTGAAAAATATAAACCGAGACTTTGGGAAAACGTTTTTTTCTGTTCTTGGACTCTGGGCTTGGGATTTTGCTCTTGTCCAGTTGAGGGGACTGATGGGCCTGCGTTTAAGTCCTGATCCTAAAATTACCACCGATACTGCAACCGCCAGGTACTGCACTGAAGTGTCACCTTCGATATTGTGCTGACATTTCTGGAGTGGTCATGAACTGTACCTAAATTCAGAAATCATTTCCACAGTAGTGTTACACCATGACTACGTAAATATGGCGTGCTAGTCCAAATATTATTAATCAGCCTGTTCAAGAAAGTTACGCGCAAGTCCTGGGGCGAGTGCAACTTGAAGGGAGCCACTCCATCTCAGAGATGGGGACACGATCACTGTACAACTAGTGCCCGAGTACCTGCTTTGCACCTATACGTTTCTGTGTGAATTTCTATTAGTTTATAACATGCCCGAATGGAACTGCTGAACTACATCAGGCGATGCTTAACACAGAATGAACTGCCACATTACAATCCATCATCTTCCAAGGTGGACGGCTACCATGGTTACCACATCATTTACATATTTATACAATGGCTATATGTTGAGCTAGTTTTCTTCATACTTGTAGGTTTTCATTTTTATATGTGCATTTGTCTGCATATTAATAATGTGAGTTTGCACAGATGAGGTTACAGGGATAGGGTAGGGAGTGGTCTGGGTGGGATGCTCTTTGGAAGGTCCATGCGGAGTGGATGGGCCGAATGGCCTGTTTCCACGCTGTAGGGATTCTACCATAAGCAATGAATCAGAAATTAGATAGATTTATATTAGGGATAATTGAGCCAATTAAAGAAAAAGTGATTTAACCCAGACTAAAACAAAATAGGATCCTGGTTCTCTCCCTCCTGTGCTTGTGCAATGACTTGAGTAATGGACGGTGTTGACACTCTCATCTCTGAGTCAGAAGGGTGGGGTTTTAAACCCCTGCAGGACTTCAACACAAAATCCCAGCTCAGACTTCAATGCAACCCGGAGGAGGCTGATACCTTTCTGATGAAGCTGCCCAGAGGCCCTGACTGCTATATCAAATGGACATAAAGATAACTGATTTTTATTTATTCTTTCATAAGAAGTCAATGTCGCTGGCTGGTCCAGCAATGTAATGGCTATTCCTAATTGCCATTGTGAGGGTGGGATGAGCAGTATCCTTGAACTGTTGCAGTTTATCTAGTATAGGTGTACCCACAGTGCTGTTAGTACGGGAATTTCCGCATCTTGACCCGGCAACACGGAACGGCGAACAGTTCGAATTCAGGGTGCTGTGTGACATGGCGTGGTTTTCAAGAAGATTAGGTGAGCTCTCTGATTTCCCAGCCAATGCTGTCCCTCAAAGAACATGACTAAAAATGGACATTATTTCATTGTTATCTGTGGGGCCTTCTGCTCAAATTAGCTGCAGTTTATCCAGATTACAACAGTGACTACACCTCAAAGGTGCTTCATTAGCTAGAAAGTATCTCAAGCCTACCCGATTTTAATACAGTCGGCATATAATGTCAACTCGTTCTTTTTTGATGGTATTTTGATGCATATGGGTTAGTTTTCTATGCATGTAGTTTGTTCTGATGTAGGTAGTACATATGTGTGTACGTATGATGTTTTGGATAGACATGATTGCAGCACATCTTATCACAACGCGTATACATGCGTGCCATCCTTATGCTACGTGCTATTTTTTCATGTACACTGTGTTTAATCTGTGTCGAGTACATTTCTAATCGCGTTTGGTGCGTCCAACTGGGCCCGCATTTCTGTAACTTTCGCTATATCATATTCAACATTAAAAAATTTCAGAAAATTAATTGTGTAGATTAGAATAGGGGACAAAGTAAGAGTTACCGAAAGCACCCCAGGACAGCACAGGGTTAACGACAACAACCCCGAGCGGTGGAATTTTACTGATTATGTGAATTAGCTAAATAATGATTCAAAGTTGTTAGAGTGGAGTCGTTGTTCAAATTATCTGGGATAAAATCGCTTCTTATTCACCATCAAATTCTGAGGCACCCAGAGTGTGTTATTCTTCATTCAAGATTCAATCAATTCACATCAGAGCCATCATTACTTTGGCCAAAAAAAATTGCGAGCGATCTTTATCAAAATGCCAAAACGTTTCAACTTTCTTTAAAATTTATGGAGGAATTTTTTAGAAAAGTTTTCTTTCAAGATATTAATTTATATAAACAGTACTCCTCTTGTGTAGAGTCTGAAACTGAATAAAATTCCTTTTACTATTCCGCCTTGTCTAAGATTTTTTTTTAATATATCATTTGAAGGAACTGGATGGATAAGCATTAACTGCCAGATGATCAGACGACACGTATTTTGAGAGCTCTTGGGGCAGAGACTTGAGCGGATCTGTCGCACATCTTTATGAGAAAATTTGAGAGATAGACGATGCGTTTTTTTTTTGGCGTTTTATTTTCCAGTCTGTGCAGCTAAAGAGAGAGAGAAAGAAAATCTCGCAACGTAGGGTCTAGACAGGAGAGTTTCTGTCCAAATCTGGAAGCCATTCGGCCAGACTGGGAACACTTACTGTGCAATGGAACTGATTGGAGAAATGCCGAGCTCAGATTTCACTGGAAGAATGGCACAAACTCCTTCTCTCAATTAAGAGTAAAAAATGGAAGGAGTTTGTATTTTTTTTATTGGAAGCGGAAGATCTAGCCTCCTAACACCTTTTGCTCAAATATGAACTCATTTTAACCACTTCGAGATGTTTTCCTCCAGATTGCCTAACTCGCTTCACCAGCAGTGACTCCCTGGAGCAACAAGGCGCTAGCAGAACGCGAACTCTGTCCTGCCCTCCAGCAAACCACAAGATTCACATACCTTGGCACTTTCAGTGGGACCAAGTTGGCGATGTTAGTACGCGGAAGCATTAACGACTTTTACTCACGAAGTGCTTACCAGAAGCGGCGCCCCAGTGACCTGACTGCCAACATTCATCAAGAGTTTGACATGAAACGTTGGGAGGGCTCCGGGGGCTTCAATTGTGGACCAGTGGCAGCCGGCGCGAAGGCGGAGCCGTGTGACAGCGCCTCCTGGAGGTGATTCCGTTCGGATAATTTCACACCTTTGGCACATCTCACGGTTGCTGTGGGTAGACAGTGGGAAGCAGTTCCCCGCCAGAGGGAAACACTGTGCTTGGTGTTCTGCCCCGCAGTACTAACACATAACACAGCAGGATTACCCCCACAGTCAGGTGTCCCACTGGGGAGATGCGTGCTGTAAACTGCAGAGTAACTTCCTCTGCGCGACTGTGGTCGGAGTTGGGGGCGCAGTCTCCAGTTTGCCTTGACAGAACGAAATGGATTGAACATGTCGCCAGAGATAGCGGCCAGGAAGAGATGTCTGGCTGTTTATATTCACAGCTCGCAGGTAAACGTGTGTTGTTAGGCATGGGGCCAGCTACAGAATGTAGAGATTTAGCTGAGTTTATCACTGGTGGCAGAAAGCGGACGGTTCTCCCATTGCCTTGGCCACCATCACTGCACCCAACATGTGCGCTACACTGAAACCCTTTAACTCACCCCAGACAATTCTCATACTCGCACTGTTTCTCTCAAATGTCGGAGGGTAGGTCGGAAATTCAAGACCCCCACCTCCCATGAGCCATTAAAAGAATGGGAAAGGGCATAGCGAGAGGAGCCTGCAGGGTCGGGCAGAGCACGATCCCAGTCAGGTGCTTTGATCAATGAAGAGGCAGCACCTTTCTCTGGAGTGGTATACTCTTACTGAAAGCCCTTGCAGCAACTTTCCAACTTCGCCATGCAACATTTCAAACGTCGGTTTTGAACTTCCAAACATGACTGCGGAGATGAAGGTTCCGTTCAGCTACCACAGAGACTCAGATGTGAACGGAACTTCACGCGTCCCTATGCACCTTCACGTCCGAACCTGCAATATTTCATAGACTTGGGAGCCCACCGAACAGTATAACTGAAGCCTGCCCGCCCCGCCATGCTTCTTGAGGTGATTACCGGTTGCAATACTTTCTCTACTCTGTACTATTCACAACAAAATTATTATTGAAAGACCAAGACATATCCTTTACTCAGATTCGTTCAGAGGCAACCAGGGTGAATAGTCGATGTTTAGGTACTGGACATTAGAAGAGTTATTGAACAAAACGCACGCTGCTTGAGTTGTTCCAATCCACCTCTTCATTGATTTACTACCGATGAACCCCTCTTCACCCCATTCTTCCTGTTAGTGATTCATTTTATTAAAATCGGATTTTGAGGGATAGCTGACATTGTCAAGTTTCATGCTAAGAATTCCTGGCTCCGTCCAAGACATTGCATTATCTTGCAATTTCCTTCTGCTGTTTTATCTTCATGTATTTTAGGAAGGGAATTCTAGACCTTTAGGGCCTTGGCAGCAATTGCCAGCCAATAGAGGATGACAAAATCAGAAAAGGGAAAGATGCCAGAATTGGAGCAGTAGATATCTCAAAGGGCTGTAGATTGGAGGAGACTACAGAGATCAGGAGGGGAGAGATCATAGAAAGGTTTGAAAACCAAAATGAGAATTTTAGAATGGAGGCATGGCAGGATGGGGCCCAATGTAGATCAAGTCAGAAGTCACAGGACACCAGGTTATAGTCCAACAGGTTTATTTGAAATCATCAGCTTTCAGGGCACTGGTCCCTTCTCAGGTGAAGTGACTTCACCTCTCTTATGAGCAGCACTGCAAAAGCTTGTGATTTCAAATAAACCTGTTGGACTATAACCTGATATCATGTGACTTCTGACTTTGTCCTCCCCAGTCCAACACCTGCACCTCCACATCAATGTAGATCAGCCAGTAAAAGAGTGATGGATGACTTAGTGGAAATGCAGTGCAGACACAGCAGGATGAGCTGAGCAGTTTTTTGGGGGGGGGGGTGGAAATAAGGTAGTGCCCCAGGACAGCATATCCAGATGAAGTAATTCAATTACATATAAACACATCTTCCAATAAGGTGTTGTTTACAATAGTTAGTATTTGCTCATGTCACTGTCCTTAAAGACAGATCTCAGCTAAATTGGCTCGGGCAGAATCATTACAGCTTGTTACTAAAAGTAAATCAGTTTCCAATCATTTATAGAATTACTCAGCGCAATTTCAACCCAAGTTACTTTACAATTCTCAAAGGAAGCAAAGATCAGCTAAAGTTGTCCTTTTAAAAAGGATGTGTGAAATTGAAAAGGATTTTTCCTTATACTGAAAGGGAATTTCCACCTATTTACTATGAGGAAAACTGTTGGAAAGTGGCTTTCAAACTCTCGCTACAGCAGACATACCTTCTGGTACAGTGTAAATCAACTCTAGTTACACATCACAACAGAAATAACAGTTTTCTTGCTGTTAAACCTGTTTGGAAATTCCCAAAACTGCAAATAAAGGCCACAGAGTTATTTCCTGGGAAGATTCAGTCTGCTCTCTATGTGAAATGTTGTCCTAAATGTACAGATTCTTTCAATTTTTGTAAAGGATTTGCGATTTCACTGGAAGTGGTGGGCAGAGGAAATCATCTGAAAAACAGTCATGATATTGCTACATAGATGCTGGAAATTTCCACAAGGTTTATCCAGTCAAAATGGGACTACTCCCAAATGGGATTTCCACCCGGCATCCATTAAAGTTACATTAGAAAACCTATGTAAATTCCCAGTAGTAGTGGCCACAGTAATAATTCCCTTTATATGCCGCACTAATGCTGACATATTGATTGGCAATGCCAATTGACAAGTAGGGGCTATGTTTTCAATTGTACCATGAAGAGCAGATAATAAGCCATTTTATGAAAATGAAAGAAAAGCTTGTGCGTTTTTGTAGCACTGTTCAAAACTTCAGGTGCATCAAATCACTTTACAACCAATGAACCACTTTTTGTTTAATGTGTCATCATTCCTGTAAAACAGGAAAGATTACAGCCAATTTATCCTATAAGCAGAAATATCTTATTGCCCAGGTAATCTTTCTTAATAAAACTGGTTGAATGATAAATGTTGGTGAACACACTAGCAAAATCTCTTCCCTGAAATTGAAAAATCTTGTACATGCAGCTCTAAAGGCAGTCAGGGCGTCAGTATAACAAACCGTCTGAAAGACAGAATTGCTGATGGTGTGATACTATATACAATCGACGTTGGATGATTATTTGGATAAAAATAATGTGCAACGTTGTGGAAAAAAAGGATATTGGTTATAGGTAATGATGCTCTTTTGAAGAGCCAGTGCCAGTGCATTGGGCTGAATGGCCTCTTTCCTCACTCTAAGGCTTCTGTGACTCCCATAATGCTGTATCGAAGTGTCAGTGCATATTTTTGTGCTCAGGTCTCTAGACTGGGTCATGAACTCAAGAGCATCTGAGTCAGATGAAATTGCTACTGTTGAATCACACTGACGTAAATGATACTGGCTACGGTGATAGCTTAATGGATAAAACTGTTGCGTAATAATAACTCAGCTGCACAGGTCCTTGTCTGAGTTAAGCTGATGAAATAATAGAACAACACTGAGCTGCTCAGCTATCGAAGAAGAAATGATACTAAAATGTTAAGATCCATAGTCAAGGACATTGTACAGTTTTGATGCATTTGAAAACAATTTCAACAGAGAGGGATTCAGAGACCTTACAGCAAGCCAACCACTTCTGCACACAGAGCAGGGCAGCTTTTGGGGGCAGCCCTCCTGAGAAAGCCCAGATGGCCCCTCAGCTCACCGCCACTCCTTTGCCACTATCTACTGTCTACACAAACAGCAGCAGAAGTAGGTATTCACAACCAAACCAGGATATACTCTTCTTGATACACAAGAAAGACCGTGAGCAACTCACGAAGGTTAACACACAAACAATAGAGTTTTAACCAGGTCCTGACTAGAATCCCTCAAAAATTCTCCACATCCATTTCTTCCAATTAGTTATCATTTAAGACTAACAAGGAGGAAAGAAGCTTAATTGACAATTCTGGGAACCACACAGTTGCTCACAAAGGTAAATATATTGCATAAATCCAGCCTTACAGCAATAATGTTCAACACCACCAAGTTATTTATACTTCTGTAAAACTAAGGCATCTTCTGTAGCATTCGTAACAGTGGCCTTTGCAGAGTGGAACTAAAAGGCTTGGTGATGGGTCTGCTCAACTGAAAGCACAGTCAAAGACCCTAAGATGACAAGAATATAAAGAGATGACTCAGTTAAGTTTTTGGTTTGTAAAGTGAGCTGTGAGCTCCTTTATGATGAGTGAAAATTCGATCGTGCTACGCAGAAATGCCACTGAAAATGAAATGCCTTTAGAAATCATAGAGACATAATAATATGGCTAGAATTGGTTTTATATTCCATATCCACTAGGAATCAATGAATTGTACCAAATTAGAGTTGACTGAGTGATGCTTATAGTTTACATGGAATGGTCACCAGGTGGTCAACCCTTTGGTGCAAGCTGAGGTCACACAGAGGCTTGAAATTCATGCTGTGTAGAAACCTGAAAAATATCATCAGTTGTAAAAATCAAGCTTCAAAACAGGTTTTTAAAAAATGATAACATAAATATCTCTCAAAGGCCCTTTTAATGATAAACTTCCACCCCCAGGCCATGAAGAATTTTTATAAGTAAAATTGAAGATTCCTTTTTTGCAAATTTTTGACAACAAAAATTTTCAGTACTGTATTGTTAAATTATTGATGGAGTGAGAAATTGGCTGAAGACATTTTCAAAAGTATTTTAAATAATTTAAGTGGTTCTGTTCTCTTAGCTGATCCTTCATTGGTAATTTTTAACTTGGTTTCCAATCTGCCTAATAATATTTCAAGCAATGACCATTATTAATTTCCTGCGATTTATTGATTCTTATCGGAATTGATTATATTTAAATCAATTAACCAAATTAAGCATTTAAAATAGTTAAATAATTTGTGATGGTAGATAGAGAGTAACTATTCTGATGGGAAAGTGCAGAAAAATATGGCATAACCATCAAAGTAGAGCCAATCCATTCAATGATGATTTAAGGAAGTTCTTCACAGTCTGAAACTTTCTCACCACCAAAAATACTATTGAATTCAGGTTATTTGAAGAATTTCAAAATGGATAGATTTTTGTTAGGTAAAGGTAATACAGATGACGAAGCAACAGGTAGATGGAGTTACAATAAAAATCAGCTATGATCAAATTGAATGGTAAAATAGGCTGAATCGCCCTATGTTCCCAAGTGTTTTTTTCTAAGTTCATTCATGAGATGGGCGATGGGCTAGCATTTATTGCCCATTCCTCGAGCTGCCTCTGAGGATGAGGGATTGTCGTTTTTGTCTCAAAGACTGTGAGTGTCTAGAATTGCCTTCCTCAAATCCTTAAATATTTTTAAGACATAGGTAGATAGACCCTTGATTTCCAAGGGTGCTGAAACAATATCAGGGAGATGCAGGACTGTAGAGTTTAGGTAACAGCAGATCAGCCACGATCATATTGAATGGTGGAGCAGGTTCAAAGGGCCATGTGACCAAGTCTTGTTCCGTGTTCATATGTTTATTAACTGCTGCAGTCAATGTGTTAAAGATACATCAGAAGTGCTTTTTGGGAGCGAGTTCCAGGCTTTTGACCCAATTTCAGTAAAAGGACAAAAATATATTTTCAAGTCAGGACGGTGAGTGGCTTGGAGAGGAATTTGCAGGTGGTGATATTCCCATTTTTCTGCTGCTCTATCCTACTTTGTGGTAGTGGTGTGTGTTTGGAAGTTGACGTCTAAGGAGACTTGGTCAATTTCTGTAGTTCATCTTGTACATGGTACACACTGATGCTACTGGGCATCAATGGTCAAAGGAATGAACATTCTGGATACAGTTGCTTTGGCTTCTTAGTCAAGATTTTCATAGATTATGTAATGAATAAAATGATTTGCATAATACGAATGAGACCCTTCAACATGAGTTGAGTTCCATTGCATATATTAAAAGGGAGATGTTGGTTTATAGATTACAATGGGATAAAACATGAAGGCATGTACAAAGCAAAAGACAAGGCAAAACCAAAAATATATTGAAAAATGTTTTGCATTCTATCATTCTGGTTGCTGATTGATAGTCAAAGAAATAATTTTTTAATTCATTCATGGGATGTGGGCATCACTGGCTAGGCCAGCATTTATTACCCATCCCTAATTTCCCAGTTAAGAGTCAACCACATTGCTGTGGGCCTGGAGTCATATGTAGGCCTGACTATGTAAGGATGGCAGATATTAATGAACCAGACAGGCTTTTCCAACAATTGACAAGAGGTTCATGGTCATCATTAGACTCTCAATTCCAGCTTTTTTTAAATATACCATTAGTGAACTGTGAGGACATGCTCCCATCTTCTTCTTCCAGCAACTGTCTAGCTGCATGTTCCTTTGGTGAAAACATATACATCTCTTTCAACGATAACAAGGTGTGGAGCTGGATGAACATAGCAGGCCAAGCAGCATCATAGGAGCAGGAAAGCTTGACGTTTCGGGCCGAGACCCTTCATCAGAAATGCGGGAGGGGAAGAGGGTTCTGAAATAAATAGGGAGAGAGGGAGAGGCGGCTAGAAGATGGATAGAGGAGAGGATGGGTGGAGAGGAGACAGACAAGTCAAAGAGGCGGGGATGGAGCCAGTAAAGGTGAGTGTAGATGGGGAGGTAGGGAGAAGATAGGTCAGTCCAGGGAGGTCGGACAGGTCAAGGGGGTGGGATGAGGTTAGTAGATAGGAGATGGGGGTGCGGCTTGAGGTGAGAGGAGGGGATAGGTGAGAGGAAGAACAGGTTAGGGAGGCGGGGACGAGCTGGGCTGGTTTTGGAATGCGATTGGGGGAGGGAAGATTTTGAAGCTTGTGAAATCCACATTGATACCATTGGGCTGCAGGGTTCTCAGGCTGAATATGAGTTGCTGTTCCTGCAGCCTTCAGGTGGCATCATTGTGGCACTGCAGGAGGCCCAGAATGGACATGTCGTCTGAGGAATGGGAGGGGGAGTTGAAATGGTTCGCGACTGGAAGGTGCAATTGTTTGTTGCGAACTGAGCGCAGGTGTTCTGCAAAGCGGTCCCCAAGCCTCCGCTTGGTTTCCCCGATGTAGAGGAGGCCACAACGGGTACAGCGGATGCAGTATACCACATTGGCAGATGTGCAGGTGAACATCTGCTTGATGTGGAATGTCTTCTTGGGGCCTGGGATTGGGGTGAGGGAGGAGGTGTGAGGGCAGGTGCAGCACTTCCTGTGGTTGCAGGGAAAAGTGCCGGGTGTGGTGGGGCTGGAGGAGAGTGTGGAACGGACAAGGGAATCATGGAGAGCGTGGTCCCTCCGGAAAGCAGACAAGGGTGGGGAGGGAAAAATGTCTTTGGTGGTGGGGTCAGATTGCAGATGGCGGAAGTGTCGGAGGATGATGCGTTGGATCTGGAGGTTGGTGGGGTGGTATGTGAGGACAAGGGGGATTCTTTTTTGGTTGTTATTGCGGGAACGGGGTGTGAGGGATGAGTGCGGGAAATGCGGGAGACACGGTCGAGGGCATTCTTGACCACTGCGGGGGGGAGGTTGCGGTCCTTGAAGAATGAGGACATCTGAGATGTAAGGGAGTGGAATGCCTCATCCTGGGAGCAGATGAGGTAGAGGCGAAGGAATTGGGAATAGGGGATGGCATTTTTGCAGGAAGGTGCGTGGGAGGAGGTGTGTTCCAAGTAGCTGTGCGAGTCGGTGGGCTTGAAATGGATATCAGTTTCTAAGTGGTTACCCGAGATAGAGACAGAGAGGTCCAGGAAGGAGAGAGAGGTGTTCGAGATGGTCCAGGTGAACTTAAGGTTGGGGTGGAAGGTGTTGGTGAAATGGATGAACCGTTCGAGCTCCCCGTGGGAGCACGAAGCGGCGCCGATATAGTCATCAATGTAACAGAGGAAGAGGAGGGGTTGAGGGCCAGTGTAGGTACGGAAGAGGGATTGTTCCACGTAACCTACAAAGAGGCAGGCATAGCTTGGGCCCATGCAGGTACCCATGGCCACCCCCTTTGTCTGTAGGAAGTGGGAGGAATTGAAAGAGAAGTTGTTGAGGGTGAGGACGAGTTCGGCTGAGCGGATGAGGGTGTCAGTGGAGGGGGACTGGTCAGGTCTGCGGGACAGGAAGAAGCGGAGGGCCTTTAGGCCATCAGCATGGGGAATACATGTGTTTAGGGACTGGACGTCCATAGTAAAAATGAGGTGTTGGGGACCGGGTAATTGGAAGTTCTGGAGGAGGTGGAGAGTGTGGGTGGTGTCATGGACGTAGATAGGGAGTTCCTGGACCAAGGGGGTGAAAATGGAGTCAAGATCGGTGGAGATGAGTTCAGTGGGGCAGGAGCAGGTGGAGACAATGGGTCGACCAGGACATTCAGGTTTGTGAATTTTGGGAAGGAGATAGAAGCGGGCGGTGCAGGGTTGGGGAATGATGAGGTTGGAGGTGGTAGGTGGGAGGTCACCTGAGGTGATGAGGTTGTGGATGGTTTGGGAGATGATGGTTTGGTGCTTGGGGATGGGGTCATGATCCAGGGAGCGGTAAGATGAGGTGTCGGAGAGTTGGCGCATGGCCTCAGCGATGTAGAGGTCAGTGCGCCATACGACAACTGCGCCTCCCTTGTCCGCGGGTTTTATGGTGAGGTTGGGATTGGAGCGGAAGGAGCAGAGGGCTGCACGTTCTGCGGGGGAGAGGATGGAGTGGGTGAGAGGGGTAGAGAGGTTGACCAATCCCTCCACTGACACACTCATCCGCCTTGCCAAACTCGTCCTCACCCTCAACAACTTCTCTTTCAATTCCTCCCACTTCCTACAGACAAAGGGGGTGGCCGTGGGGTACCCACATGGGCCCAAGCTATGCCTGTCTCTTTGTAGGTTACGTGGAACAATCCCTCTTCCGTACCTACACTGGCCCTAAACCCCACCTCTTCCTCCGTTACATTGATGACTGTATCGGCGCCGCCTCGTGCTCCCACGGGGAGCTCGTACAGTTCATCCACTTCACCAACACCTTCCACTCCAACCTTAAGTTCACCTGGACCATCTCGAACACCTCTCTCTCCTTCCTGGACCTCTCTGTCTCCATCTCGGGTAATCACCTAGAAACCGATATCCATTTCAAGCCCACCGACTCCCACAGCTACCTAGAATACATGTCCTCCCACCCACCTTCCTGCAAAAATGCCATCCCCTATTCCCAATTCCTTCGCCTCTGCCTCATCTGCTCCCAGGATGAGGCATTTCACTCCCGTACATCTCAGATGTCCTCATTCTTCAAAGACCGCAACTTCCCCCCCGCAGTGGTCAAGAACGCCCTCGACCGTGTCTCCCGCATTTCCCACAACACTTCCCTCACAGCCCGTCCCCACAACAACGACCAAAAAAGAATCCCCCTCATCCTTACGTACCACCCTACCAATCACCGCATCCAGCGCATCATCCTCCGACACTTCTGCCATCTGCAATCTGACCCCACCACCAAAGACATTTTTCCCTCCCCACCCTTGTCTGCTTTCCGGAGGGACCACGCTCTCCGTGACTCCCTTGTCCGCTCCACACACCCCTCCAGCCCCACCACACCCGGCACTTTTCCTTGCAACCGCAGGAAGTGCTACACCTGCCCCCACACCTCCTCCCTCACCCCAATCCCAGGCCCCAAGAAGACTTTCCACATCAAGCAGATGTTCACCTGCACATCTGCCAATGTGGTATACTGCATCCGCTGTACCCGTTGTGGCCTCCTCTACATCAGGGAAACCAAGCGGAGGCTTGGGGACCGCTTTGCAGAACACCTGCGCTCAGTTCGCAACAAACAATTGCACCTCCCAGTCACGAACCATTTCAACTCCCCCTCCCATTCCTCAGACGACATGTCCATTCTGGGCCTCCTGCAGTGCCACAATGATGCCACCTGAAGGCTGCAGGAACAGCAACTCATATTCAGCCTGAGAACCCTGCAGCCCAATGGTATCAAAGTGGATTTCACAAGCTTCAAAATCTCCCCTCCCCCGGTCGCATCCCAAAACCAGACCAGCTCGTCCCCGCCTCCCTAACCTGTTCTTCCTCTCACCTATCCCCTCCTCTCACCTCAAGCCGCACCCCCATCTCCTATCTACTAACCTCATCCCACCCCCTTGACCTGTCCGTCCTCCCTCAACTGACCTATCTCCTCCCTACCTCTCCACCTACACTCACTTTTACTGGCTCCATCCCCGCCTCTTTGACTTGTCTGTCTCCTCTCCACCCATCCTCTCTTCTATCCATCTTCTATCCGCCTCCCCCTCTCTCCCTATTTATTTCAGAGCCCTCTTCCCCTCCCCCATTTCTGATGAAGGGTCTCGGCCCGAAACGTCAAGCTTTCCTGCTCCTATGATGCTGCTTGGCCTGCTGTGTTCATCTAGCCCCACAACTTGTAATCTCGGATTCTCCAGCATCTGCAGTACCTATTATCTCTGATACATCTCTTTCGATGTCAACATTGCTTTAATGTACACTGGAAAGAATCTACTGCGTGCTCACAGACGATGAAAAGTTTAAAAAAGTGTGAAGGGTTAGTTGCATGCACACTACCACAGAACTAACATACACTATACTTGCGATGGATAATCCTGGTCTTGCAGGAAAGAGCACACATTCTGCCTCAGCTGCAAAAAAATCAAGTACTCATGGGTAACATCAGGATTCAGCAGTAACTTGGAGAATCATGAATTAGATTATGATTACCTTGAAGAGCACCACAACCTCAACAATTAGATCTGCAGTTCCCATTCATTTCTACAATATAGGTCAATGAGAGTAAAAGAGAGAAATGTTAACTTGATGATGCAACCATGAGCAGCCTGTTGCTCGATTCAATTTGTGTTTTTTGTGGTTGTCTGGAAGCCGCCAATGGCACTGAGGATCAGTGCATTGGTCATTTTCACTTCCACTGAGTCAGTTGGCTGGATTTTACAATTTGGCTGTTAGTTTGGTTTCAGGAACAAACGTAGAACTGAGATCCCTTTCTCAATGAGTAAATCATCTTTTCCTGGATGTGGGGCCCTGTGATTTTAAGATTCCTTCTAAATGAGTTTTTAATTCCTACTTTAAAACATGTGGTATGTGTCCCATCTGCCATGTCTCTATCATAGAATCATAGAATCCCTGAAGTGTAGAAGCAAGCCATTCAACCCATCGAATCCACACTGCCCCTCTGAAGAGCATCTCACCCAGGCCCACTCCACTCCTACACTATCCATGTTATCCAGTATTCCCATGGCTAATACCCCGAGCCTGAATATCCCTGGACACTATGGGCAATTTAGCATGGCCAATCCACCTAACCTCTGCATCTTTGGACCGTGGGAGGAAACCGGAACACCCAGAGGAAACCCATGCAGGCACAGGGCAAATGTGCAAACTCAATACAGACAGTTGCCAAAGGCTGGAATCGATCTCAGGTCCCTGGTTCGGCGAGACAGCAGTGCTAACCACTGAGCTACCATACCGCCCACTCTCAGTTCCTGTATCCTCCAGGCTAGGAACTCCCAAACTGTAGTATGCGTATATAGAGAATTAGAATTTAAGATGCTTCATTGTGGATACTCTGTCTGTTATATTTTCCCCAAATGATCATGGATTAATCTAAGAAAATAGGTAACTAGTTGTCAGAGACCTCTCAGCCCTTCTTCATGAAAGTTGGGGGTCTCCACAGAAGACTTGCTGTCCTCCAATGTACTTGGAGCCAGCAGAATCGCACACCATCTGTGAGGAAGAGCCCATCATCAGCATTAACTCAACCTTTTGGCTAGAGAAGTTAGACAAGCCACCCACTTCCAGCAGTTTCTTGGGAACATGAGAATCCTGACTGAAGATGGATTTACAGGGTCTGCAGGTGTGAGGGATCAACTGCTCTACAGATCTTTAACTTCAAATGCTGATGAATGGCTCCAGGAGACACCCATGTTTACAGGATAGCCAACCAAGGGAAATGGAAGCACTTTGTTCCATCGCATGGGTAATCTCTATTCCCTGAGAGGAACATGGTTCTGAGATCCTGTCACTGATCTGTACATAGGAATGCCAGGAGGAGTAAGTGAGGCAGGACTGATCTTCTAGAAAACCGGTCAATGCAGGATGGGAAACTTTGTGGAAAAAGAACTGTTTAGGTACGAAATTCAGAGTTCTCTTTCTTTTCGACAAACCTCTGCCTGTAACAGAAAATCATTGCATCATTTAATACATTACATACACTTCAGACAAGCGTGTGTAGCATGTAACAACCTTGAACTGAGTTTTGTTTAGTTGAGAAATGTTAGATTGATTTGTGTGCAGATACAACACAAAAATCCAACCACAAAATTCATGCAAAAAAATTCAAAAAAATTCAAGTAGTAGCTTTAAGCTAAAGAAAAATGACCCAAGGGACTTCACAATGGATGTTGGCAAAGAAAGGAGTGTGAGTCATGGGGTAAAAATTGTAGGGGCTGATTAAAACCTGGCCAAAAAGATGGGTCTTTGGAATTATTTTAAAGGATCAAAGACTGGAGAGATTTGGGAGAGAACAGAGCCAATGTGTAGGAAAAAACCTGCTTCTCAAGCTATTAGTAAAATAAATGCACCTATGCTCAAATAAACAACCTCATCAATCACATTAATTATGAGTAGAACTTTCAAGTCTTTGAGTTGTGCATGTGTATGAAGACTTTGCACAGTACATGGGTGTTAAATGACTTAAAATATTAAACTTGTGGATGGATGATCAGTAGGTAGATCTTGAAGGAACATGCAACAAATAAGGCTTAGAAATCTCCGCGCTAGACCAAAACAGCTCTACCATTTGTGTTTCACACCAGGTCCTGCCTGGCATTATTCTGTGTGTTAAACATCAATTCCTCTTCCATTAGATCTCACTGATAAATTTTGCCACAAAGATGTTAGTTGGATAAATCAATTTATTTCATGTACAGAAAAAATCTGACAGGATTGCACATTGATGTAATCCCTTTACCTGTGTAGGGTTAAGTTTGGACTTTCATTGCCAACATTGCTTGTTTTTATCAATTTAAACAACCTTCTCAAGTAAAACGGGGTTAAAAGCTGCTCTCATGAAATTTACACATGAGCATAACAGCATCTTTTTTGACATTAGCTGCGTTTACACAAATAATTACTAAATATTTCTCTAGCATCATGAAACAAACTGTGTATTCAACTTTCATCACAAGTGGAGCACAAGGCATCCATTCATTAAGTACAGCAGACTAACCCACTAATATTTCTATTGTGAAATGCGTGGTGTCAATTTGTTACCCGGGCAATGAAGATATTTAGTCATGATCCATTATTTATGACAACATATGAAAGCTTTTATGTTTTTACTGGTTTTCGACCAACCACATCTCAAGTAGTTCAGCCATTCAAAGAAATGGTTTCTGACTCTAACAGGTTTAAGTTTTCTGTTTGATAAGTGTAAAAGACAAGTCTTATTGATAACGCAGCTATAGCTTCGCCCACACGCCCTTGTGTAAGAAACTAGCAGCAAGAGAGTCAGAATAAGAACAAAAAATGTTGGATAAACCCAACACATCAGGAATCATCTGTGGGAAGAAACAAAGCTTCAAGCATCTTTGGTATTTTATTTTTGTCATGTAAGAGAATCAGAATGGTCCATGCTGGCCACAGACAGCAGATGTCATGAGGACAATAAGCATTTCACACTATTAATGGCTTATCAAAGGCCCCAACAACTAATAAAAAACTAATTACTTGGCACGCTGAACATTCTCACAGGATTGAAATCTTTAAGGCTATCATTCAATCTCACATCAGTAATGCTTGAATTATTCACCAGACTTACGACATTGGAGAATGATTATAAGGGATATTTTTAATGGAAAGAACAATTGGAAAGAGCTGTGCTAATATCACTTTCACTATGGTTCACCGATTGGTCAGAAGTTCAGTCATGTTGAAATCATGTTGAGCAATTAAGTGGCTAACTAACAAAATGCTCCGGCTGGCCACCTGCTCTAAAGATGGAATCATCTTGAGATTCAGGCCTCAACTTAAATAGACCAGACAATTTTCAATCCAAATTCAGGTTAGCGCAAAAAGCAAGTGACCAGGAAATTGCATGTGGTCATTTTTATTGGTAATGGCAAAATACTAGGGTGTTGGGGTTGACAAAATTTTCAGAGTATTGGAAGTGCAATTCTTCACTCATAACTTGAAGGTCCTTGTCACCCACAATCAAGCTTGAAATGCCATAATGACTGAAGTGTGCCTTCAGGTATTCTATATTCTGGTAGTCATCGACTTAAACTGTTCTAACTCCCAGTAGTCTGAATATTGGTCAAGTTGGCAGGATAATTAGTTGCTATGGGAGTGAAGAGGTCTACTCCAGGCTTTATCCATGATCTGTCTGAGATGTCGTGTGTCATAGATAGCTCTTTAGCTTTTTTGGTCTTTGTACAAGCACCACACTGGTTGATGTGTTTCTTAATCCCATTGCATTTGGCCTTTAGAACACTTCCCTTGTCTAAATCAGACTAGAATCAATTCCTTGATGGCTTGCATGGATATGCTTCAGCATCTCTTTTTTTGTCCACTTGGGAATAATGACTATAACTCCTTTGTGCAATGCGCCATTTTGCCTCTCTATGCTCAATACTTTCTTATAGCAACAGTGCCCTTGGTGGTTTCAGGCCATCGTTTCATTGTGACTTCCTGCAAGCCATAGAGTTTTGTAGTTTGTTATACAGCTTGCTTGATTTAAGCAGATGCTTGTCTTTCAGATTCAATACCTCTGCTAGGTTGATGTTTTCCAGAGGCTACCAAGCTATTATGTCTTGTTGAATCTGGAAAATTTCATGCTCTGTTTTAATATCATCAGCTTTCTTCTTATGGAGTGTTTCTCTCAACAGCATGTCAGCAATATATATCTGCTTCCTTTGTGTGTGTGTAATGTCCAGATATCCCTGCAAGAAAAGTAACATTCTTTAACAAACTAATACTGTCTGCTGTCTGACTCCACTGAGATAAGTTGGTTTTCCTTAACATCTACTGTCTGGAAATGCAAATCTTCATTGTTTTTCCAGTGCTTTGGGGACTTAGCTTCATTTGTTCTTTGGCATGAGGATTCTTCCACTCATTTTTGAGGGCTTCCATTTTAAGTCAGTGTCTTAAGTCAAAGTTTGCATAGTTCATAACATTGCATAAAGCAGTGGTGTCTATCTGACACTTCATACATTAAACACCAATGTGCAAAGCAATTTAGTTTCATGCAGTGCTTTCTCTACAAGGACATGTTAACTTCTCTTTTCTGTGAAGTCCTCCATTATATTTACATGCTGTCCTCTGGCCTTGATCTTTATCCTGGCTGTCCTGCATATGTTTTTCTTTTTTTCAATATATCGATTTCATTTAACCTGAAATGTCGCTCAGCATAATGCAAAGCCTTGTATGACATCTTATTAATACCTTCCGGCTTATGATTGACAATTTCTATGCTTGTCAATAGATTCCTAAGAGCAAGTTTCTCCTCTCTCAGCAGATGTACTCTCACAGCTGGAATTTTTATGCCTTAGTCAGCCTTATCTCTAATAAGTTCATGTTTCTGTTCTCCGGATTCAGCTAGACATATTAATGCATTGACATACTGATCGACATTTCCGAGGAAGGGTCACCGGACCCGAAACATTAACTCTGTTTTTTCCTTCACAGATGCTGTCAGACCTGCTGAGCTTTTCCAGCAACTTTGTTTTTGTTGCAACAGTCTCCCTTTCTACTTCTCCTGATGTAGGACACATTATATTCATTTGGAGCATTCATAAGTTGTTCAAAATATGCCTTCAAAGCCTTTAACTGTCTCCTGTCTAACCTTTCTGCTCCTCAGTGAGATCCAGGCTGGAAAACAGTTTGTGACACTCTTCCCTTAACATTGGTAGCATGGTTGCTTCCCTTATTTGACGTATTGTAATTTTGATTGATTCTGCGGCTATTTCAAAGCTTTATCACTGAGAATGGAAGAAAAAACCATTCTGTCTCATCTCTCCTTTCATTTATGCAGCACTGAGGGAATGTAAAATGCACAGCTGTTTTAATTTAGCCAGTTATTTGAAGCCACACACTTCTTTTGTTTTACTATTTCCTTTTGTATATATAGAATCCCTCCGGTGTGGCAATAGACCCACTTCTGACCTTATGATGGAGGGAAGGTCATTGATCAAGCTGCTAAAGATGGTTGGGTCTAGGACACTACCCTGAGGAACTCCTGCAGTGATGTCCTGGGGCTGAGATGATTGACCTTCAACAACCACAACCATCTTCCTATGTGTCAGGTATGACTCCAACCCACCAGAGAGTTTCCCCCTTGATACCCATTTATTCCAGTTTTGCCAGGGCTCCTTGATGCCACACTTAGTCGATTGCAGCTTTGATATCAAGTGCTGTCATTCTCACCTCATCTCTGGAATTCAGCTCTTTTGTCCATGTTTGAACCAAGGCTGTAATGAGGTCAGCAGCTGAGTGGCCCTGGCGGAACCCAAACTCGGCATCACTGAGCAGGTTATTGCTGAGCAGGTGCTGCTTGATAGCATAGTCAATGACAACTTCCGTCACCTTACTCATGATTGAGAGTAGACTGATGGGGCGGTAATTGGCTGGGTTGGATTTGTCCTGCTTTTTGTGTACAGGACATACTTGGGCAATTTTCCATATTGTCAGGCAGATAGCGGTGTTGTAACTGTACCGGAACAGCTTGGCTATGGGAGAACCAAGTTCTGGAGCACAAGTCTTCAGTACAATTGCTGGGATGTTGCCAGGGCCCATAGCCTTTGCAGTATCCAGTATCTCCAGACATTTTTTGATATCACGTGGAGTGAATCGATTAGCTGAAGACTGGTATCTGTAATGCTAGGGACCAGTGGAGGAGGCCGGGATGGGTCATCCACTCGGCACTTCTGGCTGAAGATTGCTGAAAATGCTTCAGCCACATCTTTTGCACGGATATGCTGGGCTCTTCTATCATTGAGGATGGGGATATTTATGGAGCCTCCTCCTCCAGTGAGTTATTTAATTGTCCACCACCATTCATAACTGGATGTGGCAGGACTGCAGAGCTTAGATCTGATCTGTTGGTTGTGGGATCACTTAGTTCTGTCTTTCACTTGATGATTATGCTGTTTGGCGTGCAAGTAGTCTTGTTTGGCAGCTTCACCAGGTTGACACCTCATTTTCAGGTATGCCTGGCGCTGCTCCTGGCATGCCCTCCTGCACTCTCCATTGAACCAGGGTCGAACATCTGGTCTGATGGTGATGGTTGCTTGTGTTGGGCCATGAGCTTGCAGATTGTGCTGCAGTACTGCTGTTGATGGCCCACAGGGCCTCATGGATGCCCAGTCTTGAGTTGCTATATCTGTGTGAAGTCTGCCCCATTTAGCACGATGATAGTGCCACACAGCACAATAGAACCTGTGTCCCTGGTGCTATGAGGCAGCAGTGCTAACCACTGTGCCACCATGCCACCCATTTTTCATGAGGATGATGCAGGGTATTGCCAAGTTCAGAGCCATTGCCAGTGTTGACCGACTGCCCTTCCAGCTTTTCAATGATAGAATAGAACAATTGTTAGAATGCTGCCAACAGGAAATAATTTCAAGCAAAGATTTCATTGCAAGATACGATGTGCATGTGACATTTATGCAGTAATGTTTACACCTCTGTGGGAGTGACAGAGAAAGGAGACAACATAAGCAGTGGGACAGCCTTTGCTGAGAGCAAGAGTGGGAGTAACTAGTGACAGGGAAGAATAAAGTGAATAACACCTTCCACAATACATAGATATGTTTAACATTGTTAAATATTCCAAGCAATTTCACAGAAGCTTCATCAACCATATTTGTCATCGGCCACTTCAGAAGATATTAGGACAGATGACAAAAAAAGTAGGCTTTAAGGAGCACTCAAAGGACGAGGGAAAGGTAAAGGGGAGGAGAATTATGGGAGGCGCTGTTGGGGAGCTATGGATGGGATGTAAATTCCAGAGTTTAGACTGAAGTCAGCTTCTCCAATGGTGGACAATTAAAATTGATGATATGAGAAAGCCCACATTGATAAAAGAATACAATGTTGACAAATTGGAGACCAAGGACAAGTGGGGCAGTGCAGCATACAGACACTATACGGTAGTGAATGTATGAACAATGTGCATGCATTCTGTAATCAGGCTTGGGCATCTCTAAATGCCCATGCAATATGCAGCTAAGTATTTTTTTACACTGATTTGGGGTGTGATGCTTTGAAAGGATTAGAATATTCCTAGACCTTCAACAGTAATTTGCTTTTTGGATGAGTGCTTAACTAACTTATGAGTAAGAATGAAATGCAATGATAGAGACAACCATTCATATGTGAGCTTTATGTGGGGAGCCAGCTGATAGGCAGCGTGACATGTATTCTTGAACCACTGACTTTAACGATTTTGTAAAGAAAATTTATCCATGCCACATTTTTGATTTGTGTTCACTTGTTTGCAGGTCATGTAAGTACTGTACAGGCCAGTGAAACTGGACATCACCTCAAGCCAGACATGATGCACTACTGCCCTCTGGGGATCGTCCTCTAGAATACCAAGTGCCCTCACATTCACATCATGAAGGCTAATTCCAATTACATGGACTACTGAAAAAGAATGCAACACTAACCTGACCCACACCACATAATAATTCTGAACTCCGCTGAGTGTAATCCTAATTGTATTTCAATTTATTTCATCTTTATATGGCAATATAGTTGCATTTAGGACTAGAAAATGTACCTTACTTTTCTTCTTGTCACATCAGAGCTGATCCAACAGCAAGGCACATATTCCAAGCGGCAACACTCAACAGTATTACTGTTCAAGACAATCATCAGCCCATAGGAGTGAACTGCAGAAAACAAATCCAACTTTCACCCGAACATGTAAAGCTATTTTGTCATTCCATTCATGGAAGCATTAGTCCTGAGCCAAATCTGTAGTTTGGACAATCCATGTCACAGTGTCCACATGCTCAGGGGTCAAATGGCAATCCTGTTGCTGTTTGCCATCTTCAAATGGCACAATCTCATAGCAAGCAGAGTGTGTAGGGTGGAGATAATCATTCGAGATGACCAGGGGAAGAGAGGAGCCCAGGGCTAATCAGTCAGCTTGTACAAACTCCTAATGATCATTAATTGCCACCTCCTTCTGTTCCTAGATTTGTTGCAATTCCATTTAGGCATACACCTTCTATCTTTGTACATGACTGTGTTATGCAGTCTTTTGCCATTCCATTTGAACCATATTGCCCTAGAGCGTCAAACTTCAAAGTTGTGTTAAAACACAGCAATTGGCTGCTTGATTCTTCTACCTTCCAGACATGCTTCATTTTAACTTGTTGCTGTGGAGCCTGTGGCAAACAAAAAGTTGAGTCCTGACAATTTTGAAAAATTATGTCACTGATTGTCCTTAAACAGAACAAGGCGTAAACATCCAGATCAAGTGCTCTTGTAAGCTGCCTGTTTCACATTCTATGGTCAGTAAGTATTCTATCTACAGTTATATTTTCATGCATGCATTGGGAATCTCTACTTAGCATTAAAAATTATCATTTATGCTGACTGATGCTTCTAATACATTTAATGTAACACTGGAAGGCTCTATTTTGAAGCCATTCACTATTATCAGGTCTCTTTGTTTCACTGGTGCCTCATTCAGCTGGATTGCAGAACACGATAATGAAAATGAGAATGAAAAATCAGGACTTAATTCAAACAAAGCTGTTCTTCTTTTCTGGGCACACAAGAATTGTGGAAGCAAATTAGTGAGCTAAAGGTAAGGAGTAAGTTGCTTTGGGCTTGTCAACTGAAATCAGCAGAAAAGATTTTGGCATTTTTAAGGACAAGTCCTATTTAGTTTCAAATACAGTTTATGTTGGCCCCAACCGCAAATCTAGCTATGCTCCCTTCCGAAAGAAGTGCCATGGCTGGTTTCAGCGCATTTCTGTCTTCAGGAAGACGGCAAACATTATCAAAAACAAGTATTGCTGGAGAAACTCAGCACGTTCGATAGCATCAGTGGAGAGGAATCAGGGTTGATGTTTTGAATCCTGTGACCCTCCTCCAGAATGAGAAGCAGCTAGGAAAAGGTGGTATTTAAACTGATGATGGGAGTTTGGTGGTTGAAGGACTGATCAGATTGGTGGAGAGGGACTCACGGAGATAGAAAAAAAAGGTAGGCAGACAAAAAGCTCATTGATAGAAAAGAAGAGGAGCTAGATAGTTGATAACGAGGGCTATGAGTTGTTGAAGATGGGTTGGCTGTGCTGAAAGCAGCCTATATCATGACGGGATCTGTGGCATTGGAGTGGGTAATAGATAAGGAAGGCAGCATAATGCTCTAAAATTGTTAAACTTGATAGTGAGTCCTTAGAGTTGTAAGGTACTCCAGTGGAAGATGAGGTGTTGGTCTCCCAGCTTGCTTTGAGCTTCCTTGGAGCACTGCAGCAGCCTGATACAGAAATATTGGCATGGGAATATGATGGTGTACTGAAGTGGCAGAAAATTGGAAGCTCAAGGCCATTTTTGTGCAGAACCTTGCTTCAATATTCCACTTAAATACACCACAACGTTCCAATGCTGTCAATTCTGTCTCAGGCCCGCTACAGTGCTCCAGTGAGGCTCAATAGAAGTTGGAGGAACAACACCTCATCTTCTGCTTGGGCACCTTACAACCATCAGGAATCAACACTGAGTTTAACACATTTTAGAGCATGAACACCCCCTTCCTTGACTATCATTTATGTCCACTACCCTGGATCCTGTCACGAAATGTGTTGCTTTCAGTACAACCAACTCATTTTTAACTATTCATGGCCCTTATTATCAATTATGTAGCTTCCCTTCTTCCCCGGCCTACTATCAGCAGTCCCTTTATTTGCTTACCCTTTTATCTCTGTCTCCGAGCACCTTCTGCACCTATCCGCTCACTTCTTTTCCCGCATACATCATCAACTTGAATACCATATTTTCCTAGCTGCTTCTACTTCTGAACAAGGGTCACAGGACTTGAAACACTAACTCTCCACGTTTGCTGCAAGACTTGCTGGGTTTCTCGAATAATTTCTGTTTTTGTTTGCTTCAGGTCTCCAGAATCTGCAGTTCTCTGTTTTATATAAAAATTAATTTGTTTCAGGTGCAAGGCTACTGATTCACATGTTTCAAAAGTTTTTCAAATGTAATTTCTTATGAATTTACTAAGAAACCGAATGCTGTTCTCCAATGAAACTAGAAAATTGTTCCAGATAGGTCTTTACAGACATTCTTCGCCCATTTCAGATCAGACTATTTACCACCACTGAAACTTGGCATTCTAATTAGAAATGCTGTTTCTGTGTAATAAACCAATTTGCAGTGTATTAATTGGAAGGTACCACTCTTAAATGTAAAGAATATTTTTAAGCAAATTTATGTTTTTGAAATGTTTGCCCTTAGAGCCTTCTTTGTTTCTCTGCTGCCTGAGAAACAGTGGAATCATAAGAAAATAAATCAGAAAAACACTTCACTTAGTAGGTGGCCTTTGGCCTTAATTTATGTCCAAAGCAGAAACTGTACACTGAAAATTATCTTAGCAATTTAGGTCATCATTCATTAAGTTTTTTTGACAGAAGAGATGATTTTAAAGATGATGTTTTCCAGACTAAGAACATTACCAAGTGGAAGCTGATATCTTGAACTTGTGGATGTGTTTATTCCGATTTCTGTCACTTGACAGCACAGTTCTCTCGGATGACCAGATTAAGGCCAACCAAAGACATTACATTTTAGAGGGATGGATTAACTAGACCAATACTCTGACAATAGCTACTGAGCGTGTGCATAAGGAACTGAAATTGAAGCAGAAGGGGGCAACTCAGCCCCTCAAGCCTCATTTGCCATTCAATAAGATCTGGCGACTCTACATTCTTTCGTAACCCTTGTAACCTTTCATACCCATGTCATGATGATGCCAGATCACATGAAACTGAGACTCCACCATGCTTCTTTATATGGCTTAGATGCAATAAAGGATAACAGTTTGCACTCCTCTTGTGTTCATCCCCCACATGTCTCCATCTCTGAGAAACTCCTGATGATATTCCTATGTGGTAACAATCAGGGACCAGACCCAAAATAAAATGATGATCGGCGATAAAGAGAAGCCCAGCATTACCAGAGAAAAGTGGGTGAAGGACTTTGAGTCCAGTGAGCCAATCAGACGTCATGGAGGGAAACTGACTGCAATGCCAACAAATGGAGGAAAGCAAAAAGATTTCAGCTGTCACAACTAATTGGAGGTAGAGGGCTTTATGAGCTGGTGCAATTTCTCTCTCAACATCAGCAAGACTAAAGAACTGGTCATTGACTTCAGAAAGAAGGGAGGAGAACACGCCTCCATCTATATTAACAGAGCTGTTGAGAGGGTCAAGAGTGTCAAGATCCTCGGAATGATGATAACCGACAACCTGTCCTGACTTCTCACATAGATGCGACAGTCAAAAAGGCACAACAATGCTTCTTCTTTCTCAGGTGGCTCAGGAAATTTGGCATGTCTGCAAGGTCCCTCACCAACTTCTACAGATGCACCATTTAAAACAAACTGCCTGAGCCATAATGGCCTGGTATGGTAACTGCTCTGCCCCAAGCCATAAGCAACTACAGATGGTTGTGTGCACAGCCCAGACAATCACAGAAGCAACCTTCCATCCATGGACTCCATTTACACAGCTCACCACCGCAGAAAGGCTGCCCGACAATACTCTCCTACAATGTGTTCCATCAGGCAGGAGATACAGTAGCTTGAACACATTCACCAGCAGGTGCAGGAACAGCTTCTTCCTGGCCATTACCAGACCGATAAACGGACTCTCCAACTTCAAATAATGCTGCTCTTGCTAACGTTGATCTTGCCTAGCACACGCCCGGTGCAATGTAACCTGCATACTTCTGTCTAAATTTTTGTTCACCCTGTGATCAGTATGTCCTTGCCTACTTTGATCTGCCTGTACAGCTCAAAAACAAAGCTTTTCACTGTACTTATGACGATGTGACAATAAATCAATCAATCAATAATATAAGCAACCAATGATGGAAGAAACTTTGTCTTTTCCCAAGATTTTAGACTGTTTGTAGAGGCCCAACAAGACCAGCTAATGGATCTACTGGTATTGACATTTATGCAAGTACTGGACTGCATCAAGCTTTGGTCAAAAACTGGAAAAGCACCAGGTTAGTGTATTGTTATTGATGTAATCAAATGCCAGCAGTTCCAAAACATTCTCATTAGGCAAGGAATTTAAGAAGAAACCATGAAATATGCAGACATAATTAAGGCTTCTGAATCTTATTTTACTTTATGGCACAACCTCATTATAGACCATGGGACATTTAATTAGCACAACCAGAGGCCAGAGGAAGCTACCAATTCTTTTATAACTGACTTCTACCGCCTTGTTAATAATTGTTAATTTGGGGAGAGGTGATGGAGTAGCAACCACAGATTGCCACTGGAAAGCTATCCAGGGAGAATGTTTTAAGCTTATGTCGAAATTGGAACAAGCCTATAGTAAAAGGTCACAGGTAATTGATCTGTAAGAATGAAAGCTAGGACCTGCAACCGAGTCTCACCCGAAAGTCATGAAGAACTCAAGTTTTGTTTGAGTAAAGAGGTAGAGACTCAAACTGCAGAGCTCCTAGAGCTGGACAGTACCTTAGAAAAGCTTGGAGCTGATCACTGAGTGAAACTTGAAAATATTAAAATTAAGCACAAATTGGAGAAGTCTAAATACCTAAGAGAAACTGCTGAGTTAAAAACCCAGCTATTCACAGTCCTGCAGCACTATCAATTCACAGAGAGGGACTCACACTTTAGAAATGGTGCAACAAAAGAAAGGGAACATACACTAAATTGATTTGAGTGGCACCCTCAAATTGTTTTAAATAGAGTTTCCAGATAGCAAAGGAGGTCCCTATGTAACCAGATTTGTTTAACAATATGCTTGATGTTAATCTAAAAACAAATGAAAACACAGTGATGCAGTAAATATGTGAAAAATGTCTATTTTTCAATTCATTCCCTATGTCGATATTATGGCTTTAAGAGGTGCATTTTGTCCTTTATTTTATGAAGAGAGATTGAGATACATGTATTGAGCAATCTTCTCAAAGCCGATAAGGTGAACAGCTTGTAATACCTTGTTGTTTTCTTTTAAAGTTGGAACAATAGAAGCAGCCTGAATGGGTGGGGCCAAGCTCCTACAGAATCAGGTTTTTAGTTTTAGCTTTCAATGGTTTTTGGGGTTATGAAAGCTGCTACATCTCTTTCTCTCTCTCTCTCTCTCTCTCTCTCTCTACTCTGGCTTAAAACTTGGGTGTTCCTCCTGCTACTGGAATAGCATGTGAGACAATCTACATTATAGAATTTGCCTTTGCCAAGGGTGTGCTTCTGGGATGCTACTAAATTGGAACAGTTAATGAATAGTTTATTATTTTGTTAAGCATTTCAACAGAGTTATAGTTAAGCCAATTATTTCCTTTTCTTTTGTCTATATTTTAACTATAGTGTATTAATAAAGTGTGTTTTGCTTCAAGTCTAGTAGTTTGACCAATCAAATTGTAACTGGAAGACAACGCCTGGATTTGCCTTTAAAACAAGAAAAAGTTAGAATTGAGGCTATCTCCTTGACATGTTTTGAAGGGGTTTGGTCTGGTCCATAACGTTCACATCTTACAACAGCCTGACCCTTACCAGTAAAAGGCATTGAAAACTCTGGAAAAATATAGTTATTTTCTTCAGCTTTGCTTAGAGTCTTCAGACAAAATTAACACAGTGTGCCACATCATCAATGCAGCCAAACAATTTTCCATGTTTGCGTACATCAGTGTGAAATCCCAAAGCATTTTCATGGTTTTGGTGATTTAGTCGGAGGAGCAAGTGGGTAAGTTGATGGCATTCATTGTACCTTTCAGGATCATTGGGTTCCTCAGATGAAGAACATACTGCATCTATGTTTGCCTTATTCATAAATTCTGCTATGCATGTATTTCCCCTCTGCATAAGTTTCCATTGCTGATTCTGCTGAAGTTTCAATGTTGACCTCAGAGCTGAGCAAACAGAGCCATGGCATCAGCTTGGTGTCCCCCTTGCACTTGATGTCTTATAGACTCTTAGTCTGTTTGAAACCAGCTTTATAGGCAATTGTGGCTTCCGTCACCAACATCCTCACACTTTTCACTGTGAGGATGGCCATGAGAACAATTAGGTTATAGTACTGCTCCTAACTGATTTCTGAGCACTCAACTCTGTGGATAGTTTCCTTACCGATTCATAATCACCACTTGAACCATTGGCAGGAACTTGGCCGTGGTTTCAACAGGCAAAGAATATCAACTGATGCTTTTTGGAGTAGTGCTATCAGGGACAGGTTGAGTAATGATAAAAATCTACCTTTTCCTCCATCAATACATTCTGTCCACTTTCCTGATCTATGCCTCAAAAATTCTGGACAATGTCAGAAGTCACATGACACTAGGTTATAGGTTAAACCAACAGGTTTATTTAAAATCACAAGCTTTTGGAGCACTGCTCCTTTGTCAGATGACTTCTGACTTTGTCCAACTGCGTCCAACACCGGCAGCTCCACATCAGACATACTGGAGGCCATCCAAGTCATTTTGTTCACCTCATACTGTGTGCATAGTATTTATATATTCACAAAGCAACGCGGCTTCTGCACTTTTCCATCAGAAGGAGTGACAACATTTTGGTGTGATCTATGTCGCATGAATAACAGCTGTGGTAAATTCTTGCTTTCCTTTCCAAGGTTACACCTATCACTTTTAAACATTCAAGAGTGAACTGGTAAAAGACGGCAAAACAGTCCAGTTTCATCTACATTAAAAATGCCTCTTGTTGAAGACTCTTTCAAGACATAGATACAAACATTTTGTAGCCCGTCATCTGTCAGCACTCTCACTGGTTACTGAGCTTCGTCTTCAATTGTTCCAGCCATCCATCACTGCAGGTGAACTCTTTGTAGCCCATGCTTTTTGCCAGGATACCTCCCCTTTCGATTGATTGATTGATTGATTGATTGATTGATTGCCATGGGTACAAAAATGAAAAACTTTGTTTACAAGCAATACAGGCAGATCACAGCAAGCAAAGGAAATACAGATTAAAAAGACTTAAAGGCATACAGGTTACATTGCAGGTTACTTTATTTGAGGCATGAGTCCATTCAACAGTCTGATAATGGCCAGAAAGAAGCTGTTCCTGAAACTACTTGTGCGTGTGTTCAGGCTTCTCTATCTTCTGCCTGACGGAAGAGATTGTAGGAGTCATTACCAGGGTGTGATAGGTCTTTAATGATGTTGGCTGCCTTTTCACAGCAGCAAGCCATGTAAGTAGAGTCCATGAATGGAATGTTAGCTTCTGTGATGGTCTGGGCTGTGCACACAACTTTCTGTAGTTTCTTACGGTCCTGGGCAGAGCAGTTGCCATACCAGGCCATTTTGCACCTGGACAGTACGTTTTCAATGTTGCATCTGTAGAAGTTGGTGAGGGACCTTATGGACATGCCAAATTTCCTGAGCGACCTGAGGAAAAGAAGGCATCGTTGTGCCTTCTTAACTGTCACATTTACATGGGAAGTCCAGGCCAGGTTGTCGGTTATCGTCACTCCAAGGAACTTGACACTCTCCACTCTCTCAACCTCAGTTCCGTTGATGTAGATGGGGGCATGTTCTCCTCCTATCTTTCTGAAATCAATGATCAGTTCTTTAGTTTTGTCGACATTGAGAGACAAGATTGTTTTCATTGCACCACGTCACCAAGCCCTCTATCTCCCTTCTGTATTTTGACTCGTCGTTGTTACATATCCGTCCCACTACGGTGGTGTCATCAGTGAACTTGTAGATGGCGTTCATTAAGAATTTGGCAACACAGTCGTAGGTGTACAGGGAGTACAGTAGGGGGCTGAGGATTCATCCTTGTTGGGGGGGGGGCTCCAGTGTTGAGTGTTATTGTGGAGAGGATGCAGTTACCTATTCCCACTGATTGTGGTCTATGGTCAGAAAACTGGGGATCCAGTTGCAGAGGGCAGAGCCAAGACCAAGGTCACACAGTTTTGAAATCAGTCTGGAGGAGATAATGGTTTTGAAGGCAGATCTGTAGTCAACGAGGAGGAGTCTGATGTAGGTCTTGTAGGATTGGACCAGATATGGGAACTTTCTGTGTTCAAGCTGCCTTGAACCACATTAGCAGACTTCTTTGATGTTAGACTAGCTAGCAATTCTCATCATCTTCCTTGCTGGAGAGAAAATTTGCTCGTTAAACTGATCCAAGGTGTTTGCCTCATGCTTCATAATGGTTGACAGGTATGTTGGTGGAATTTCCCACCAATGAGTGATTCTTGCTTCACACTATGGTTTCCCACTTGCAATATCAATATTGTCTCCAATCAAAAGCACATTTAACTTTCTCACAGGTTCAGCCATACTTGCAGGATTTAATGGAGAGATCTCAATGTTGAAAAGTGATTTTACGTGTTTAGTCTAACCTCACTCTAACTGGTTTGGGTGGTCACATAGCAGGTTTGTGCGAGTTTGGCTAATCTGGTGTTACCTATCCTGACCTTTGACTTCACATGAGTACCCTTCTTTTGGATTTCTTTCTCAGCCGGTGAGAACAACTGACAACTTCAACATCACGAGAGATCTCCTGGTGTTCAAGCCAATGTTCCTTCCTTATCCAGCAACATTAAATTATAAATTATCTGCTCATTTATTCATTCTTGCTTTGTAGGACCTTACTATGAATTAGCAGACACATTTGCAAGTGCAACAACAGCGACTATTTTTTATGAGATCGTTAATTGAATAATAAATTCATTATCAGGTCTACAGGATCTTACAAAGTCAAACCTCCCCACGCATCCATGGCATCTTCCCCTGCAATTGCAGAAGGTGTAACACCTGTCTGTTTACTTCCTCCCTCCTCACTATGCAAGGTCCCAAACATACCTTCCAGGTGGAGTAGCACTTCACCCACACTTCACACAATCTAGTCTACTGTATTCACTGCTCGCAATGTTGTTTCCTCTACATTGAGGAGATGAAGCGTAGGCTAGGCAACCGCTTTGCAGAACATCTACATTCTGTTTGCAAAAATGACCCTTAGCTTCCTGTTGTCTGCCACTTCAACACACGACCGTATTCCCTGGCCAACCTCTTTGTCTCGGGCTTGCTGCAGTGCTCCAGTGAAGCTCAGCACAAGATGGAAGAACAGCACCTTATTTTCCATTTGGTACATTGCAGCCTTCTAGACTCAATATCAAATTGAATAATTTTTGGGCCTGAGCACATTCTCCCATGTCCTTATCCCAATCCGCACCACCTGGCCTTGACATCACATGGGCTGCTACCACACACAACCCGTTGTCAGTCACTAATGTTCCTCGTTAACACCCATTGACTGCCTCAGACTTCCTTTGTCTATCTAATGGTTGTTCTTTCTCTGGGCTTCATCTCCACTTATCATTTACTCCTCCCCCCTTCCCCCACTCCATCTTCAGCATATATATACCAACATTTTTGTCACTACAATCAGTTCTAAAGATGGGTCACTGGACCCAAAACGTTACCTATGATATGTCTCCACAAATGTTGCCAGGCCTGCTGAGTTTTCCCAGCAATTTCTGTTTTTGTTTCAGATTTTACTTTGTGGAGGAGACGCTGAGAATTTCAGGGTCAAACCTTGATCAAGGCTAGGTGTTTGCAGAGGAGGTGGCCTCTGAACTACTGCAACAAGCCATAATACCCTTGAGCTAGTAAAGGCAAAGGCCGGCTAAAGTTCACAAACTTGACCATTGTCTAGGGGGATCTCTTGCAATGTAGACATTGAGTAAAAATAGGGTTGTGATCACAATCTGGATAGGAAGACTGTTGATACTCCAGGCTAAATACTCTGGCCTACTATGATTGTGGTGCATCAACAGTAGATATGCTTCTGATTGTCATTGAGGTATGACAAGTTTGACTCCAGATAACCTTTGAAATCCAAAGCCATCAGCACTGTGTCTGAGTACAGAGTTTTCTTATGCATCACAAATAAAGAACTAGAGACAGAAAAACAAATGGAGAAAATGATTTGATCCCAGAATTTAGTACGTCCAACAGGAACAGGGTGGTTACGGTCAAATCATAGGTTTCTTTATAGACTTATTTCAAGCATCATTGAAATCTATGTGTATAATTGGGTTGAATATAAAATGAACATTTGATCCATTTCCTCTAAGTGTGTTATGTTGTAACTGGGACTCTGCTGATGGAATCTTCTCTGTGGAACACAAAGTCTTTTAGAGAGACAGGACAATATTACATGTGAGAAGTCATGATTACATTGAAATGAAATGTGCTGCCTACTTATTTTTTCCCCATTTTTAGCCAAATATAACACGAGGGGGTTGTTAATACAAAAACGGAATACCATAAAATAGCCCTATAGTACAATTAAATTAATGTTTAAATTCTTACACCCACCTCACGCCAAGCACTGGAACAAGTCTCTCCAGTGCTCGTAAAAGGCTCTTTGTGGCCAAGTGTCAATCCACCGTTCACCTGCTTCTTTTGCCAAAAATAATTACAAGTGAATCGAGACCCTTGTTACACTTGGGATTTTCCAACAGTGGCCTGTTCTGTCTTTGGACACACACCTCATTGGGAAAGTCATTTTGAGGAATCAATTCTTATTTGTAATGATTAATTCTGTGTTGATTGGATCACCCCACCCCCTGACACCTGAGGGAATAGTATTCCAGAAGCTCTTCTGTTGGTTTGCTCAGAAATGTGAGGAGGTTACACCAGCAGATGGCAGCTCTACACTTTCACACAAAGCCCCAGTTTGTTTTTGTATCCTCAAAAATTACTTCCCTGACTTGGAACTTTGAATTAAAGGAGCAGTTTTGACACTATCATTGGACTTAGCCACAGTAGTTGTGGCTCTCTTGGTAACACTTAATGCATCAGAGTCAGAAGATTGAGGGTTCTAAGATGTGAGCAGTAAATTGAGCCTGACGCTTCAGTGCAAAATTGAGAGACTGCTGCACTGTTGGGGGTATGGTACTTTAAATAAACTAGGCCTCTGTCTGTTCTTTCATGTGGACCCACCATCATGTTGTGTGGCACTGTCAATGTGCTAAATGAGATAGATTTTGAACATGAAGACTGAGGATCCATGTAGCATGATGTGCTATTAACAGCAACAAAATTGTACTCCTACACAATCTACCACTTCATGACCCTACTTCTATAGGAAGGAAATTGTTAAACTTGAAAGGGTTCAGAAAAGATTTACAAGGGTTGGAGGGTTTGAGCTTTAGGGAAGATCTGAATAGGCTGGGGCTATTTTCTCTGGAGCATTGGATGCTGACGGGTGACCTTATAGATGTTTATAAAATCATGAGGTGCATGAGTAGGGTGAATAGTCAAGGTCTTTACTGCAGAGTAGGGGAGTCTAAGACTAGAAGGCATAGGTTTAAGGTGAGAGGGGAAAGATTTAAAAGGCACCTAAGGGGCAACCTTTTTCACGCAGCAGGTAGTGCATGTATGGAATGAGCTGCCAGAGGAAGTGATGGAAGCTGGTACAGTTACATCATTTAAAAGGCATCTGGACGGGTATATGAATAGGAATAATTTGGAGGGATATGAGCCAAGTGGTGGCAAATGGGACTAGATTAATTTAGGATATCTGGTTGGCATGGACAAATTGGACCAAATGGTTTCTCTGCTGTGCAACTCAATGACTCTATGACAATGTTCCCCCGCTACGCCACTGCCATTAAGACAAGGAATCAATGAAGAGTGCAGGAGGGCATGTCAGGACCAGCACCAGACATATCCAAAAATGAGGTGTCAACTTGATCAAGTTACAAAACGATACTAGAGCAGTTCATACTCAAATGTAGCAAGACCTGAACAATATCCAAACAGGAGGCTGAAAGAACACAGCAGGCCAGCAATATCTGGAGGAAAGGAGCAGTCAACATTTCAGGTTACCCGTTAACTTCCCCTCTCCTCCAGATGCTGCCTGGCTTGCTGTGTTCTTCCAGCTTCCTGTTTGTCTACCTTGGATTCCAGCACCTGCAGTTTTTTTTTGTTTCTGAACAATGTCCAAGTCTGGAATGACGAGGCAAATAACATTTGTGCCATACAAAAGCGAGGCAATGATCATCCCCAACAAGAGAGAACCTAATTATCATCTCTTGACATTCAATGGCATTTCCATCACTAAATCGCCTACTGTCAATATCTTTCAGGTTAATATTGATCTGAAACTGAACAGGACTAGCCAAATAACTACAGTGGCTACAAGAAGCTGCCACCCTTACCTAGTCTGGCCTACATGTGACTCCGGACCCACAGCAATGTAGTTGACTCTTAAGTACCCTCTGGGCAATTAGGGGTGGGTAATAAATACTGCCTGGTCAGCAACACCCTCATCCCGTGATGAATGTTTAAAAAAGAACTGATTAGAAGCTAGAAATCTTGCAGTGAGTAGCTCACCTCTGACTCCCAAAGCCCGTCCTCAATCTAGAAGTCAAACACCAGGAGTGTGAAGGAATACTCTCAACACTTGCCTGGACGAGTGCAGCTCCAACAACAATAAGAAAATTGACACCACCCAGGGCAAAGCAGCCAGCTCATTTGACACCACATCCCCAAACATTCACCTCCACCACTGACGTTCAGTAGCAGCAATATGTATTGTCTACAAGATGCAATGCAGAAATTCACCAAGGTTTCTTAGAATGCACCTTCCAAACACACAACAACTGCTTTCCAGAAGGACAAGGGCAGCAGATACATGGGAAAACCCACCACCAGCAAGTTTTTTTTCTGAGCCACACACCATCCTGACTTATAGGAACACAGGGACAGGAGTGGGCCATTTAGCCCCTCAAGCTTGTTCTGCCATTCAGTGACATCATGGTTTATCTGCAGCCTAACTCCGTATACCTGACTTTGGCCCATATCCTTTAATACATTTGCTTAATGAAAATATATCTGTCTTAGGTCTAGCATCAATCGCCATTTGTAGAAGAGAATTCTAAACCTCTACACCCTTGTGTGTGGAAGTGCTTCCTAACATCTCTGAACATTGAGACTATGCCCTCCCCCGCTAGAATTTGGAAATAAATCACCATTCCTTCACTGTCACTGGGTCCAAATTGTGGGTAAACCTACAGTATGTGGACTGTTGCGGTTGAAAAAGGAAGCTCACCACTACATTCTTAAGGCTAATTAAGGATGGACAATAAATGCTAGCACAGCCAGCGATGCCCACATCCCATGAATAAATAAAAATAAACACAAATGGCACCTTTTTCAGGAAAGAATGCAGGAGACAGGAGTGAAGGAAGGAAGGGGGATTCCTCCTTACATATGGGCCAAGATTCATCCCTCAGGTAACATACTAAAAAAAACTTTTTGCATGGTCATTATATCTGCTGTTTGTCGGAGATTTCTCTGTATATTTGGTGATCACATACCTATCACATTACACCAGAGATTATACTTCAAAAATATTTCTGTTGCTGTAAGGAGAATTTGGGTATCCTAAAATTATAAAAGAAAAGAATTTCAGACAGAAACCTTGCTCCTCTTATCTCATGGCTCCTGTTGAACAAGTACATGTGTACGGACATTGAATGAAGATAGATTTGATTAAACTGTGGTTTCAGCACACTTCAGTTTATGTGCTTTCCTCATTGTTTCTTCATGAGTTTAGAGCTGCCAGTTGAAAAAGCTTGGATTGCAGCTGGCCCTTGTGGAACTGTGCCGAGCAAAAGTCAGCAATGTTGTGAAAGTGGAGAGATAAATGGAAAAATATTCTGGGGGCTTGGACAACACAACGTTGGGTAATGGGTTACATAATTTAATGGCCTATTCCCAACACTCGTACTTCTCAACCCATTTTCTTCATTTTCTGGCTGGGTGACTCATTCCCCTCAGGAAAAAAAGGACAGAAATATATTGATTTTGCCACAGTAAAAACAACAAATCTATCAGTGACCACTGTCATAGCTTCGCTGAAACTGATATCACCACTGGTAATCAGACATGTATAGAACAACATGAAAATTCAGATGTTTCTCTCAATGATTACATTCTTCTATGGGGTCGAGAGGTTCTTGCAAAGTGTAGTCTTTTTTGCAATCATATTTTGATAAGAACTACCTATCAGTTCCCCTGTAATAACCCTGCAAAATGATATGCCTTGTTGAATGAAGCATTACTGTTGTTTTAATGGCATATTAATTTCATAATCACTTTCAAAACCAAGAAAATCTTATTTGATCTTGGTGTAATATCACAAATGATAAACAATTCTTGTTTTAAAAACATTAAAAATAAATCTTTTGTAAACACCCGTTGTGTCGGCATCTATCGTATCATGGTCACCCAATTACTCTACTGTCTGAAAATTTAAATGAAAACGGAAAGATTTTTGAGTACTTAGAGTCATTGAGTCATAGAGTAATACAGCACGGAAACAGGTCCTTCGGCCCAAACTCGTCCAAGCTGACTATGGTACTCACTCAGCTAGTTCCAATTGCCCATATTTGGTTCGTATCCCTCTGAACCATTCCCATCCATATATCTATCCAAACGTTTTTTAAATGTTGCTATTCTACCTGCCTCAACCTCTTTCTCTGGCAGCCTATTCCATATACACACCACTCTCTGTGTGAACAAGTTGCCCATCAGGTCCTTCTTAAATCTTTCCCCTCTCACCTTAAACTTATGTCCTCAAGTTTTCAATTCCCGATTCCTGGGAAAAAGACTATATGCATTCATCCTATCTATGGCCCTCATGATTTTATACATCTCAATGAGGTCACCCCTCATTCTCCTACATTCCAAGGATTAAAGTCCTGCTCTGGCCAAACTCTCCCTATAACTCAGACCTACTCGTCCTGGCAACATCCTCGTAAATCTTCATTGCACACTTTCCGCTTTAACTTTGTCTTTCCTACAACAGGGTGAACAAAACTATACACAATACTCCAAGTGCAGTCTCACCATCAACTTATACCACTGTGACATAACATCCCAACTCCTATACTCAATTCCTCAACTGATGAAGGCCAGCATGCTAAATGCCTTCTTCAGCACCCTGTCTATCTGCGATGCCACTTTCAACGAACGATGTACTTGTACTCCTAGGTCTCTCTGTTCCACAACACTCCTCAGGACCTTACCATTTACTGTGTAAGTCCTACCTTGGTTTGACTTTCCAAAATGCAACACCTCGCACTTATCTGCATTGAATTGCATTTGCCAATCCTCAGTCCACTTCCCCATCTGATCAAGATCCCTCTGTAATTTTTGACAACCTTCCTCACTATCAACGATACCTCCTAATTTGGATCATCCGCAAAATTACTAATCATGCCTTGTGCATTCACATCCAGATCATTTATGTAAAGAACAAATAAAAAAGGACTCAGCACATCACTAGTCACAGACGTCCGGTCCAAGAAACAACCTTCAACCATCACCCTCTGCTTCCTACCATCCAGCCAATTTTGAATCCAATTAGCTAACTTTGGATACCATGAGACCTAACCTTCACGAACAGCCTGCCATGTGGGACCTTGTCAAAGGCCTAACTAAAGTCCATGTAGACAACATCCACTGCCCTACCCTTATCCATCCTCTTGGTTACTTTTTCAAAAACTTTAAAAGATTTGTCAGGCATGACTTCCCGTGCACAAATCCATGCTGACTATCTCTAATCAGACCTTGACTATCCAAATGCGGGTTGATCCCATCCCTCAGTATCCTGTCCAGTAACTTGCCTACCACTAATCTCAGGCTCACTGGTCTGTCGTTCCCTGGCTTGACTTTGCCACTTTTCTTGAACAATGGAACAACATTAGCCCACCTCCAGTCTTCTGAAACTTCACCAGTGGCTAAAGATGAAGCAAAAATATCTGCAAGGGCCTCTGCAATTTCTTCCCTAGCCTCCCACAACGTCCCAAGGATGGATTCGAACAGGTCTCGGGGAAACTGGTTAGCTTCCTGGTTTGCTGTGAGGTATTACAGCTTGCTAACATCACCGTTGCTATACATTTGGTCTTCACTTGGACTGGCCGTCAGATTTAAAACGCCGTCAGAAGAGGGGAAAACTTTGACACAAAGATGGCTAAAACTGTGTGAGGACTTTGCATCAAAGTCAATGGTCAACACCATAACATCACTCCTGGCTACAAAACCCAGACACTGATTGAAAGGAGGCAGAGAAAGAAGGAAGCATTCAGTTGTCCGTGGCACATACAAACCTTTTTCCTTAAACAAAAGTAAGTTTTGTTTTTAACCATCAGGCCATACACTTCAGGATCAATTTCTGATGTGAGCTATCAATAACTTGGCAGAAAGTCCTCAAGGATTATTTCATCCCATTTCTCAGCATGGACTCACATTGACTCACTGTGATCATTTCTATGAACATTAATTCCCTAAAGAACCTTCCAAGACTGATAAGTATAATGATTAACCCAATTCGTCAGATACTGAAAGCTACGTTCTTGAATGCACAAGCGTTATGTCCTCCATCATATATCTGGTGTCTCGGTAAATGAGCAGTGAGTCACTGATTAGTCTGGCTGCAAGGTGATGTAGATACCCAATAGTAAACAAAGCGTCAGCCATAGTTTTTGAAGTTAGTGGAGTTTCTGGAGAATCTATTTGTCTTAGTGATATCTTTGTATCACCTCTTGTAACACATACTCTGTAAGTCACGGTGTCTGAACTGTTAAAATCAGTCATGTCTGTATTGCAGCTATTCTGTATGACTGGCATTTACATGTAAATATCTTCCCTGTTAATCAGAGGAATGTCTGACCTGTTCCTGAAACCTGGCAAAAGCCCCCCAGACTGGTGAAATTGCATACTTTGTTATCGAGGTATGGGCTCGACATATACCAAGTCTGTGTGGGATTAATTGATTCCTCTGGGGCAGTGACAAGCTTGCCTTCAGGAGACAAATCAGTATTGGATGAAGATAGGACTGGCCTAGACTATAATTCCCATCAATAAACAGGCAACTGCCATTTAGTGTGGAACTGTAACACAGGATATTCTACCCCTCTTCTGAAGAGATGAGGTGAATGACAATATAGGTGAAATAATATGTCTTTGGATATCATTTCCAAACTTAGCTCATTGAAGATATTCTCTTTTCGATTTTCTTTAAATTAATAATGTTGGAGTTAATGAGGACTGGATCACAATCAGGGCTTGACCCCTGTTAATTGGCAAAAGCAGCAGTCAAAATCTTCTTTCTGGATATTTTTATTCAACCTGTGGAGATGTGGTGCGACACACCTCTAGACGTAACCCAGGTCCTCCAGCCCTGAAGTAAGGACACTACAATTACACCACAAGAGCCCATCAATATCTTCTTGCCACTTTGTAAGAGAGTGGTTGGATCAGTAGAGTCAGAGGTGAGTATATTTATCCAATATACCATGGAGTTGAGACTAGCTTCCAATATTAAAATATGACCAAAATTCAGAAACTGCTGAATGTTATTCTTCATCTGGTCTGCACTGCATTGTAAAGATACATACTGATACACAGATAATACTTTAATACAAACCTATAGTCAATAGCTTGTTTTGCTTAGTATCACAGCTAAACAGCAATTCGCAATTTGTGCTGCTTGTGATTTTTTTTAAATCATGTATTTTAACTGCAAAGTTAATATAAGTTAACTGGATTGTGCTAATTGCAATTTAAATTGAAAGAGATGAATGTATTGCAGCCATGTATTTTTGTTTGACTCAATAGATATAGTTAGGTGCTGGAAGACTGGTAGTTGTAGGGATTTGGTGATTATGTGGATTGACCTTTGCAGACATGACTACAAATCCAATATGATGAGTTGTATCTTTGGCATGCAGATAAAACTTTAAAAAGTGGGTGGTGTAAAATAGTCACACCAAGAACAGTGGAAAGTATAATGGTTTCACAGAAGGAATATGAGAATTTAGATTTTAGTCTGAAACATACGACTTCAAGGATAGTTATAAAACAATAAAAGTGAAATACTGTGGATGCTGGAAATCTGAAATGAACACAGTGAATGCCGGACAAACTCAATAGGTCAGATAGTATCTGTGGAGAGAGAAACAGAGTTAATGCTTTGAGATTGGTATGATTCTTCAGAGCTGAAAGGTGTAGGAAAATGGATGGTAATCTCAGAATTACTAACTGTGATATATGTTGAAAAATTAAATGACCATCACACTAGACATGTCAATTCTTGATTAAAAAGATTTGCAGTTCTAAGAATTGCTGGGATATTGGGGCAACTTCTGTCATGTGAAATATCCAGCTCAGAGAGACCCCACCTGAAAGCGTCAGGTATCGTGTCTACATAAGAGAAGAAAAGGGCATTGTGGGAAGTGCTGAAACCACTGAAGCAGAGAGGAAAAAGAACAACAAGCATAGAAAGAGGAGAAAGAAAGTATAATCACTACAGAAAAGGCAGTGCAAGTGACAATAGGGTAGAAGCAAATCAAGGTTATGTTTGAAAGTATTGGCTGGTGAACAGCAAATGTCATTTTGTGTGGACAAGTATACCATGAGGAAACTTGGAAACAAAATAAGAACAGGACATAAATAAATGGCTTTGAGTTGACAGGGCACAATACAGGAGATAGATTAGCAGATATCTCACTGAAACCAGCAGTGCAAATAACAAGGAGAACGAAAGCTGCAAGGAAAAAATGCCCAGCCGGTTCAGCCTCTCCCTATAGCTCAAACCCTCCAATCCCAGCAACACCCTTATAAATCTCTTCTCAACCCTTTCAAGTTTAACAACATCTATCCCATAACAGGGAGACCAGAACTGAATGCAATATTCTAAATGTGGCTTCACCAATGCCCTGTACAGCTGCACGTGACATCTCAAGTCCTGTACTCAATGCACTAACAAATGAAGGTAAGGGTGCCAAACACTTTCTTCACCACCCTGTCTACCTTTGACTCCACCTTCAAGGAACTATGCATCTACATCACTAGGTCCCTTTCAACAGCAAACCTCCTCAGGCCCCTATAATTAACTGTGTAAGTCCTGCCCTGATTTGCCTTACCAAAGCGCAATACATCACATTTATCTAAATTGAAGTCCATCTGCCACTTTTCAGCCAACTGGCCCATCTGATCAAGGTCCCTCTCTACTCTGAAATAATCTTTTTCACTGCTTCTACTACACCACCAATTTTGGTATCATCTGCAAACACACTAACCATTCCTGCTATATTCACATCAAAATCATTTAAATAAATGACAAAAAGCAGTGGATGCAGCACTGATTTTCAGTCTGAGAAAGAACCCACTGCCACCCTCTATCTCCTACTTTCAAGCCAATTTTGTATCCAATTGGCTAGCTCCCCCTGGATTCTTTGTGAACTAACCTTGTTAACCAGTCTACCATGCGGAACTTTGTCACATGCGTTGCTGAAGTCCATACAGACAAATTCTACCACTCTGTTTCATCAATCTGCTTTGTCACTTCTTTGAAAAACTCGATCAAGTTAGTGAGACATGGTTTCCCACGCAGAAAGCCATGTTGACTATCCCTAATCAGCCCTTGCCTTTCCAAATGTATGTAAATCATGTCCCTCAGAATCCCCTCCAACAACTTACCCATCACTGATGTCAGGCTGACCAGTCTATGGTCCCTTGGCTTTTTCTTACCACCTTTCTTACATATTGGCACTACGTTAGCCAAACTCCGGTCTTCTGGCAGCTCACCCGTGGCTATCGATAATTCAAATGTCTCAGCAAAGGGCCCAGCGATCTCTTCCCTGGCTTCCCACAAGTCTGGGAAACACCTGATCAGGTCCCAGGGATTTAGCTACCCCTTACGTGTTTTAAGACACCCAGCACCTCCTCTTCCATAATATGGACACTTTTCAAGATATCTCTATTTATTGCCCCAAGTTCTTTAGCTTCCTTATCCTTCTCCAGAGTAAATACTGACATGAAAAACTCATTTAGTATCTTACCCATCTCCTGTGGTTCCACACATAAACAGCCTTGTTGATCTTTAAGGTGCCCTATTCATTCCCTAGTTACTCTTTTTCCCTTAATGTATTTGTAGAATCTCTTTGAATTCTCCTTAATCCTATTTGACAAAGATATCTCAGGTTCCTTTTTTTCCCTTCAGAATTCCCTCTTAATTATACTCCTACTGTCCTTATACTCGTCCAGGGATTCACTCAGTCCCAGCTGTCTATACCTAACACATTCCTCCTTCTTTTTCTTGACCAGAGCCTCAATTTCTCTAGTCATCCAGCATTCCCTACACCTCCCAGCCTTGCCCTTCGGACTAACAGGAACATACTGTCTCTGAACTCATTATCTCATTTTCAAAGGCCTCCCACTTTCCAACCACTCCTTTACTTGTAAATAAACTCTCCCAATGAACTTTTGAAAGTTCTTGCCTAATACCATCAAAATTGGCCTTAGTCCAATTTAACATTTCAACTTTTAGATCAGGTCTATCCCTTTCTCTAACTATTTTGAAAGTAAAAGCATTATGATAACTGGCCCCAAAGTGCTCCCCCACTGATACCTTGGCCACTTGCCCTGCCTTATTTCCCAAAAGAAGTTCAAGTTTTGCTCCTTCTCTAGTAAATACATCCACATATTGAATAAGAAAATTTTTTTGCACACACTTAACAAATTCCACTTCATCTGAGCCCTTAATACTATGGCAGCCCCAGTCTATGTTTGGAAAGTTAAAATCCCCACCATCACAACCATATTTTTCATACAGATATCTGAGATATCCTTACATATTTGCTTCTCAATTTCCTGCTAACTATTGTGGGCGGGGTGTGGGGGTGGGTGAGGGAGGGGGTCAGGGGTTGGGGGTGCTGTAGTCTAACCAATCCGAATAAAGCGTTCATCCCTTTCATATTTCTCAGTTCCACCCAAATAACTTCACTGAACCATCGCCAAATGTCAGTCATGCTTCAAATAATAGTAGTCTTGCCTCTGAGCAACAGGATTCTTGGTTTAGATTCCACTCTGCTCGAGCACTTGAGGACAAAAAATCAAGCCTGACACTCCACAGTTGTACTGAGGCAATTTCTAATCTGGTCATTATAACAATGCTGTTTGTGAGAGTTTGCTTTGCACTGTTTTTTTGCATCACCACAGAAAACAATGGAAAGACGGGAGAAGTGAGGAGGAGCATTGAGGATAGAAAGGAGCAGCACAGTGGCTCAGTGGTTAGCACTGCTGCCTCACAGTGCCAGGGACCCAGGTTCAATTCCACCCTCAGGTGACTGTCTGTGTGGAGTTTGCACAGTCTCCCATGTCTGCATGGGTTTCCTTTGGGTGGTCCAGTTTCCTCCCACAGTCCAAAGATGTGCAGGCTAGATAAATTGACCATAGTGTTCAGGGATGTGTAGATTAGGCAGATGAGTCTGGGTGGGATGCTCTGGGGGTCAGTGTGGACTTGTTGGGCCAAAAGGCCTGTTTCCACACTGTAGGGATTTTATAAAATAAAACTACTAGACAAAGGCATATAGATGACATCGCATAGGGCATGTGCCAGGCAAGATCAACATTAACAAGCATTATTTGACGTTAGAGAGTGCATTCATCAGTCTAATAATGGCCAGGAAGAAGCTGTTCCTGACCCTGCTGGTGTGTGTTTCCAAACTTCTGTATCTTCTGCCTGATGGATTTATAGGAGAGCATTACTGGAGTGCGGGAGATAATAGGTACTGCAGATACTGGAGAATCCAAGATAACAAGGTGTGGAGCTGGATGAACACAGCAGGCCAAGCAGCATCATAGGAGCAGGAAGGCTTGACGTTTCGGGCCTAGAACCTTCATCAGAAATGGGGGAGGGGAAGAGGGTTCTGAAATAAATAGGGAGAAAGGGGGAGGCGGATAGAAAATGGATAGAGGAGAGGATAGGTGGAGAGGAGATAGACAAGTCAAAGAGGCGGGGATGGAGCCAGTAAAGGTGAGTGTAGGTGGGGAGGTAGGGAGGAGATAGGTCAATCCAGGCAGGATGGACTGGTCAAGGGGGCGAGATGAGGTTAGTAGATAGGAGATGGGGGTGGGGCTTGAGGGGGGAGGAGGGGATAGGTGAGAGGAAGAACAGGTTGGGGGGGGTGGGGACAAGCTGTGCTGGTTTTGGGATGCGGTTGGGGGAGGGGAGATTTTGAAGCTTGTGAAATCCACATTGATACCATTGGGCTGCAGGGTTCCCAGGCTGAATATGAGTTGCTGTTCCTGCAGCCTTTGGGTGGCATCATTGTGGCATTGCAGGAGGCCCAGGATGGACATGTCGTCTGAGGAATGGGAGGGGGGGTTGAAATGGTTCACAACTGGGAGGTGCGGTTGTATGTTGCGAACTGAGCGCAGGTGTTCTGCAAAGCGGTCTCCAAGCCTCCGCTTAGTTTCCCCAATGTAGAGGAGGCCACAACGGGTACAGCGGATGCAGTATACCACATTGGTAGATGTGCAGGTGAACATCTGCCTGATGTGGAAAGTCTTCTTGGGGCCTGGGATTGGGGTGAGGGAGGAGGTGTTGGGGCAGGTGCAGCACTTCCTGCGGTTGCAGGGAAAAGTGCCGGGTGTGGTGGGGCTGGAGGGGAGTGTGGAGCGGACAAGGGAGTCACAGAGGGAGTGGTCCCTCCGGAAAGCAGACAAGGGTGGGGAGGGAAAAATGTCTTTGGTGGTGGGGTCGGATTGCAGATGGCGGAAGTGTCGGAGGATGATGCGTTGGATCCGGAGGTTGGTGGGGTGGTACGTGAGGACGAGGGGGATTCTTTTTTGGTTATTATTGCGGGGACGGGGTGTGAGGGAAGAGTTGCGGGAAATGCGGGAGACACGGTTGAGGGCGTTCTCAACCACTGTGGGGGGGAGGTTGCGGTCCTTGAAGAATGAGAACATCTGAGATGTACAGGAGTGGAATGCCTCATCCTGGGAGCAAAGCCTTCCTGCTCCTATGATGCTGCGTTGCCTGTTGTGTTCATCCAGCTCCACACCTTGTTATATCTTATTACTGGAGTGCAATGGGTCTTTAATGTTGGCAGCCTTTCCATGGCAATGAACTGTACAAATGGAATTCACGGATGGAAGGTTGGCTCCGTGTTTGCTGTGCACACAACCTTCTGTGTTTCTTACGGTCCCGGACAGAGCAGTCGCCATATCAGGCCGTTATGCACCCAGACAGTATGATTTCAATGGTGCATCGGTAAAAGTTGGTGAGGGTCCTTATGGACATGCCAAATTTCATGAGCTGCCTGAGGAAGAACAGGTATTGTTGGCCCTTCTTGACTGTCCCATCTATGTGGGAACTCGAAGACAGGTTGTCAGTTATCGTCATTTCTAGGAACTTGACACTCTCCACTCTCTCAACCTCAGCTCCGTTGATGTAGTTGGAGGCATGTTCTCCTCCTTTCCTTCTGAAGTCAATGACCAGTTCTTTAGTTTTTCTGACATTGAGAGAGATGTTGTTCTCACTGCACCAAGCCCTCTATCTCCTTTCTGTATTCTGACTCGTCGTTAGATATCTGTCCTACCATGGTGGTGTCGTCAGCAAACTTATGGATGGTGTTCTTTTGGAGATTGACAACACAGTCGTGGGTGCACAGCGAGTACAATAGGGGGCTGAGGACGCATCCTTGGGGGGCTTCAGAGTTGACTGTTATCATGGAGGAGGTACAGTTATCTATCTTCACTGATTGCACTCTGTGATCAGAAAACTGAGGATCCAGTTGCAGAGGCTGGAGCCAAGACCAAGGTCGTGGAGTTTTGAGATCAGTCTGGAGGGGCTAATGGTGTTGAAGGTGGAGTTGTCATCGATAAGCCGGATTCTGACCTCGGATAAAGAAACAGAGTTAATGTTTAAATTCCAAGATCTGGGTGAGGTTCACCAATTTATTACTAACAGCATAAGAACATAGAAAATAAGAGCAGGAGTAACCAATTCAGCCCCTCAAACCTGTCCTGTTACTCTGTAAGATCAAGGTTAATCTGCGTAGATTTCAACTCTTCTTTCATACCAGCCCCTCATAGCCTCAGCTCCACAATTTATAAAATTTATCTATCATCTCTTGAAATACTTTCAATGATCTAACATTGAGAATTCTGTGGTGTTCACTACCTGGTTCATTACTATGTATCCAGGTACCTCAAATTCCTAATCCCCTGAATGAGGAGGGATGAAGAGTCATTTCTTATATTTTCTTTAGTCACCTGCTCCCTTGTTTTGTTGGAACAAGGTTAATTTACACAGTGTTCAATCCATTATGGCTATCTTTCCCCCAGACCAAGTTAATTTATGCTTTAAAAAAAGCCAATTTAAAACAAGGTTTCTTGGGTTAACAAAGAGTGAGTTTATCAGTTACTGAGCACAAGAAGAAAGAGTATTGTAGTACAGAGATAAAAGGTACTGCAGATGCTGGAGAATCCGAGATAACAAGCATGGGGCTGGATGAACACAGCAGGTCAAGCAGCATCATAGGAGCAGGAAACTTGACGTTTCGGGTCTAAACCCTTCATCAGAACACACATATTCATGAATTAGGAATAAGACGTAAGCACAAGAAAAAAGAGAAAAGTTTTTAAAAATGTTATAAAAGCCAGTCTCTGCATCATTCATGAACAGTACATGGTAGATTTTGCAGCCTTTACAATAGATGTTAGTAAATGTGAGCATTGATGTACATAGTCAGACAGTCAATTTCAAGATTCCTAGCTTTGAAGTTGATTGAAATTGCTTTGTCCTGGTTCCTTTCAACAATGGCAGGCTGGAAAAACTCCACTTCCAGTACAGATGTATTTAATGGCTAGTCACAAACTGTGTTCTTCGCAGCACACAGTCCACACTCTAGGACATCAGGCCACTTACACACCTAGACTACAGTTTATTCTTGTGTTTAACCCTTGTTGCAATAAATTCTGAAAAAAGTGAAAATGCAAATATGCATCTTTCCCATATAGTTTTTTTTTTAACCATCATGTATAGAGTCTGCGATGATCTTCAGGAGAGTATGGTTCAGTTTGTAGTCCATTTCTCTATTTTTAAGTCAATTCCTTGGAAGCTTCCTTGACACCTCATCGGGTGTGATATTCCTAGGTCTCTCTCTCTCTCTCTTCAAATAGCCATTGAGTTTGCATCTGCAAACATTTTGGCTGTATCAGTCCTCTTTTAGAAAACACATTAAGGAATTAAAGTTTGATATGTCCACTTTAGGTCTATGATCAGCCATCAAGACATTTGGAACTGAAAAAGTTACGGAGGAGCAAATGGAACAGTTTGGGAAAGTTAGAGACTGAGATAGATTAGAGATCACAGGCATTCAAGAACAAAAAACAAAGAGAATGGTAACGTTTGTTGAGAATGTGGGTTATTCCTGTAGAAAGCAAATGCATGAAAAGCAGACACTAGGGAGAATGGGGTGGAGGGGTTGGGGGAATCAAAGCAGAGGACAGTGTTTGAGACAAAAAAACTGCACATGCTGGAATCCAAGGTAGATAAACAGGAGGCTGGAAGAACACAGCAAGCCAGGCAGCGTCTGGAAGAAAGGAGCAGTCAATATTTCGGGTATTACCCTTCTTCAGGACAGAGTTCATTGTCTGAAGTTGATGAACTCAATGTTTCATCCAAAAGACTGTAAGATGACTGAACAGTAAATAAGGTGTTCCTTTTGAAAATTGACAAAGGAGGGAAGGGGAAGATGTGAGTGGCATCATGCTGAAGGTCCTGAAAATGTCAACTGTTGATTCTTTGACTCAAGGAGGGTGAGGACAGAAGTCCAGAAAATGGGTCAAACATGGTTGAGGGCCATATCCAAGGCAGTGGGTGGAGTCCTTAATTGAGGAGGAAAATGACATGACAGAAGCTGCCTCGAATGGGATGCAATGTAAATGGAGAATTTGGGAGAATGGAATGAAGTTTTGACAGGAAATAGGCTATGAGCAAGTTTAGCTGAGGTCGATGTGGGATTCATTATTCTAGTCATATCCAATACAGCTGGAGTAACAGCTCCACATTTTCCATTTCTGCACTTTATAACATTCTGGAGTCAATATTGAGTTCAATAACTTCAGACCATGAACTCTTTCCTCCATTTTGTTCCCCCATCTCCCCAGCATTTTGCTATCATCAGAGTTGACCTATATGAAGTTTCTGATACCCACTCTGGATCCATGATTTGTATCTTCTCTAATACCATTGCCACTCTTTGCATTTTATTCTTTGACACCCTTGATCTCTAATCCCTGTAATTTTTCCCTGATCTTCCCTTCATTACCATTTACTCATTCCCTATCTTCGCAGTGTGAAATACATTGTGTTTCCACCGATCTTCAGTTCCAAAGAAGAGTCACACTGGACTTGAAACTTTAACCTCTACTTCTCTGTCCGCAAATGCTCAACTTCTTTAGCATGATCTGTTTTTCCTTCAGATTTCTGGAATCCGTGATATTTTGCTTTTGCAAAAAATAGAGGAGGCAGCTGAATACATTTAGATAAATTTGAAGTGCTGCACTTTGATCTGGCGAATCAGGGCAGGACTTATACAAGTAATGGGAGAGTGTTGCTGAACAAAGAGACGTTGGAGTGTAGGTTCATAGCTCCTTGAAAGTGGAGTCGCATGTAGATAAGATAGTGAAGAAGGCGTTTAGTAAGCTTGCCCTTATTGGTCAGTGCATCGAGTACAGGAGTTGGGAGGTCATGTTGTGGCTGTACAGGACATTGGTTAGGCCACTTCTGGCATACCGCATTCAGTTCTGGTGTCCCTACTATAGGAAAAATGTAGTTAAACTTAAAAGTGTTCAGAAAACATTGACAAGGATGTTCTCAGGAATGGAGAGTTTGAGCTAGAGGGAGAGACTGAATAGGCTGGGGCTATTTTCCCTGGAGTGTCGGAGGCTGAGGAGTTATAGAGGTATAAACCTTCTAGAGGCCTATAAAATCGTGTTGGGCATGGATAGCATGAATAGTCAAGGTTTATTCCCCAGGTTAGGGGAGTCCAAAACTAGAGGGCACAAGTTTAAGGTGAGAGGGGAAGGATTTAAAAGTGACCTAAGGAGCAACTTTTTCAAACAGACAGTGCTGCGTGCATGGAATGAAGTGCCAGAGGAAGTGGTGGAGGCTGGTACAATTACAACATTTAAAAGGTATCTGCGTGTATATATGAATAAGAAAGGTTTAGAGGGACATGGGCCACATGGTGGCAAATGAGACTAGATTAATTTAGGATATCTGGTTGGCACAGCTGAGTTGGATTGAAAGGTCTGTTTCTGTGCTGTACATCTCTATGACTCTTTGACTCTATGATCTAACCACAATTTACTGGGCCAAAAGCTGAAAAGTGATGTCTTTCGAAATCAGACATTCACATGTGACTGTGTGATTTTCTGTGCCAATAAGTGTGGCAATTAATTTCTCACAGGATATCGGCACACCTCAAACTGTGCCTAACCTCAGGATCATGATGATAAAATATATTTTAGAATCATTCCTCTATTCTTCTGATTAAGTATCGTGGAAAATATTTTTACCAGGTTTGAAAGCTGTGTCATGCACAATTAATGCTTTTTGGAATAATTTCATCACATCTGGCCTGCTCTGTTGTACACTTTGATGCAGTTCAAACTACCAACGAACTAGCTATTTTAAAATAATGCGTGGTGCCTTCGGCAGCGTTCTGTTTGTTTCAAACGCATAACAGATTATCCCAAACCTAATTCCAGTGCAGTGGAAACCTTCCCATAATTTACTAACTAACACTAGGTAAAAATGAAGAAAGGCGAGTCCTGATAGACCTTCACCTACCTTGTTGTTATTGCCATGACCTCACCCCCCAAATTCTTAGGGATTAGGATATTTACATCCTGAGATCACGATGTGGGTGTCCACCCTTGTACTCAATAGGATTTTGTAGTAATGACCCCCTATTTCCTCAGGGATTTTAATTGGTGATTTAGACAGCTATATATTTATCACTGCTGTTCACAGCATGGTACAGTCCAGCCTCAAACTGAATCAGTTTCTGTTTGGCTTGGCAAACGTCACTGCATGCACACTACACATGTCTGGTTCTTGCTGGTTCGGTTATGAGTGTATCTTGTGGAATTTTCAAGGGAGTCCAGGCAAAGCATCAGAACTGCAGTGGGGGATAGGGTGGGTCAGGACCACCCTCTCATTGGTTCCAAGATGGCAGTGGAGTAGCAAGGCTGCATGCAGACTCTTGCTTGGGGCTCGTCCGCTTCCATCTGCTTTCTTTTTACTCTGCTCTTTCATTTTTCTTTTCTTTGGAGCCTTTTGTGGTGGATTAGTCGGCAGGTTCGGCATAGCAGCAAGAATGGGCCACGTACAGAATGGCAAGTCCTCCTGTGATCCTCCAGTGATCGGATGCAGTGATGGGCTATATCACATAGCGGCACCAGCAAGGTGACTTCTTGGAGGTGGGCAGCCGGAGGGGGACTCTGGGTGAGACAGTGGCAGCCTGGCCTGGCAGCAGAACTAGGACTCTTGGTTGAAATGGGCCCAGAGTGGAGACTCCTGGCATTGGTGAGGCAGCAGCTGCACGGTGCTAGGGTGATATGCCTGCTGCGGGGACTTGTCATTGAGGCGATAGCAGAGCCTCAGATTCCTGGTTGTGGAGCGAGTGTGGGTTCAGCACAGGATATGGCACCAGCGTTGGCATCAGCAAGGTTTTTATTTGTGGGCCCCACAACACAGAGGTGTGCCTAAAGAGTGGCGGCTCCTACATTGGTGGCTTTGGAGCAGACAGCAGTGAGACAGTGGAGTGGGCTGGTGCCACAGGTATTGCCAGTGAGCCCACTCAGGACTCATGGCTGTCTTTCAGTTACATCTTATTATTCTTTTTATTCTTCAGCTGTTCAAAACGGCACCAGATTGTGGCGATGGTTCAAGCTTTTTACCATATTTTACTGTATTATTCAATGTAAAATACAAGGGACAATAAATCATTTAACTTGCCAGGCAGCACAGTGGCTCAGTGGTTAGCACTGCTGCCTCACAGAGCCAGGGACCCGGGTTTGATTCTACCCTCAGACGACTGTCTGTGTGAAGTTTGCACATTCTCCTCGTGTCTGTATGGGTTTCCTATGGGTGCTCTGTATTCCTCCCACAGTCCAAAGATATGCAGACTAGGTGGATTGACCATACTAAATTGCCCGTAGTGTTCAGAGACGTGTTAATTAGGTGGACTATAGGGGGGTGGTCTGAATGGGATATTCTGAGGATCAGTGTGGACTTGTTGCGCCGAAGGGCCTGTTTCCACACTGTAGGGATTCTATGAACTTTGTTGAAATTCAGAATGGAAGCTATCAATCACTGACAGAAGTCAGTGTGGTCACCAGTTCTGTTCATTTTCTATTATGTCTTCTGGCGTGATAGTCAAATTCCATCTTACAATAGAGCAGAAATTCAAGACAGAAATGATAGTCATATGGAAAAACGCAAGAACAGTAAAAAAAAAAGCAAGCACAGATTTCACAAGGAAAAATAATTTTTAACCAACTTGCTGGTGCTTTTGGAAGAGGTAACAGACAAGGCTGATAAGGGCTATGCTGTTGATCTGGTACAAATGGACCTGAAAAGCCCCTACAGTGCCCGCAACTGACTCATGAACAAACTTAGAGATCATGAAATACAGGAGGTGGTAACAACATGGATATGGAATTGACTGAGTACAGGAAACAGAGAGTAGTGGTTAATGAATGTTTTTTCAAGCTGGAGGAATGTGTTTGTAACAGAGTTTCCCAGTGACCAGTTTGGGAGCATTGTTTTTCTTAATACATATTAATGACCTAGGCCTTGAGATATAGATCACAGTTTCAAAGTTCCCACAGGATACAAAACTTTGCAGCATTGTAAACTGTGAACATGATAAAGTAGCACTTAAAAGAACATGGGCAAATTGGTGAAATGGGTAGCCAAGTGGCAGGTAAGGTTTGATGCAAAGACATATGAGGTGATTCATTTTGGTCGAAGGAACATTGAGAGAAAATATAAACTAAATGGTATAATTCTAGAGGGGGTGCAGAGTCAGAGGGACCTGGATGTATGCATCCATGAGTCATTGAAGATGATAGGACAGGCTGGGAGAACAGTTAATAAAGCATACAGTAACCTAGGCTTTATTAAGAGTGGTATGGAGCACAAGAGTAAGGAGCTTGCATGGGACACTAATTCAGCTTCGGTCAGAGCATCGTGCCCATTTCCAGCAGCCATACTTCTGGGAAAATGTGAAAGCATTGGAGAGCACATAAGAGTGTTTTTTTATTCACTCATGGGATGTGAGTGTCATTGTCTGGGCCAGCACTTATGGCTCATCACTAATTGCCCCTGAGAAGGTAGCGGTGAGCTGCTTTCTTGCATTGCCAGTCATGTGAAATTTATGATTGTGGTTCCAGAGTTGAGGAACTTAGAAGAAATTTGAGTTATTTTCCTTAGAGAAACGTAGGCTGAGAGGAAACTTGATAGAGATATTCAAATTCATGCAGGGTCTCAACAGAGTAGATGGACAGAGAATCTCTTATTTGTAAAAGGGTTCAATGTAAGCACACATGGATTTAAAGTAATTGGCAAAGGAAACAAATGACACAAGGAAAAATGTTTTAACTCAGCAAGGTTAAGGTTTGGAATACACTGCCTGAGAATTTGGTGGAAGAAGATTCAATTGAGGTATTCAAAAGGGAGTTAGACTGCTACCTGTAAAAGAAGAACATGCGGTGTTGCCGGGAGATGCAGGCAGTGAATTATTCATTTGGAAGGCCAGCGCAGACAAAATAGGCTGAATGACCTATTTCTTCACAATACTGTAATTACTCTGTGAGGATTAAGCTGTTTAGGCCCTTGAGCTTGTTCTGCCATTGATCTAAATCATGCCTAATCATGCCTCCTTGGTTCCATTTCCCTTTTTAACTTTTACCTAAAAAAAGCTACTGACCTGTTCTGAAATCAACTCAGGGTCAAATTTAAAACTCCCCTGGTCTTTATAACTCTTTTACTCAGGGGGTAAATTTGTTGTGGTTGAATACCCATAGATTTTGTTAAGAGCCATGTTAGCATTTATTGATGTAGACACATCATACTTGTTTCTGGTGGAGGAAAATAAAGATTGTTTATATACTGCAATTTATCTTTTATGCTTTTCTGGATGCTTATGCAAACAAAAGAAATGAAAGAAGCTTTACGAATTAGTTCCATTCCTGCACTGAAGGCATCTCAAATCACTTTACATATTTTTTAACAGGACAGTCATTTTAATGTATGGAAAGACAGCTGCCAATTTGCACACAGCAAGGTCTTGTGAGATAAATTGCTTATATGTTTTCAGGATGAAGTTTTATGGACAAGTGTTGACTCAGGCACTTATATAATTCCCTGCTAATCTTCAGATAGAGCCAGGACAGTTTTACATTCATAAAAGCATAAAGAATAGGAACAGAAATAGGCCATTTGTCCCTTTAAGCCAGCCCCAACTTTTAATACGATCATGGCTAATCATCCAACTTATTGCTTTCTTGCTTTCTCCCCACACTCTTTGATCCATTTAACCCTTTAACTCCTTTTTGAAAACATTCGATGTTTTGGTGTTGGCCACTTTCTGTGGCAGAGAATTCCGCTGGCTCACATAAGAGGACAGAGAAGATTTCATTTCTACATCTCATCTGAAAGGTAACATTTCCTTATGACACCACTGAAGTGTTAGCTTAAATTATCTGCACAGGAATGTAATTTGAATGCTCATTCTTCTGATTCAAGGGTAAGAATTGTACCAGAGATGATAGCCAAAGAACTAGTGAGCCATCTGAAACCACTCAGTAATGTGTTATTCACAAACAGCTGCAGAACAATCTTTCTAATTTCTAAAAATATAAAGGGGGCTGGTTAGGGTTTGAAGGGGATGAAATTAAATGTATCTGAGATCAAGATGTTCTAGTTAGTGTGCTGAACTGAAGAAAACACCAATTAGATTTTGAATATGTTGTACTGAAAGGGCTATAGAGAACAGCAGTAAATTTTGAACCATAGGTTATCAGAAATCTGTTACTTGACTGGAAGTGTTCCAAGCTGTATGTTGAGTCATTATCTAATCCTTTTTATTTGAAATAGATAAAAGCCTACATCTGTGTGGCACTTGTGAACAGGAAATTTGATGGAATGCACTGTGGATGTGGTTCAAATACTGCAAATTTCCCGTGGAGTACAGGAAGGTGGTTGGAGGTCTGGCACAACTGTAGTAGATTCAGATAAGTCAAACTGCAATAATAATCATACTTTCACCAAGAAGCTAACATCCAGATTCTTCAAACTAATGCAATGATAAGGGTTTTCTTCTTAAGTGAAGAATCACATCCAAACCTGCAGATTTAATAGAAACAAAGTGGCTATCGCGCAAAAACTTGGTATTTTTATTGTATGTGAGTTAAGGTTTTCCAGCGACTAATCACCTCTGCCACACAATCAGTTGCATTGCAGTAAACCCCAAACCCCACTGGCTCCATCCCCGCCTCTTCGACTTGTCTGCCTCCTCTCCACCTATCCTCTCCTCTATCCATCCTCTATCCGCCTCCCCCTCTCTCCCTATTTATTTCAGAACCCTCTTCCCCTCCCCCATTTCTGATGAAGGGTTTAGGCCCGAAACGTCAAGTTTTCCTGCTCCTATGATGCTGCTTGACCTGCTGTGTTCATCCAGCCCCATGCTTGTTATCCCAAACCCCACTTAACTGTCAGTAACAGTTATACGCTGGTACTTGTGTTTCATTTAGATTATCAAAGCTTTTCTCTATCGTTAATGTAGCCATTATAGAGCGAACGTTGTGAGGCTCCAAACCAACAGCTGTTTTTGCCTTTGTTTGACTAAGGAAATAACAGATTATCATTTTCCCTCCTTTCTCTTCCCAAAGAAATCAATATGGCCTGAGGTAAGATTCCATAGAACCACTGGTGTTTCAGTCACTCAACCGAGTGGGTTTTAATTACATTTAATTTAAAGAATGAATGTTCATGTGATAACCCTTACAATGCCCAAGGGGAATCACTAATCTCCTAATTGAGCCATTGAGTATGAATTAACACAGTGTGGAGCAGGAGGAGCACAGCAGGCCAAGCAGCATCAGAAGCGCAGGAAAGTTGACATTTTGGATCGGGACCCTCCTTTAGGAATGGGGGAGAAGGGTCCTGACCCAAAACGTCAACTCTCCTGCTCCTCTGATGCTGCCTGGCCTGCTATGTTCCTCCAGCTCCACACTGTGTTATCTCTGACTCCAGCATCAGCAGTTCTTATCATCTCTGATTGAGTATAAGTTCCCTTGGTAACAGGCAATGGCCTGCCCAGGTAGAATTTATCACCAGAGCCCTTTATAAAGCAGACCCAATGGCCTTTAATGGGCTTTGCATGTAAATATTGAATTGGCTGCAGTGGGTGTTTTACTGCTGGTTGTTAGTGTTTAAAAAGCAAAACAAAAAGTTAAAAAAGTCATGATTTTTGTAGGTAGGTAAATCGCTCAGTTGTGTGTGATAGGGTATAAAAGAAAATAAGAGATAAAGCAGACCTGGGGGCTCTGCTTGTAAACTTTGAATTGAATGCATGTGTGATTACTGGTGGTGGTTAGTAGTTAAAAACAGAAAAAGGCATGGTGATTTGGAGGTGGGAATGTCATTCAGTTGTGTGTGATTACACTTCTGATATATAAATAAAGGAAGACCCAGATTTTATAAAAAATAGCAGAGCCAGAGAGGGCTCTTGTGGTGCACTGGTAGTTATAACATCTCTGAACAGGTTGATTTTAAAACATAGGTTGCATTTTTTAAAAGCAGTCCTGTGTTAGAGGGCTCTTGTGGCTCAGTGGTAATGCCCCTTACCCTGGAACAGAAGGGCCAGGTTCAAGTCCCATCTGCTCCAGGGGTATGTCCTCACATCTCTGAACAGACCGATTAGAAAAATAGGTTAAATAAACAGGTTCCCTAGGGGCCCTCCTGCGATGCAGTTGTAGCATCACTACCCCTAGGCCAAAGGTTGAAGTGCCACTTTCTCCAGATGTGTGCCATTACATTTCTGAATCGGTTGATTTTAAAAAATAAAGCAGGTGAAGGGAGGCAGTTGTATATTAGTAATGTCACTGGACTAGTAATCCAAAACCCCAGGTGAATGTTTTGGGGTCAGAGGTTCAGATTCCACTGCAGCAAGTAGCAAATTCTGAATTCAATAAAAAGGAAAGCAGACCCAGGAGGCTCTCGTGGCCTCATGGTAGTGTCACTGCCTCTGAGCCAGGAGATTTGGTTTCAAGTCCCTTCTGCACCAGAGGTGTGTTTTTAAAAAAAATCTCTGAGCAGGTTAATTAGGAAAAAATATATAAGGCAGACCCTGTGATTTGGTGGGGGGAGAAAAAAACATTCAGTTGTTGATAAGATCAATTCTGGATATAAAAAGAAAAATGCAGACCCAGGAATGGTTCTGCAGAACTGTCTGTCCTGGGCTAAGACTAGTTTATGTACACCATGAGTAATGGGTCTATTTTAGTGTTCAACAATAAGTGATGTTCCTTTCTGGTCAGGTTTCCTGACTGATTACAGTTAACATGTTATTTGACCATGCAGCATTACAGGAGAGACCAATGTTGTCCTCTGTTAATCTCCATAAACTTCAGTTCCATCAGGCATCATCTGACAGAGATTAGGAATCAGTGTGAAAATCAGGGATACTATTCGGGAATTTCTGTAATAGTATCAGAGTGCAGTTAACTAATTCATCCCTAAGCAGTGTTCTGTATCCTTTTCCAGCTTAATGTAGTTAAGTATCACAGCGTGTCGTGAATGGGCCTTCAGTGCAGTGAAAATTAAGGATGTACATCACATAAAGGGATATTTTGGAGTCTTAGTCTCAGCAAATGCAGGTCAGTCAGAGAGCTCAGCATGACCAATTCGCACTCTTCCTGACTTCACCATCATTAAAACTAATCAGCAGAATATAAGGAGCAAAGTGGTCTCTGCACCTAATGCTCCAAGCTGCACTACCATCATGTGAAGCTCCAGGCCAGCAGCATAAATTTTGCAAAACTCATCATCAGCTTGTATTGTGCGCAAACGTCCGCATTCAAAGTTTTGCAGTTAGGACCATGTAATTTATTACCACCTCCAATACACTAGGGATGATTTCACATTAGCTTGGCCTCAATGCAGGAGCAGCAAATCTTCAAAGATAATAAAACATTCCTGCGATAAAGAGACATTTTAACTTTTTCAAAAAGTGTGTATATCACAGTGATGATCATTACACTGTCTACATGCATTTAAACAATTCCAAACACTGATACACAACTGTAGGATAGTGCCAGTTATAAAGATCTCGAGCAGTTTGTCATAGGTGTACGACTATTGGCATCGACACTGTAGGGCTAGGGAGAGGCAATTAGCCCATATGTGATTGCTACTCAGTGATCCCTGCTGAGAAATGTGACTACAATCCAGCTAGACTCAGTGCCTTCTGGAATGGCAGAGAAGAAATCTGAAAAAGGAACGGACAAAATACTTCAAGGTCTAAATGCAAATTCTTCTTGATTCTCTACGCATCTGATTCACGAGACAATCACCTCATGATTGAGAGGATTGGGCAGTCAATTCAATTGGATGCTTCATCACAGAGGTGGAGATAAAGTCAGAGAATGCATTATTCCAGGAATCATCACAATTAAGACTTAAAATAAATCTAAGGTGTAGGATATTGATGTGCATATTTGGGGAATCCACAGAATGAAAGGTTCAAATCATGACCCAATAATTAAGACCAAAAGATGTAGGAGCAGAAGTAGCATTCAGCCATTCAGGTAATACAGTCTGCTCTGAAATTCAAAGAGATCATGGCTGATCAGATAATCCTTAATTCCACTTTCCTGCCTCTTCTCCATAACCCTTGATTCCCTTACTGATTTAAAATCTGTCTGTCTGTCTCAGCCTTGAATATACTATTCTGACATCTGAGACCTCTGGTCCTACACGGTCCCACAAGGGAAAACAATCTTTTTGCAAATACACTGTCAAGTCCCCTAAGAATCTTGTATGTTTCAAGGATACAACTCATTCTTCTAAATTCTAATGAGTACAGGCCTAATTTACTCAATCTCTCCTCATAAGACAATCCCTCCATACCTCATATCAGCCTTATGAATGTTCTCTGGATTTCCTCCAATGTCAACATATCTTTCCTTAGACAAGGGGCCTAAAACTGTTCACAGCATTCCAGTTGTGGTTTGACGAGTGTGTTGTACAGTTTTAGCAAGGCCTCACTGAAAGTC